>SSNR01000121.1:803590-839798 GCA_006937965.1 Callopanchax toddi | reverse complement strand
AATAAATATAAAAATTGCTGCAAAATGTTAAAGGTTACTGACATATTTCTTTTTGCATATTGTAATATGATCCAGTATGTAAAATATGCATGCTCATAGCTCATGAAAAAACAATGATCAAAGCAGCAGCTGAACTTCAAAAGATACTAATATTTTCGGAAAAAAAATGTCCTCAACACTGAATTTGTGTACACATGTGTACTTGCTGAAAAAGTTTATATACTTCACTCAATTCGTAATTCTACCTCAAACACGTCATGTCGACTCACCTCAGCACAATCCTGGAGGTGGTCTGAACAGGTCCTGTCCAGAAATCCCCAGCTTCCTCTAGTTATAAAAGCCCTGTTTTCAGATGGTGACGCTATGAGGTTCCAACGGGTTTTTAGAGTGCATAATCCAGTTTATAGGTGTTGAAGAAAGATGATTCGGATGAAAAGATGAAAATTGAAAAAAAAAATTCAAAATCAGAATAATTTCTGATGGAAATTTCATGGCGACGTCACCTGGTTTCTTATACCGGGTTAAAGCCGTCTTTTCCAGTCACGAGAAGCACGTTGCTCCGGTAGACCAAAAAAAAAGCATCCAGGACTTTTTTTTTTTTTTTTTAGAAACCGTAGACGTCATAATTCACCACACAAACATGGGATATGATCAAAAAACACGACAAGTGAATGGAGAGTTACGTTAAGAGCCGGAGTCCGACTTTGTTCATCAGCTCCATGCAGCCACCGGTGTGTCTTGAAGCTCAGTCCGTGTTCGAAGTTCTGTTGCTGGGCAGAAACTCTGGTCGTTCCTGCCTGGAGCGAAGAACAACCGTGTTGATCAGTAATATCCTCCGTCCTCTGCTTTCAATGCGATGGTCTTAGCTGTCGGTAAACCTTGTTTGGGTTAAAAGGTGCTGTTTCTGGAAATTGTGCAGGTTGTAGCCAGCTGGAGCTCTGGGTCCCATCCAGGCGGCAGACGAGACGACCATGCCCGCCGTCTGAGTGGTTTCACCTGGCCTACGGAGCAAGGCTCGCCACCACCCCGCGGGGGTGGGGGGTGGGGACCCGTGGGGGTGGAGGGGTCGTCTTTTTCAGGGGATGCTTGATTTGTTTGCAGGGACAACTCAACCGGTGTCTGTTTCACTGACACATCTGTCATTTGTTGTTTCAATAAATAGTTCAAATGACTGTTTTTCATTGTGCATATTTTGCCCTTATGGACCATTGTGTGGTTTATGTCTGAAAATCTGATGCTACATAAAAAATACAAAGTAAACAAAAATCATTTTTATGCTCATTTGTGACACTCCAGAGCCCTGATAATTCACCCCTAAAACCAGTCCTCTGGACATAAAGCACAAAAAAAGATTTCATTTTTTGTTTTTTTCTCAGTGCAGATTTTTTATATAACCTGGCATTAAAGGGGTTAAATTTTAAAAAACCACAAATATTGTATTTTTTCTTGTGAGCACTGAAGCCAAGGATGAAATTCATGTAAAAATGTTAACACTTTTGTAATATTATAATTATATTTCTATATCAAGTTTTGTTTGCGCAAATTTGATCCATTAGGGACCAAAATGTGACTTTTTCTGAAAATTTGATGCTAAATAAAAAATATAAGGTAAACAAAAAATGTTTATATGCTCATTTGTGACACTCCAGAGCCCTGATAATTCACCCCTAAAACCAGTCCTCTGGACATAAAGGACAAAAAAATATTTCATTTTTACAGTTTTTTTGTTTTTTTCTCAGTGCAGATTTTTTTTATATAACCTGGCATTAAAGGGATTAAATCTAAAAAAAAAACACAAATATTGTATTTTATCTTGTGAGCACTGAAGCCAAGGATGAAATTTATGTAAAAATGTTAACACTTTTGCAATATTATAATTATATTTCTATATGAAGTTTTGTTGGCACATTTTTTATGCATTAGGGACCTTCGTGTGGCATTTATTAAAGGGACCTCCGAGGGTTAAAGCTGCATGTCTAAAAAGGAACAAAAATTGTGACTAATAGCTAAAAATATGTCCTATCCTAATGAACGGCTGTAGTATTTTTAAGTTTAAAGAATTAAATGACTACTGAGAGTTAACAGAACTCTAATAGAAAAAGTATAATTGTACTAAGAGGTCAGTAACAGGAATATTTCTTGTTTGCCGAGTGAAGAGGCTTCTAGTGTTTATTGATGATTCTCATCTTCTCTGTGCCCTTTTGCTGGAACTCCACAGTGACTGTCCTAATCTCTCCCAACGCCTGATAAGCAGCCAGAACCCGTCTGATGAGCGAGGCTCATCAGCTGCAGATTAATGTCCAGCTGAACTCTCTGCACCGTGCTGTGAAAGTGATGAACAAAGGGACGTGGAGACGACCAGAGAGGCATCATGTGGATGGATGAAACTGGCAGCTAAAGTCTGGAAAAAAGGCAAAAATATAAGAAGAGCAGGGATTTAAAGAGTCTTCCTATTCTAGTAGAGAGGGATGAATGGAGAGGCTTTGCTGAGTGTAAAAATGATGACTGAGAGTTGTGCAATGGGTGAAGAGGGAGAGATCCACGACCCCTAATTTATGACTGCGTGCTCTGCAGGAGGAGGTGATGTAGGTTGAGCAAAACATCGCCTGACCCCTTCGTAGATTTGTCTCCTGGAAAAATAGACTCAGAGCATTTTGCACAGAAATAACAACAAAATAAAAAAAACACACTGAGCTGTCGGCGTGTCGAGGATCCGACAGATTTCAAACTCCTTTCTGCCTTCATCAGGATCATAATGTTGGGAAAAAGTGACACAAAGTCCCCGAGGTAAAAAGAATTCCTTGAGAAAGAGTTTAAAAGGAGCAGCTGTTTATGTGATGAATTACCATCCTGCAGAATAACAGCACATGTGTGCATAATGGGGCTGCAGGGATTTCACTCAGTAATTACTGTTTTATTGAAAAATCTATAAGTACAAAGAACAATTGTAAAGGTTACTGCATAAACTGTAGCACAGTGTTCAAAGGCATATCATGCATCACCATGGGGACGAGGTTAGGTGCTCATTTGAGAAATTGCGTATTAACAAAATTAAAAGTGGAGATTAAAAAACTTGGGAACAGATCACTTAGAAAAAATCAACTTCAGAGCACAGAGAGAAGTTTCTCCATCAGGTCAGCTTCAGCTTGCTGTTCCGGGTCTGGCTTCCTCGTTATCCATGAAGCCACAAGTTGTTTTTAATATCAGCTCAGACAGCCCTTTGATAAATGCATGCAAACCAGGTGCCTGCAGTGCACGATGCATTCAAGCACACCTGAATTACAGAAAGTGGGAAATCTGCTGGAGGGAATGACGGTATTCAGTCACAATCCACAGAACGGAGACACGAGCTGCATCTTTCTGTTTAACGTACAGTAAAATGTAAACTAACATGTCAGTGATGGTGGACTACATTTAATCCATTACTGCTGTGGCTCTAATTACAGAAGACAACAGCAGCTGCTGACTGTATCTGAAGCTCAACGCCTCATGTTTAGGTAACCTTCTGCCCTTGGTTCTAATTGTAAGCAGACATCGGATTTAGAGCCACACTGCTGTCGTTGCATCAGGATGTGGACTCTGCTCATTACGGTTTATTCACTTAATTAAAACTAGCTTTGATGAGATCATTAAATGTATGAATTCTAAGATTCGTGAGTTTGTTTTAGTCAAGTTTTTGCCAGAAAAGTTTAAATTGTGCAGATCTTGACAGCATCTAAACCATTTTTATTGTTGGATTTATTTATTGTGTTACTGTACTTCCATAAACTAAACAGATGACTCAGCTTCTGTTTCTGTCGCCGTTTGGCAGCAGCGTCTCTCCTGATCTGCTCCAGTCAGAGGATGTCTTTGTTTTTCTAGAGACTCCGCCCACTTGAGTGATGTCACCGTGAGTATTGTCCTTACTGTAGATAAATAACTGATAGGATGTTACTGTAAAATGAAAGAACTATCCCTTTAAGCCAACAACATAAGCCACAATCAAGCCTGTGGTCAAACTTTATACACAAATTATATTTGCATACAAATCTTAGATAACTGATTCAGCAGCACTAAAGGCCCTTTTTATTAAAACAATGTTGCAGATAACAGTAGAAAGAGCACTTTATTAAACAGTAAATAGAATTAGACAAATATTAACTTGTTGCATTTGCTGATGTTTATTTAATCAGAGACAACTGAGGAAGTACTAGGCCTGAGTAAAGGAGCATTACTCAACCACTAACTTAGTTTAAAGCAACACACAAAAATAAATGATAGAAACAGCAATAAATGATTCCTTAAAGCAGGAATTAACTAACGTTTATGAAACAAGCACAGTGTGACCCTCAGTACCACTGTTGACCTACAGAGACAGTCTACATGCAGAGACAGAGGTCTGGAGCTACTGAAGGTCCTCCATCATCCATGGTACAGTAATTGTTCAGAAAACAAAACACATTTTTTTGTTTCAGTTGAGAAAACTCCCCAGAAGAGAAGTGAAAACTTTAGAGAACATAAAATAGGAGAAGTTGTCTTTATTTTCTGAACCTGACTTCTCCTCACAGTCTCATGGTTCAGATCAGAGATGTGTCAGACTCAGGACGGCTGGTTTCTGCTGAGTGAAACAAAACAAAACAAGAAAAATCACTGTTTTGCTTCATATTCTCCTGCTTTAACCTTTAAGCTAAAAGGCTTTAAAAGGATGATAAATTATTTGGTTACATTCAGAAATTAATTTAAAACACATGTGATTAAACCTGATATTCTGTCTGATCATCACATGAAGAAAACATGAACAGACAGTGATGCTATGAAGGTAGAGAAGAGCTGCTCCTGGATGTGAAAGCAGGGAGTCAGTGAGCATTAAATGTGGGGTTTTCTTTAGGAATGCTGATTCTTAGAAAGAGAACTGTTTGGTAAAATATCAATAGACGCTGCAGGAGGTGTCATACAACAGGTTGTTTTGCCTTTGCTCTTTAATTTTGTGCTGATTTAAAAAAAAATCAACCTATTAAAAAATTTATTTTAAAGAAGATTAAATAATTAATTTAAGTCCCAATAAAACAAACAAAAGATTTTTTTTTAAATAGCATTACCATATTAAAATTGACTAAATATATCAAAGTCACTCAAAATAAGCTTATTATTTGTTTGTAAAGTAACAGGATGAAGTTCAGCTTCAAACACAGTAATATAAGAGCATGTTTGCAAAGCAAAATCATTTTAACAGCTGTCATTTTTGTTGATTTTACCGATTTGGATATTGTCCACAGCCCAAATCAATATTTAAAGACAAATTAGAATAGGTGCATGACTCTACTCTTCTCTAAAGCAACAGTGGTCACTACAGCTTTGTGCACCATCATTTTAAATGGCTGCAAAAATTCCAGGAATTTTAGTTTACTATGCAATTCATATGATGCCTCGCCTTACCTCGTGTTCCTCAACTTCTCCAGATCTGGGTTGTGAGGGCAGGATCCCAGACTGTCCTCTCCTCCTCCTCCTCCTCTACCACCTCCACCAGACCTAATGGCCACCTGGAGTTACGTCCTCCATCATGTCATCACTGTATAATAAATGTTCTACCATAACGGAACATGTAAAATGTAAAGTGATGATTTATGGGTCAATTTCAAAGGGAAACACATGCAAGATCCAACATTCAGTCTAAAAATATGATTGATTTCTTCGGCCAACTTGCTAATCTTTTTTTTTTTTTTTTTGCAGCAACAATGACAATGCACAAACATAATGCTTGTTTTGTGGCTCAACTTTGAGTTCTGAGTTTTACCTGAACAGATCCAATCTATTGTGACAGGCTGCTGGCTCCTTCACCCTGTCCAATCCACAGTTTTTATATCCTGGTTATGTGCCCACGCTTCTGCTGATTTCTCCCCCACCTGCTCGTCAATTACAGTTAATTATGATCACCTGGGTTTCCAGGTGTAAATCAGCCCCTGATTGGATGCCTTGAATTAAAATTAGCTGTGAGCTTTGAAAACCGGGATCCAAGGTCACTGCTCCAGTCGTGTTCCTGCCTCTCATCGCTGTACGGAGTATCACAACTAATAAATTGAAAGGCGCTGGCAAGAATTCCCACCGTCCTCCAAGAAAAAAAGTAATCACAATAATGAAAAGTCATCTGCTGTATGAGTGTGCAGTATATTTCCCTCGAGGGTTAAACCACATGCTTATGTATGCATGTTTGCCTGTCGTTAACACACACTCGTGCACACACATGCACACACACACTGAGACAACTGCTGAAGCTTAAATTTTGCTGTTTATCTGCAGACTGACGGTGGTTCTGTGATAAATCACCGCCGCTCTGACAGATATCTCAGGGTTTCATGCGAGCTCATGAACCTCACCCTGAGAGAAGGAACGACTGAATGAGACATTCGAGTGCAGCGAACATTCTCTAAACCTTGGAGGAGGTTGGGCAAGAAGTCAGAAAGAGGGAAAAGACAGATTTTCTACTAAACTGAGTTTCTGGAGGGTTTAGTTTAAGGATAGACAGCAAATTCCTAATAAATTATAAAGCTATAAACTATAATTTAAAGTGTGTTTAAGAAGGTGAAGGATCTACATGAAGAAGTTGAGCTGAAATCTTGGAGTCAGTTTGAGTTTTACTGTATTTTATGATTCTGATTGACATAGAAATATCAGAGGTGCTTCACCAGCGCTGCCATACAAATATTTGCATAATGATTTTAAAGATTTATGAAATTTCCTGCCCTCCAGGAGTTATCTTATAAAAATACAAAGCACCGCACTTGAAAACAGCATAAGCCGAAGACAAAGAACAGGCTGTATCAAGGTCTTATGGCTCTACCTTCTTCTTCCTTTCTTTTAATCAGAGATTACTTCTATCATCTGCTCCCTGGTGCTCACACCAGCAGCCCTCTGGTATTTTTCATTTTAATAATGCAGCATATAGTAATTATTACAAAATCCTGTAATGCAAAGAGAGAAGGCTTGCAGAGAAATCACTGTTCTGTCCTCAGAATCCTGTGCAGTCACATCTTACTTTGCATGATGCCTATCACAGATTAGTTTGTCCATCACGTGGTTCTTGGTTGAGCAGAAGTTTGAACACAAAAAAAGTCCAGGCATCACTTTGCAAGTTGTGCTGTAGAACCTCATTTTGCAGAATGCTCATCTGTTTCCAGGAATAATAATTTAGTTTTATCAAACAGGAAGAGCAGAAAAAAAAAGAAGAATCTTGAAAGCACATATTAAAAATATGCAGCGACAAGGCGGCGAGGAAAATTGCTCCACCTGACTCTGCGTGGCAGCAGCCAGCAGCACGTCTCATTTGTTGATTTGACTTACATGCACCTGGAGGTTTGATCCGTCTTCTGCCTCCCCGCTGCTGACAAACATCCCACTTTCATCCACATTTTGTCATTTTTAGACTTTTATGCGGTTTGCAGCGACTGGAAGCGAGCACAGGGTGACTATCTAAATAAAAACATCAAAAACATAAAATAGAGCAAAATAACTGGAATTTGGCAGCAAGTGGACTGGCTGGATGAGCTGAAAATAAGAGAAACAAGTATTTGAATCAAGTTTGTTAGATTTATGCGACTTATCTGCTGCGCTGGACTTTATCAGTTATTGGACAACTTTGTAGTAAATGCAGTAACTTCTGTCTCAGACCTGGCATGAACTGATTATCTAATTCTTTATCTTATAATTTATTCCAGCATTGAGGAAGATGAAAATACTGATAAACACACTAATTTACCAACATGGCAAAACCTTTAGTCATTTATTGAATTCTTTAAAGCACTAAATAACCAAGATGCTCCTGTTTTGTTTACAGCTAAATCATTATGATTTAATGAACTTTGTGAGGTTTTGCAGCATCATTTTAAAAGTGTTTGCTGCCTGAAAAGCCTGTTACCATCTGTTGGTGTGTTTTCTAGCATTTCCTTCATATAATCCTCATAGCTGTCTTCTGTAATATAAACATAGGACTAGTGTTTATTTTTGTTTCTACAGCCCCAACCCTCTATGCAATAGATCAAATATGGAACACTGATAGAGTATGTAGTAGGTGTTTGAAGAACTTTTTTGCTTTATAACTCTAACACTTTTGCACAGGTTTTGTTTGATATATTTTAGCTTAGATAAAATGTGGATGAGGAGATAGTCTAGTTTGCGGGGAGTTTAATGCTTTGAAGTTTTTCTTTGGGTTCTGCTCCTCCAGCTTGGGGGGGGGGGCAGATTCGACGGAGTCATCTCTTATGATTTTGTGCTTTATGTGTGTCTTTGTTGCACAAGTGCGTGAAACGGGGGGAGTGTTGGAAGGTCACACTCACAGCTCAACAGGTGAAATCACAAGTTCTGAGCCTCCCACCAGCTGACGGTTTCCATGGAGACAGCTGACTTCTAGTCATAACAAAGCAGAGACTCTATACCAAGAACTGATAAGGCAGAATCCTGTGGACTTCACATGAGGAAACATGATTCTCCAACTATAAGGAACCTTTTTTCTTGACAGAACTCTAATAAATGTTACATAAACAGTGAAAAACTCAAAGAATGTCTTCTCATTATTCACTCTTTATTCACAAGTTCTAACAGCTGGAAATATCACGTAGGTCACCATGCTCATAAGACAATGTGTAGTGGTAGGAGGGAAATACAAGACAGTAAAAGCAAGTAATTGTTGAATGCTAAAACTTGCCAATGTGAAAATGTTGTTTTGCTTTCCTTGTTAAGTTGTAATGAAATTTGAACTCCTTTTGAACAGGTAGACTGAAATTAATGTAACAGGAATGCATTAAATCAACTTAAAATATGTTGCAGTGAAATTTTAAGTTTAATAATTATGCAAAGAAATTGACATTGTGATTTATATTAAAATCAACTTAGAAATAATTACACTGGACTTAAGATTTTAAGTATATTAAATATTCAAAGAAACTGAGAAACAGAAGGATTTTAACTCAACATTTAATTGATTCAAATAACAAAAATAAAACAGGAAACAATAAGGGAAAAAAAAAGACAACTGATCTAACCCCTGAATGAAACCCAACCCAACCCAACACACAACCCACAACACACCCCACTGATGAACACGATATTCTGGCTATTTGTTTCTTCTTCATTTTCTCCTCCAGTTGTTCGATTCTGATTTTGTTGATCCCGTTGGCCAGTTTGTTGACCTATTAAAAAAACAAACTAATTCTCAGTCACAATGGTTATATCTGTGCTGCTTGAAAGTTTGTGAACCCTCCAGCCATGGTCACTGGTTCTGTAAAAAAATATGAAATTAACCCTATTACACATACATCCAAATCCCAATTTGTAAAGCACACCTTCCGAATGACACACACACACACACACACACACACACACACACACACACACACACACACACACACACACACACACACACACACACACACACACACACACACACACACACACACACACACACACACACAAAGAGATATTTTCAATGTTTAATTTAACAAAGGTAGTTTATTTTACAAAAACTGTGCAAAGGTATGTGAACCCTCGTATTAGTGGCTCCTCCTTTTGCGCCATTACTTTAACTAAACATCTTCTGTAACCACTACCAGTCTCTCACATCTGGTTATGGGGATTTTTGCCCACTCATCCTTGCAGAGCTCTGCCAGTTGAGAGAGGTTGGAGGGACATCTGGCATGAACCAACATTTCAATTGGGTTAAGGTCTGGACTTTGACTGGGCCAGTCCAGAGTGTGAATCTTCTTTCTCTGAAACCATTCCTTTGTAGTTTTGCTGGAATGCTTTGGGTCATTGTCTTGTTGCATAATTCATTTTTGTCCCAGCTTCAACTCCCTGACTGATGGCAGGAGATTCTGGTCAAGAATTTGTTGATATGCCAAAGAATTCATGGTTCTTTGGATAATGTGGAGTCGTCCAGGTCCAGAAGCAGAAAAGCAGCCCTAGACATTCACGTTTCCACCACCACATTTCACTGTTGGGAGAAGGTTCTTTTCTTCATATGCCATGTTGGCTTTTCTCCAAGCATGACGGTTTTGATTGTGACCACATAATTCTATTTTGGACTTGTCTGTCCAAAGAATGGACTTCCAGAAGGCCTCTGGTTTGTCCAAGTGCTCTCTGGCAAAGTTGAAATGAGCAGCTTTGTTCTTCTTTGAGAGCAGAGGCTTCCTTCTAGCAACCCTCCCATGAACGTCATGGCTTTTCAATTTTCGTCTGATTGTAATAATAATAATAATAATAATGCATCAGTTTTATATAGCGCTTTTCTAGGTCACTCAAAGACGCTTTACAGAGTTGCATTATTCATTTACACAGTCATTCTCACCGGTGGTGGTAAACTACGACAGACGTCTGTAGCCACAGCTGCCCTGGGGCAGACTGACAGAAGCGAGGCTGCCATTCTGCGCCATCGGCCCTTCTGACCACCACCAACATTCACACACAGTCACACTCACATTCACACAGGCAAGTTGGGTGAAGTGTCTTGCCCAAGGACACAACGGCATTGTGCATGCGTCTACATTGATTGTAGACGCATGCACATTTTCCCCAGATGCTGCCAGAGGTCTGCAACTCTCTAGAGGTGATGTGTGGGTTGGCCTTTACCTGCTTTATTATTTTTCTGTTGCTTCTGGGTGATATTTTTGATGGGTGTTGATTTGTATGGGTCCACAGCAGACCAGTTGGTTTCCGCTCTTTTAATTAGTGCAGGCCAAACCCTTTTCCTAGGATATCCCATTTCATTGGTCTGCTAAATGATCAATTAGCAGTGTAGGGAACATTACTTTAAAAAAGTAATTAGTTATAGTTACTCACTACTTGTTCCAAAAAGTAACTGAGTTAGGTACAGAATTACTCTACAATAAAAGTAACTAGTTACCAGGGGAAATCATTTTTGCGTTACTATTTAAAAAAATAGTTGTGGTATATCAAAGAATAAGGATTTTTATGAGCAGTTTTCACACCGTAAAAAATACAACTAGTAATTGCTGATTTTGTTAAAGTTTTCAAATTAAACTGACTCAGAAATAAAGCTTTCCATTTACAACCCACAAAAGCTTGTCTGCCCAGCTTATATTTACCATTGTTGTCCTAACTCAAATTTTCTAAACAGTATAACAAAGATTTTTAAGTTTTGAGTAGATTTTTTGAGTCAAACTGGCAACCACTGGGAAACCCCGTAGATGAACCATGTGCTCATGCACACAGCCAGTTTAAACTAAACCAAACTGACTTTCTACTGAGCCTGAGCAGACCTGAACCTGTGATGCGAATCCCTCTACGTTTTCTGTACTGAAACTCCCTTAAGAAAACTTGATCAAACGTGGTCAAAGTTGGATGGGAAGTGAGTTTTTTCGACCTTTATGGATTTTTGCCTGCAGTTGGAGTGTAGTGTTTGCACATTTTCTGGACAGAAGCAGGAGCTGCCGACCATTTGCTCTAGCAGGTAAGCTAACTTGTTGTTTTAGACATTTCTACAAGTGCCTAACGACATAACTAGCCTTTCACCTACTTTTATGCTAAGGTTTTAGTTCAGAGCATTGGCCCAGCACATTCCCCTGCAAAAAGTAATGTTTGATACTTTTTAATGTTAAACATGTCTGAAATTCAGACTGACTTTCATCACTAAATGATATATCTCAGACTGGCTTTTTTATTGCACATCTGCTGTGGTAAAGCTTATTAGCTTATTACACATTTTGTAATCAGTTAATGTTAATCTTATGTGGAGACATGATGTTAACATGGACAAACAAACTCATATGCAGGGGCAGGCAGGCATCTTCATGCAGTAGCTTTCATGCATAAAGAGCGCTCATTAAGAAGCGCTCTTTATGCATGTATTTTTATCAGTATTTTTCATGGTTAACTGGTGACTAAAATAGTGCACATTAATTTTCAGGTTGTGGTAAATGTGCTGACAAAGAACCTGACGGTCATACAGCAGAAGATGGAGCTGACATTTTTCCTCAGAGAGGTTGTTGAGTGTCAGCCTATGGTATCTGAGGTCCAGGAGAGATGGCCTGCACCGTTTTCCTCTGAGGAGGTAAGGGTGACCTAATTTATTCACTAGTTATGTTATTCCAATTAGGCACAAGTTATACTAGATTGACTATAATTGAAGTAGTACAGTATTTGTTGGGGTAATCCATTGACAGACTTTATTATACCTTGCACTACCACTCCACTTTAAGCCCATACCAGTGTTACATCAAAATCTGTGACCCATTAGATTCTTTGACCTGTCCTGATATTCTCACCCTGAACATTTCACACCTATAGAAGTCCATTTCTGCCAGTACAAGAAAAGAGTCCCCATGCTAAATTGAAAATGCGAAAAACAAAGTCAATCTCATAATTTTGACTTGGCATAGATTTTTTCTTTTACTGGTGGAAATAGTGCTTTTATAGACTGAGATGGTCAGGGAAAAATACTAAGGCAGGTCATAGAATCTGATTGGTCACATATTTTGGTGCAACATAGAACTTGATAATAAGCATTTAAAAATACTGGGTTTTGTGGAGAGTGTTTCTATTCCTGTGCTAAAGACCTATTCATGAGAGCTTTTTGAAGCAGGTTCTGCTGTTGATAACAGTCAGACATGAACATGGTGCAGACTGCACAGGACAGCTACCCTGGAATTTTTCTGTGCTGAATAAATGACAATATTTTGTTGATTGTCTTGTTTAGATATGTGAAGAATTTCACCAAATCACAAGCAAGGACCTCCTGGGGACTTTCACAGCATCCCTTGACAAATGTGTGCCTGGCCTGCTGAAACGGTACCGGTCTAAGAAGGGAGCTCTGGATGAGAAGATGGAAGACCTCCTGGATAAACTTGATGAACAGGTGAGTGAAGTGCTACTTAAAAGAGTATACTTTTCTCATAACAGGAACAGAAAAATGTCTCTATGTTCTTATTCGAAGGTTTTTGATTTAACAAAATTTGAATTTGTAAAAGTAAAGTAAAATTGTTAACATGTTTCCAGTGTTGTTTTTTTTATTTTACATGTTGAGGGGTCTGACCTATGCGTTGTCTTCATTACTATAAAAGACTTCTGATTTTGCATTGTGTATAAGTACACTATGTTACTATACTAATTGAAATGCTTATTTTCCACTGAATACTCTTTAGACATCTGACGTTGTGTCCCACTGAAAGACCGCAGCACTGAGAGGCCTGCCCATTTTCCTCTGAGAAGATTCAACAGAGGTTTTCCTGAAGTGCTTGGTAAGTACAAAAAAAGTTATGCAAGTAAAACTAATTCCTAATTCCAATGATATGTTTTAAAGAGTGAGTTCTTCCAAAATGGAACTATACACCTCCTCAGTGCAGACCAGGTAATTTTATGGTGAGGATTGCAGTTGTCTATAACTCTCACTCCCGTTTTTCTCCTGAGAAGCAGCTTGGTTAATGGGTGTTTATAGCAGAAAATACTATTGTGCAAAACTTATCACAAGGTTGATAGTTGAAAGCTACTATGTCATTAATTAAAGAAAAAAAAGCTTTTTCTTTATTAAAAGTCCAGGAGTTAAATGACTAGCATGGTACGGAGGTTTAAGTTTAAATCTGTAGAAATGTATTTTGTCTTTAGTTTTTTTTTATTTTTTAGCTATTATTAATTCATCTGTTACTTTTCTTCAGGACACTGATATCCTGGAACCAGTGTTGAACGGTGCATCTGTAGCCATCCTCACCATCCTACCAGATGACGATGCGGGTACGTCTGTACGAGACCAGGCAGGTGTGTTGGAAGGGGACATCGTGCTGCATTACATTCCACACCTCTCTACTGCCTTGGCTTACCTCTCTGGCCTACTGTATGCCCTCAACATTGATTATCCAAAACAGATGAGTTTTACCTTTGAAGCAATCTTTTTTGAAGTTGGTGGCCCTCGACGCTCACAGCGCATAAAGACTGAAAACAAAGCTTCTGCTGTGACTGTTAATGGGTGTAGTGGTAATAAGTGGTCGTTTTGCCACATATAGTGTATATAAACGCTATGTTTATTACTCACCTTCTACTAATTCACGTACGGCCACCGAGGAATTAAACGGGAGTCTGTGGGCTCCGGACACCTGGGTTTGAACAGCTGTTGTGATAAAAGCAGGTAATTCTAGGTCCTGTTTAATCGCAGGGAGCAATTATGTACCTGTTATTTGACGAATGGAAGCTGAGTCAGGAATAAATATATTCAATATTTATTATAAAAGCTGACGAACATTTGTAAACAGATTAGCATTTGAGGTAGCAAGTTGATAGCATTCACTAAGTGATAGATGTTATTAAATTGATCTTCTGAGTTTAGAACTTGAGTCTCGTGTGATATTAAGACTAAGGAGTTAGCTTAAGGGTTTAGTTATCAGGGATAAGGTGGAGAGGTTACTTGGATGAGCGACCTAGTGTTATAGGGTTAGCTTTATCAAGTAGCCTGCTTTACCAGTTCATGGAGGATTACTGGACCTTGTTCCTGGATCGTTTCCGGCAGATGGAGGTCGACGAGAAAGCGGAGATCCCTCTCGGTCGATCTGGGCCTGACAGGTGTGTTGGGACCCGCCTGGGCCAAGCGGAGGCGTCCGGGGATACAGAGTCAGTGGAATCCATGGCTCGTGAGCTGGTAGTGGGCTGCCTTACCCATTCTGGTTGGATTAGAGAGGCAGGCTGATGGTTCCTGCTCTCAGGGTTAAGCAGCTTCTTCGACTGCGACGGGGCTGGACCCGTCACCGGTGGCAGTCGGCATCGATAACCCACCGTGTAGCGAGTTGACGGTGTGAAGTGTTGTCTCCTCTGAGGCTAGAGAAGAACTGAGTTCTTCTCTGAGAGGCAGACAGCTGAGAGCTGTCAGTGTACGTGGACCAATCAGGGGACTCTAACAAGACACGTGACTCAGGCTCTAAAGCAGACGTCACCTCCTGTGTGAGGTGGAAACAGACTACTTATTTATCTTTAGCAAAGTAGAAATAAGTAGTAATACTGATTTAACCTTTTAGCAAAGTATCAATAATACTGAAGCTGGATCACACATTCACAATGCTGTAAGAGAAAGTGCATTAATCATTTAAGACATTTCTGTAACAGATTAAAGTGTCATTTTTAGGAGGAGACACCTAAAGTCTTTATTATTATTATTATTAAAGTCCGGTGGCTTCTTCCGGTACGACCGTGACCTTGGAGGAATGTTGATTCAGGTTAAAACATAATAAAAGAGTCATTATAATCCGTGTTATTGGGAAGAAGATGGATTATTATTTAGATGATCACGTAGGTCAGAGATCAGAGGTCAGAGTGTATATTGATCACGCTACAGACCCCCCTTTTGTTTGTTTAGAGGGTGGTATAACTAGACGTCGCTCAGGTAGGAGGGTCAGGGAGCGGCGGAGCCGGTGGTAACGCAGCTCGTCCCGAAGGAGGAGGAGGCGGCGCGGCTGGCGGCGACACTTCCTGTCCCGAGGGAGGAGGAAGAGGCGCGGCTGGTGGCGACGCGACCTGCGTTGAAGGAGGGGGTGGTTGATTACCACGCCCTGGCGGCGCAATAGCACGCTCTATCCGATCCCCTATCCTAACGATTGAGATTCCCATTGGGCTTATACGTCCTGTGAAGTACCAGAAGAGTCGACTGGCCAACCCTATTGTCAGAGCGCAGTTAAAGATGATTAGGAGCGATAACACCGTGTCTGCTGAGGACCACTCGTAGGACACCGGTCTGTCGAGACCGACGTCCAAGGAGAGCTCCCGCAGGACATTGTCCACCGCTGCGACCTGGATGGTCATGGGACCGTCGTATATGATACGTTCCACGGTGGCAGGTGACAATGCAAACGAGATGTTATCGTAGAAGTCAGAGGTTTCCACGGTGGACTCATGTTGTCTAGGGTCCAAATGATAGAGTGCGACCTCACCCATGTGGACCGTAGCACCTCGGGGAACTGACACCCACATCGGAGCGGGTGGCAAGTCCACGCGGTTTGACACGTCATGGCGACCATAGAAGACCTCTGCTTCTCGCGCAGGGGTATGGACTAGCCAGCGCAGACCTACATTAACCGCGGTGGTTTGTAAGACCTGAGAGCGTGGGGTTACCGTCATTGGGCACTTTGCATCTTTAGTTAGCTCTGATATGCCACATAAAGCGGCTGTGTTATCACGCAGAAAAGGATTACCCGGACAGAGATAGTGAAGGTCGCGCGTGAGCGAACACATACGTAAATCTGGGACCAGATAAACCTCAGGCGTGTCATCATGAAACGCAACCAGAGGCGGCGTGTTGAGCTTAACATGAGTGTCATCCACCCAGGTACCTACGTTCACAACGTCTTTGATTCGGTAGATGTCGTTTGGAGACACGACCGGAAGACTGACGAGGAACGCTAGTTCCCTAGCCTCAGGGTCAACCCTGAGGGGTAGAGCACTTCCTAAAGCAAAGGCTAGATGAGTCTGTAGGGGCAGCACCTTTTCTCTCAGAGCGCGTTCTAGAGCTTCTCTTACCATGGGGAGTGAAACCAGGTAAGGAGGGATCCGACCCATAAGAAGAGCGTCCACGGAGGCGCTACTGTCCCGATCGAAGTCGGACAGGCAAGACGTCAAGAGGTGGGTGTGAGCGTAGTCCCTTGAGACAAATGAGCGTAGTTCGTCTATTGCAGACGATGACTTCCGCATCTTCTCATTTAAGGAGTTAACGACGACTATCGTGTTGCGCTCGGACCTACCTAGAGTCTGCAGTGCCTTCCGCTGGTGGACCACCTGCTTACGGAGAGAAGGGACCTCCTCCTCAAGCTCTCTGACATGGCGCTGAACCGCAGCTAAGTTGATGGAGTTGACTGCTGAGAAACCCATACTGAAAAGTGAACCTACCGCACCAGCGGCTGAAAGGAGTTCCGCTAAGAACCGTTTCACCCTGCGGTTAGACCCTGAGAGTTCTGAAGTTGTGACCGTGAACTTCTGTAACTGGTGGAGGATATGAGTGATGTCGGCCTGAGAGTGCCACATCATGGTTTGAGTCCAATTCTCCCCAGCAGCTGATAGTTCTCCAGGTCGACCTTCCAGCTTTTTGCGGCAGGCGACGTCTAGGTCACACTTAACAAACACCTTTTGGGTCAAGAGGCGGTAGTTAGTCATCAACATGCCAGGCCGTTCCTTGAGGGCGATCCCCGAGGTCGGACCTGGATCAAACAGGTTTCTAGAAGAAGATGTGGTAGCAGTACAAGTGATAGACACACACACCGCCAACATCAAGAAGGTTGTCGGACCGGAGAGTCGTGCTCTTGGGCGGGACGACCTATGTGATGTCGGTTGACTGTTTGGTAGAGGTCCCTGACGGGGGCTCACCAGGGGTGTGTGTGAAGGTGTCACACCCGAATGGGTGGACTGAGGTCTGGTTGGAGCTGCAGCTGGACTGCAGCGAAGGTCAGTGGACTCTGTCGATGACAGAGAAGCCTTAACCTGTTCCTCTGGGGGAAGAACTGGTACAATGTGGGGCGTCGGGGGACTTACCTGATCGGGCAGGTGAACTATGGACTCTGCTGATAGCAGAGATGATTCGACCTGTCCTGCCGGGGGCAGGGGAGCGTCAAAGTAGTCCTCCGAAGTGTCAGCGTCGGCCTCCGGAGGATCCGGGCCTGACACTGATAGATCAGGCTGAGTCAGAGGAGGATCAACCTGTGTTGTGACCCCCCTTTTCTCAGTGAGTGAGTCTGTGACTGGTGGAACAGATGCCGTCGATGGACTGACATCTGTGGGACCAGCTACCAAGTAGTGGTCCAGGATAGCCTGACGCAGACGACCGAAATCAAGTCTAACGTCCATTGGCAGACTGTATATGAACTCACTCAGAACAGAGTTCGATGAGAAGTCCAAAAGATGGAGTTTTTCCATGTTAGAAAGATCAGGGTATTTGTGTAGTTGAAAATCGATCATAGTGATGAGACTATGGACCCATTGAGGATCCCTTCGACCGGGCATGAGCTTTCTGATGAGCTTTGATATTTCCCGTAGTTTATGAAGTGGGTCTTCAGTGGTTGGACCCGTAGCCAACGAAACCTTACATACAGCAGGCTCTCTTTCCAGCAACGGGGGTGAGCAGTCGGCGGCCACCTCGGGGGTGACGTCCTTTGCTGCACTCGCTGCGGCAGGAGTCTTAGGAAGAGGCTGTTCGAACGTGGGTTGACGGGGGTTGTCACACCCACCGTCGTCCGTCAGAACTTCAGTCTCTTCCACACTGTGTATGGGTTGTGGTAGGCTGTCTAGGGGTCCACCTGAAGGGAAACCCTGTGGAGTTTTGATTAGAGGAAGAACTAGTTTCTCCCGATTGGGTGGGGAGTCGGGTCCAACGTTCTCGAACGCGGCCTCTACTGCATCTGTAGCAGTTGTGAAATCCCCTTCCAATGGTTCAGCTAGTTCAGTCCATAACTGATACTCACAGTAATCCACTGTGGGGCTGAAACGCCTTGTGAGGTCTCTCCCGAAGATAAGTGGAAAATTTTCATTGTCAGCGACAAAAATGGGGTGCCTCAACTCCATCCAACCTACCTTGAGCCTGGTGAACGCCAGGGAGGTCACGGTTGTGGAGTTGGGGTAGCCTCCTGAGATTTTTAGTCTACACGGTGCCACTAGCAGTTTACCTCCGGCGCGGTCTGACGCTGCCTGGAGGCGTTCATAGAACGGACGGGACATGGTTGACACTTCTGAACCGGTATCATAGAGGGCTTCACCTTTCAGTGAGTCCTCCAGTAAGACCGGTATGTGTGGTCTTGCGGGGTACCCCACCGGAACCATGTGACACAGGTGTTTATACCTGTTTGGGTCGGGTGGGGAGGACTGTTGATGTTGTCCTGACCGCTCAGGTGTCCCATCAAAACACGCGGTTGACGCCGTGTACAAAGGCATGATATTTCTATCATCTGGGTCCTTTGGCCTCCTATTACGCCTGATCTCTAAGAGCTCGTCTAGTTTCTGCTGAAACAAGTCGTCCTCTTTTTGAGATCTCTGCGCACTAGGGCTCCGTCCAGAGCGGCCTCTCCGTTGGGAGCTCCGGTCTGGGCGGGGACTATGATCGTAGGATCTTTGAAAGCGACCCTCTGAGGGGTCCCTTCGACCTCCCTTTTTTGATGGACCAGGGGACCACCCCCCTTTTTCCTTGGATTTGCTCCGGCCCCTCCCACGTTCATGAACGGGGGACCTGGAGTCATCACCACGGTATGGGGGTGACCTCCCTCGGTTAAAGTCGGGAGATCGGTGATGGTCTCTTTGAGACTTGACCTTGTCTCGCCAGCTCGGTCCAGGTTTCTTTTTAAAGTGAACCTTGGAACCTCTAGGTCTGGCGGGTGGTGCACCCTTCAACTGTAGAGTGGGGGAGCTACTCACACTAAGAACAGAACTAACGTTACCGTTGTCATTGTTATGTGTACTTACCGGTTGAGCAACGTTTTTGAAAGCGTTGGTCGCCATTTCTCTGAGGTCGGACATACTGGTAGCACCGATGTTGACCGATACCAAGAACTGGCGGTAAGACTGATGTAGATTGGTAAAGAAAAGTTGTTTGAAGTCTTTTCCTTCTTCCATTTTTGGTTCATTTCTGAAGCCAAAATAAGCACTGAAAAGGCGAAGGTAATATGCACCTGGGTCTTCTGACTTACCCTGTTTAATGTGCATGGCTGCCCTAAAGCCGTAATCTGCTTCACCGCCGGAAAATTCCTTGGCGATGGCTTTGCACAGTCGGTCGAAATCACCAACCGTTTCCTTTGGTTGACGGTCAATGAACAGACCCACTGACAGATCAGAGGTTTCTTTAAGGATGAAGATTTTGTCTTCTAATGACATGCCAGGAAATCTATTCAAATAACACTCGAGGCTCATGAAATAAGCAGGTAGCTTACGTGGGTCACCTGGTTCTGGAATGAATTTTGTCACTCCTTTTATGATATTGTAAATATCGAACTGGGTGACGTCTCTGCCCTTGCTGGGCTGGAGCCTGTCGGGAGGGGCTTGACTGACGGATTTGGTAACCCTTTTTAGCAGCTGAGCAGCCTCTACATCAGCGGAGGATGTGACTCTGTCTCTTACAGTAGTCCCACCTCCCTGCTGACTGGTGCTCGGCTGGGGAGAATCATACTCGAGCCGCTTGGCAGCTTCGAGTTTGTTCTCCAAAGCGGCAAGTTTAGCTTCACTTAACCTTTGGGCTTGTTCCGCGTCGTTCCTCTCCTCAATCAGTGTTTTTGCATGATTTCTGGCGTTGTCTTTAGCCTTTTGTGCCTGTTCTAGTTCGGTTTTTAACTCATCCATTTTGTTGTTTTGATCATGAATGATGTTTTTGGTTTCTTCGACCTGTAGTCGAAGCTGTTTTACAGTTTCTTCTAGAGCTCGTTTTTCATCCAGTAGTTTTGTATTTGCCTCAAACTCATCTGAATAGAGCCTATTCAGCGCATAGGAAAGCCTGACTAAAGCTCCATTCTTGTTGATGGTTGGGCCTCTGTCATTTATTTTTCTACTGTCTTTAGCTTCCTCAATAACCCTGTTATGTACATCGTACGTATTAAGGTTATTGATTGAGTTCTGGAATGATTCCAGTTGATTAGACAGTGCCAGTTGTTTTATGGCTTCTGTGATGTAGTCAAACGTGCCCATTGGTTCAACGTTTGCACCTTGTTGTTCTGATGGATCAGACATGGTGTATGTTGTTGAAGAAAATTTATTTTGAATGAAAATATCTGTAAATACTGGTTAAAACCTGTATTTTTAGAGTCAGTGTCTGACCGGTAATACCCTTTTACACCAGCGAGGCGCTACCGCGCCTTCAAGCCTAATGATGCCGAAGAAGACTATTTCCGTTTCCGGTTTTGAACCGATCTTTTAAACGCAAATAATTCTTAAACGGGTCACTTTTTACGGTGAAAATAGGTATATTTAGTCAGAGTGATCCCTTAGGAATGGTTTAAGATAGCTTGTGTGTTTGCGAACGCGCTTTTTGAGGGTTTAGCGATCTCGCCGGGGGCGGCTAACGCTAGCTCCACTCAGAGCTGCTAACGGCGCTTTTAGCGGCGAAAATCAGCGTTTTACCCGGTAAATATTTATCGGGCTCGACTTAGTGACACTCGGCTTTGTAACCGGTTCGTTCACGTCGAGTTTTAGACGCGAGGTTGTTTGTTTTTAAACCTCGAAGTCTGACCAATATGGCGGCTAACAAGCGGCTAAGCTATGTCAGCTACCGGTCTTTTAAGCGGTCGACAAAGTTACACAAAACGTTCAAAACACATTCACAATGAAGCGTTAAGTCCTTTAAACATTCAAAAAGACAATAATGAACATCAAGTGACATGCATAAGCAGTTAACAAGTTTTTAACTTGGTTGAGTGCTGAAGAGATTTGCTATCTGAGCTTATCTGTTATGAGTACGTGGCTTATTTTAACAGCTTGTAAGTCATAACTTAGGACATAAACTTTGCAATTAAAACTGGCTGGCTATCGCCACATGTAGTGGTAATAAGTGGTCGTTTTGCCACATATAGTGTATATAAACGCTATGTTTATTACTCACCTTCTACTAATTCACGTACGGCCACCGAGGAATTAAACGGGAGTCTGTGGGCTCCGGACACCTGGGTTTGAACAGCTGTTGTGATAAAAGCAGGTAATTCTAGGTCCTGTTTAATCGCAGGGAGCAATTATGTACCTGTTATTTGACGAATGGAAGCTGAGTCAGGAATAAATATATTCAATATTTATTATAAAAGCTGACGAACATTTGTAAACAGATTAGCATTTGAGGTAGCAAGTTGATAGCATTCACTAAGTGATAGATGTTATTAAATTGATCTTCTGAGTTTAGAACTTGAGTCTCGTGTGATATTAAGACTAAGGAGTTAGCTTAAGGGTTTAGTTATCAGGGATAAGGTGGAGAGGTTACTTGGATGAGCGACCTAGTGTTATAGGGTTAGCTTTATCAAGTAGCCTGATTTACCAGTTCATGGAGGATTACTGGACCTTGTTCCTGGATCGTTTCCGGCAGATGGAGGTCGACGAGAAAGCGGAGATCCCTCTCGGTCGATCTGGGCCTGACAGGTGTGTTGGGACCCGCCTGGGCCAAGCGGAGGCGTCCGGGGATACAGAGTCAGTGGAATCCATGGCTCGTGAGCTGGTAGTGGGCTGCCTTACCCATTCTGGTTGGATTAGAGAGGCAGGCTGATGGTTCCTGCTCTCAGGGTTAAGCAGCTTCTTCGACTGCGACGGGGCTGGACCCGTCACCGGTGGCAGTCGGCATCGATAACCCACCGTGTAGCGAGTTGACGGTGTGAAGTGTTGTCTCCTCTGAGGCTAGAGAAGAACTGAGTTCTTCTCTGAGAGGCAGACAGCTGAGAGCTGTCAGTGTACGTGGACCAATCAGGGGACTCTAACAAGACACGTGACTCAGGCTCTAAAGCAGACGTCACCTCCTGTGTGAGGTGGAAACAGACTACTTATTTATCTTTAGCAAAGTAGAAATAAGTAGTAATACTGATTTAACCTTTTAGCAAAGTATCAATAATACTGAAGCTGGATCACACATTCACAATGCTGTAAGAGAAAGTGCATTAATCATTTAAGACATTTCTGTAACAGATTAAAGTGTCATTTTTAGGAGGAGACACCTAAAGTCTTTATTATTATTATTATTAAAGTCCGGTGGCTTCTTCCGGTACGACCGTGACCTTGGAGGAATGTTGATTCAGGTTAAAACATAATAAAAGAGTCATTATAATCCGTGTTATTGGGAAGAAGATGGATTATTATTTAGATGATCACGTAGGTCAGAGATCAGAGGTCAGAGTGTATATTGATCACGCTACAGACCCCCCTTTTGTCAAGGTCAGGGGCACCTAGCAGAAGGCCGTGGCCTTGACAACCAATCCGATGATGGAGGACATCCGTGAACATCAGGAACCGAAAAGGAGGGGAGGTTATTGGTACCTTCCCACCAGCAGAGTCAATCAACGATATGTGAAACAGTGTTACCAGGCACAGGGGAACCCTGTGTTGATGACCTTCAGGAAGTATGAGCATCCCACAACGAAACAGAATCACAGGAGGAGGGCATCCGTCCACACGATGCCGGAGACTGAGGAGTGGGGGCAGTCCGTGAAGGGGTAGCAGCAGAGAGAGGGAGAAGGATTCCATCCAGAGCCGCGTCGGCAGTCGACTTGCAGACGAGACCCGTCGGGAGCCTTGGACCTCCGTAGGCTGGACAGCAGAGCAGAGTAGAGGCACAGCACAGCACAGAACCACAATCTGGTAAAAGGGCACCCAAAATGTGTGAGTGTAGGCAGATATGGTTGAAATAAACTAGAAAATTGGATTTATCTAATTTAAATATAGGCTATGTGTCATGCCATTACATTAACTAGGGTTTAAACCTAGAGAAATAAATTTGGAAATTTATTATTTGTACAAACTCTGAAAAGATTGACCTTTACTTGGATCAGTTCACTCTAAGAGTCATATTTTAAGGTAAAATTTGGAAAGACTTAAAGTCATATTTTACCTAAGGTTTGACCTGTTTAAGGTTTGGAAATACTTTAGTAAACTAAAGATTGTAGTGTTTGAACTAAGAATTTTAGTTTTAGGTTAGAGAAGTAAGATATTAAAGATTTGAGAAGGTTTAGGAGGACGTAGTATTAATCTTACATTACCTTATTATCCTTAAATTTGATTTAGGAAAGTAAATTAAATGACTTGGCTCGCCATTATAGTGATAATTAACATGAAATAATTATCGTAAATAATAGAAAATTAACATTAAGTTTGATTTAAACATAAAGTAATTTTACTAAATGAATACAGCATTAGGCTGAATTAAAGGAACTCTGGCTTAGATGTNGAAGGAAAGGTTGTAGGGAGGAAGGAAAGGAAGAGGGGAAAAGGGAGGAAAGAAGGAAGGAGAGAGGTAGAAAAAAGAGGAAGTGGGGGGGAGAAAAGAGGGAGGAAGGAAGGAAGGAAAGAAAGGAGGGAAGAAGGAAAAACAGTCAAAACAGCATGGGTCATTTTGACCTGGTCGGACAATATGAAGGTTAAGTGGATAAATCATTATTAGAAAAGTCAACTTTAGTCAGAAGAATCAATGTTGTTGACAATGTATGTTGAGAATTTTTCAAGAAGTATTTTAAAAGATTTGTTAAAATGTTTCCACAGGGCAGAACTGCTGTTTTACCTGTTATTTTCCTGTTTGGTGGTAACATTTCTAAGAACTTTTACCTGCTCAAGTTCATCATTGTTGTGCCCATGAAAAATGTCAGTGTCTGGATACATAACTAATCATTGTAGCACCATTCTATTTAATGTGTAAGTGGTTACGTTCAGCTTTTACAAGACAGGGTGTGTGGATGAGTGACTGTAAGTTGCTGGATACCGTTTTCTTTCTTGACCTGACTAGTGACTAGTGACTACCCATGATATTCTGAAATGTACTTGAAGCACTGTTCAGCAAAATAAACAAGATTTCAGGTAACATTCATTTGTGCTTTGTTTTTTTCGATATCTATTAAATGAGCATTTTTAAAAATATAACTACAACAAATATTTTCCTTTATTTATAAAGGTAAATTTTCAACTCACTGGAGTAAAAATTGTATGTTTATTCAACAAGAATATCTGCATTTAGTGAAGGCAGAAATACATGGCATTGAAACTAGAATTTCTTAGTTGGGCTTCCAGGATTATCCTAATTAGGTGAACAAGAAGATTCAAGTTGGCAGAACTCTTGTCGGAACTTGAAAATATTAGTTAAGTCAACAACAGTGGGCAAAAGTTGAGAATACTCAAAAATCTCTTGCATCACGTTGCCTTGAAATTTTACGTTTTCGCAACTTAATTTTTTTTACAGTGCATGAGTAAATTTAAATGAGTAAAAGAAACAGAAACTCCTGGACTTAATGACACCTCACAAACACATTCTGGACTTTTACCTCAATGAGTTTGAAGTAGTGGTTAAATCTACACCTTGAAGATGACAACTTTTCATCTGAATGCTGCAGACTCGCCCTGCTGCATTGTCGGTGATTGTGTGTGTGTGAGTGAGTGTGTGTGTTTGTGCGTGGGGACGGTGCGTTGAGAGTACACAGTTTATTTGATCAATTCATACCCTAATGGTCTTGTTATCGTTTGTTCTGAGACTATGTTTGGAAGTTTCAGACGCTGTTGTTTCTGCTTTGTGTGAAAACAGCGAGAGTCGTGTGTGAGCAGCTGATGGGGCAGAGCGCGAGCTGCCAGTGTGTGTGTGTGTGAGAGAGACGTACCGCTGCAGGTGCGACAGACGAGGAAACCGCTCTGTTCGGATGTATTTAACTGTTTTTGGTGCAGCTACGGCCGACAGTAGCTCCTATTGTTCTAACAAAAGCTACAAGAACTGAACCTACGGACGCATTATTGGAGAGAACATTACAAAAGTAGTGCACCGCATTTAACGCTTAGTAACGGTAACAGTGTTCTCATGACGGACCAGGTAATTCATTAGATTGGTCTATTACTGATAAAAGACAGGCATTACCTACACTGTTAAAAAAAGTAAGTCAGTTCAACTTAGAAACGAAAGTTCACCGGCTGCCTTAAAAATTTGATTCAATTCAACTTGACCAAACACTTTCTTTCAACTCTAAATGTCAAGTTGTACAAATATCATAAATTGTAACCATGCATTGTTTTAACTTAAAATTGTTAGTTGAAACAACAAATCCTGTTAGCTTAGCCATTTAAAAAAATCAGTTTATCTTGTTCAACATCCACCCGTCCATTTTCTGTAACTGCTTCATCCTCCACAGAGGGTCGTGGGGGAGCTGGTGCCTATCTCCAGCGGTCAGGGGGTGAGAGGTGGGGGACACCCTGGATGGGTCGCCAGTCCATCGCAGGGCAACACTCAGACGAACGAGACAAACAACCACACACCCACTCACACCTAAGGACAAATTACTAGGAAACTGGAGTACCTGGAGAGAACACACGAGAACACACGGGGAAAAGTGCCGGGATGCGAACCCACAACCTCCTTAATGCGAGGCAACAGTACTAACCAACTGCGCCACCATGCAGTCCCTTGTTGAACATACATACAATATATATAATGTATAATATATATATATATTATATTTATATATATATATATATATAATATATAAATATTTAACTTTATATGGTATCACCAATAATCCTACTCCTCCAAACCTGCCAAATTTCACAGATTAAAAAAATCTATAACTTGCAAATTTAAGTTGACTGAATGAGAAAAATGTAACAATTTGTCAGAATAACTCATAAATGTAAGTTTTTCTGATCAAAACACAAAAAAGTAAGTTTAACAAGCAAAACTTAACTAGACAAGTTGAGTGAACTTATAAAGATAGATTGAAACAACTTTTTGAGGCTATGATTTTTTACAGTGAAAAAGTTTTAATGAACCAACCTCACTGCTGAGTGAGATGATTTCAACCCTCTGGGCTAACAGGTCCATCCTTTCATCATGTCTCCCGTCTCCTTGGTTCATCTTTAAGTCTTCAAAAAGCAAACAAACATATCCTTAATGATGCAATTCAACCAGCCAAAACAGAATCGATAGTTCAGACAACACACTTCAAATATTAGGACATAATACAACAAAGGCAGCATCATTTCTACCAAAAGAATTCACATTTGACCGTGGCTAGCAGTCTGCTAGAAACTTTTCTAAAACAATAACAAAGAGTCACAGGATGTATTTTGGGATTTCTGGGATAAGGGGTTTGGGGAAGTTTCAGATAAAAGCAACATTCCCCGTGACAACTGTAGCCTCACCAAATAGGCTACATCCTCTGACCTTTGACCTCTGTTGACCATCACAACAATAATCCATCTTTTTCCCAATAACTTGGAATACAATCACTCTTGGATTATGTTTAACCCTGAATCAAGATCCCTACAGGTGTCCTACTGTCCACTTTCAGGTGTCCATCTCCCAGATGACCTTAACTGGACACTAGCTGGTCTAATAAAACACTCTCTGTAAAGAAGTCTCTTCTTTAAAACCACAGGCTGGTGTTTCAGCTGTAATCTCTTGTTTACAGAACATTCTCTGTGTTGTTCCTGTTCAGGGTCACCTACACACTCACACTCAAAGTGTTATAATGCTTCTCTGCTATGTCATGCATTTTCTACATTTATAATGTGAGTGTTTAACGGGCGGAAGTCATGTGACTTGGTAACTCCCTCACAGTCCCTTGTCCAATCAGAACCATTCACAACTCCACTAACTCAGTTCTGATTAGAACACTTAATATCTTCTGATTGGTTAAATTTAAGATAACTCGTCTCAAAACTAATACTCAGTTCCGGTACAAGTCAGTCTTGTCTTGCCAGTCTTGTCGAGTCCTCATAGAGTCTTGGTCTACAGCCTGAAGCAGTTGGAGCTGCTATGCTGCTATCTTAGCTGAACCCTTATCAGCTTTGAACAAGGCCTCTCAGTCTCTCCCTCACCACGGGAACTGATCAGAAATGACTTCAGCATGCCTGCTGAAATGTCTCCCTTGCTGACCGGGACGTATCCACGGACTGTCCGGCGAGGTCCTCGGCGGCCACGCCTTCCAGGACCACCACTCCGAGTCTGGGGACTCCAGCCTCAGCTCGTGGAGAAACCAACGCCTGCCAGATCTAGGAGCGTCCACCTGTCAGTGAGCGAACACCACTTTCTGATCGAGAGGTTTGCTTTGATAAAGCTTAATTCTTCCAAACTAAATTAAGCCAAAACTGAATTCCAGTCCAAACTCAAATTAGCCTAAATTGACTCTTAAAGTCCCAACTAGGTTAACTAAATTAACTAACTTCCCTAGTCATTAAAACATATGCTACGGTCCGTTAAAACTCACGATTAACCATCTTTAACATCCTCAACATGTTTAAGAATATTAATTGTGTTTACATCAAACTTTCAAACTGTCTTATCTGTCTGTGTTCTTAGGTTTTTCAAATTAAATGGTTGTTCAATCTTATCTGGTCTCAGTTCACGTTATTAATAAGGTATTTCAATTCACTGTACTCTTCCAAAGAACCTAGATACCTTCAATAAATATTAGCTATTATCAGGGTTAAATGACAGTTTATCACTTTCATTATAAACCAGAAATAAGCTAATGTTATCTGAAGAGGGTGTAGTTAAAATAACTAATAGTTATTTCAAAACGCTACACAACATCATATGATTCAAAGAGTTAATGTTTCTCGAAGAGGCTTAGAGACAGTATTGATGGTCTAATGTTAGTGCTACATCTATGCTAACATCAATTTAAATGAGTAAAACATTGATATTCTAATATCAGTTGATTTCTGTACATAATGTATACCCTGCTAAAAAGACACTAGAAATATTTAAACTGAAAATTGACTATAATAGTTCATTCTGTGAACAATATGTAGAAACAATCTCTCACCTATTCTATCAATGTGATAAAACAAGAACATTTTGGGCAGGTGTGCAGCAATTTATAAGGCAAAAGACTGGAAGAAAAATCCAAATCACTGAGAAGAATGTTATTCTATGCTATGAAGATGAGGACATAAATAAGGATGTTTCATATCTAGTACAACTTCTGTTCCTGTTTTCATATACGTAAAAGAAATGGTCAAAATCTAAATCAAACATAACTCATTTCTACAAAGAAATATATATATATATATATATATATATATATATATATATATATATATATATATATATATATATATATATATATATATATATATCTCAATCAACACAATCAGTACTCTTGAAAATAAAAAAAGCAATCAAAACTAAATGTATTATAGACAAACTTAATGTGACATTTGATTAATAAGATCTCTGGCTGTTTTTTTAATGTTTGTTCTGTTTTCTTCTTTTGTGTTTTACTCTAATTTTACTGTTACTTTTTATAATGTACCTGGTTTAATCTGTATAGAAATTTTTTGAACATTAAATAAAGATTTTCAGGAAAAAAAAGTCAGATCCTACACATCTGGTTCAGATCAGCTCGGATCTCGACCCAACAGAGATACTGTTGTTCAATAAAATAAAATCAGCGTTTGCTTTTTCTGTCATATGGACTGCAACTATAGAGAAAGAGACGTGTAGAGAGCTGAACCAGCTCACTTTGTTAGCGTTAGCAACCGCGCTAGCAACTGTTCGCTCTGAGGGGGTCCGATGAAAGCCTGGCGGGCTTTTACATCAAACTGCCAGTTAAACACACACAAATCGGTCTTGCAAAAAAAAGAAAAAAAAGCCTGACATTAAAAAAATAGTTTTTTGTTCATTATTTTAAACTTAAATCGTGTTCATTATCATTTATTTTCGGTGTACTTACCGGTTCTCTGTGATGTGCTTGGTTCTCTGGAGTTTTTTTTTTTTTTTTTTTTTTTTTTAACCCCGTGTCCTGTCCGGCTGTGGAGCAAACAGAATAATGTCTGAGTGCCAAAAACAAGCCCAACAGTGTTGCTGTTTCAGGTGAGAGGTTACAGCCACTGCTATAAAACTCCTCCTGATTTTTGTTTAAATATAACCCCCAAAATCTTTATTAGAATATTTTTATGGTTGATTGGACACGGAGCCTGAAAGTGAAGGGAAGGGTACAGAAAGAGGGATGGGGGAGAAAGTAAACAGAAAAAGAAGAGAACAAGAGACGTGAAGAGTCCACTTCTAGACCTGTAAATAATGCACAAACAAACAAGCAAACAAAACAGGGAGAAAAGATACAACAGCAACAAACAGCATATGAATACACAACAGTTGTGATATTCTTCAAATGTATACGTATACACCAGTTCAAGAGAGTTCAGTGTCAACCACAGCCCCAGTCAATGTGTCTGAAAACACCTGAGTCCGTCTTTATGTGAGCACCTTGTGATCACCTGTGTGTATATATGCGCGCTTGTTTATGTAAGGTTTCTCTATTGAAACATTCAATAATAAGTTCGAGGAGCCACAGACCCGCCCCCAAGGCCCATGGAGGACGCGAAGGAGGTCCAGGCCCCAGACGTCCAGAGGCCACCCAGGGCACGGACACCCCAGGGAGATCGCCGTCAGGGCAGTCGCTAAACTCTCCCCCAGAGGGCGCAGAAGCTCACCCCACGTGGGCCCCCCGGCAGTCGCCGCGCTAGAGCCCCTGGGGGGCCGCGGCTAGGAGCTCACAGGCACCGCCTGCAGCCGGCCATCCAGGGTAGATCTAGCCGGAACCAGAGATCCAGGAGCGAACCAGCCCCAGCAGAGGCCCGACCACTCCCGGGGGCCCAGATCCCACCAGGCAGGTTCTCTGGAGTTTTTTGCGTTAATCGCTTTACGTTAACATACTTCCGCTCACCGGAAGTCACCAAAATAAAAGCATATGACTTTCCATTTGTTTACTGGATTATAAATGGAGATAACATTACTCGGTTGGCCTTTACAACTGTTCATTTTCTCTGATAATGATTATAATGGGTATGTTCAGATGCCTTGCCCTCTTTTTATTTTATTTATATAATTTTTTATTTTATTTATTATTAATATTTTGGGGGGCTACTTTTTTATTTTTTGAACTTAATGTGACCTTGGGGGCAGGGGCGTGTCCAGGATTTTTTTCTTGGGGGGGCCACTCAGCGGCACAGATTGTACAAGGGTGGTCAATTTTATTGAAATGCTCTGCAGTCTTTATTGTAATGAGCAGTAGACCAAAGTTTTATGAACTTATTTACTTACTGAAGTAAAACACATGGATCTGAATCTGAATCAGCATTATGTGTTATTGAACCAGCGTCCTGGTACAACAGCATTCAAGAACTATGCAGCAGATTAAAAATCAAGGAGAACACAAATTAACATTTTAATTCATCACATTGTCACTATACACCAGGGGTGGGGAACCTTTTCTTGCTAGGAGACCAAATGTTTTTAATAAAGTCCTCCGAGGGCCACATTCAGAACATGAACTAGTGAGGTCTAATTTTATACAGACACAGGACATAAATCACCTAGTGTAAAGTTCTAAGTCACAAAAATTTGAATTGAAACAGGCAGAAAAAAATATATTATAATGTTTTTTAGTTTTAGGTGGTCAACAATATAATAAACATGTCGAATTTAAATGAACAGAATAAAATGTTACTTTTTGTAGGAAATGATCAGGAATTCTTTGTAGATACTGTATGAGACATAAAAGGGTCTGACATGATTCCCTTAATCAAAAGAAAAATGAATTTTATTACAGTTCATCTGACAACCTGAGCTCTATCATGTGTTCATAGGGACAATATGAGCTGAACTTTAACCCCTTCAATCAGCCAAAAAGACATGAATCTAAATCTGCTTGACTTGGTTAACTAACCAGTTGAACTAGTTCACATTGTTTCCACTAAGAACAAGGAAAAAACTGTAACCAGCCTGAACTCAGTGTTTCATCTAAAACTGTATAAAAGCTGCTAAATCAAGACTGGACACCATCAGTTTCATCATGGTTTCATTTAGACCAGGTCTGAGGGAAAACCCAGATCTGGATCCAAACCCATTCAGGTCTTTGTTCCTCAGTGGCAGGATGGTACTGATCTGCTCAGAGCTGATGTCCTGCACTCTAGTTTTAAAAAATCAGCTTCAGCTCAGCGCAGCCATGCTGCAGCTAGCATGCTGTCAAGTGTTGAGCCCAAAACGAGCCAAATGTGCAGACCAGGACGCACAGAGCGCAAACGCCCCATCTTGGCCACTGATCTCCATGCGTAACGCGATCATCAGTAAGTCTTGACCTGTCCTCACTGATGCGGGCATGATATGCCATGTTAACATGTTAAAGTGTTATTATTCTCCCCAGGCTTCAACCACCGAGTCAGACCGTGACATCCAGGTGTGCGCAGCCAGTGCTGTCACGGCCCCTCTAGCCCCTGAGGATGAGGTACAACTCAAATCACCCATCTCTGTGAGTCCCCGTCTTAAGAACTCTGAGGCTTTGTTACATCTAGATCAGAAGTTCTCACATCTAGGTGAACAACACCACAGTGAACTGGTCACGTTAATAAATTCTTACTTGAGTTTATTCTCAGATACCCCGACTAGTACAAATGTACTCAAACATGATGTAGTCCTTCAGGCCACAAAACCTATTAAGCAGCACCCTTACCGTGCCAGCCCGCTAAAGCGTGCTTTAATGAAACAAGAGACGGACTACTTGGTCCAAAATGGTTTAGCAGTGCAAAGTTTTAGTCCATGGAGTTCCCCATGTCTTGTAGAAAGTAAACCTGATGGTACTCCTTGGTTTATAACGGATTACCGAAAGGTAAATGCAGTCACAGTGCCGGATTCTTATCCGTTACCTCGTGTTGATGATTGTATTGACAGAGTGGGGATGTCAGATTTTGTCACAAAAATAGATCTATTGAAAGGATATTGGCAAGTGCCTCTCACAGCAAATGCCTCAGAAGTCTCAGCATTTGCCACCCCTGACTCATTTCTCCAATATACAGTCATGCCTTTTGGGATGAGAAATGCTCCAGCTACCTTCCAGAGGTTGATAAATAGAGTAACTGCCGGTCTAGGAAACTGTAGTGCCTATTTAGATGATATAGTGATTCATACCACTACATGGGAGGAACACATCTCTTCCCTAGAAGCATTATTTAAGCGTCTAGACCAAGCCAACCTAACTATCAACCTTGAGAAGTGTGAGTTTGTAAAAGCGACAGTCTCTTACTTGGGAAAGGAAGTGGGCCATGGATTTGTTAAGATGCTTAGTGACAAAATACAGGCTGTTACCGCCTTTTCTAGCCCACGCACCCGACGTGGGCTCCGACGTTTCTTAGGAATGGTTGGTTACTATCGGTGCTTTTGCAAAAACTTCGCCACAGTAGTGCATCCTCTCACTGATCTTCTGAGCCCCAAAGTACCCTTTGTCTGGAGTAATGACGCCCAGTTAGCGTTTGAGTCTTGCAAACTTCTCTTGTAGTGCCCCAGTGTTGAAAGCACCCGACCTTTCTAAACCCTTCAAGGGTTTAGGGTCTAATCCTATGGATTTAAGTGCTAAATGGGCCCAGTGTTTGAGTAATAATGCTACTGAAAATGTAATTATTATTATTTTTTAAATTAATAAGTGACGGATAAAAATAGATTATGACCCAATTTTTTAAACCCTGTCAGTCTAAATGACGGAAAACCAAAAAGTCTAGCGCAACCTCTGATTTACAACAACCATTTTTTAACCCGATCCTTTCCTTTTCGTAATTTGGACATGATTCTGTAGTCCATCTTCGCAGTAAGGATTGACCGTCAAATACAGCTACAGGAAACAAAAGACAGTACATCCGGTCTCAAACCCGGAAGTTAGCATTTTCTCGTGCACAGGGTCTATTCCACACTGAAATGATCAAAGGACACAAAATGTCACTAAAACAGGAACCAGTCAGTATTTGACACCCAGACTGCTGCTGGTCCTCAAACCAGTCAGAACTTCAGAGAAACATCAAGTCTTCATCCTGATGCTTCTGGTTTACAGTTCATCTGACAACCTGAACTCATGTTCATGTTCCTGTGACTAGATGTACGGAGGATTTGTCACTGACCAAGTTGAGATATTAATTCAGGCGCAGCGCTTGCAGGACGGCAAGTTCGGTGGTGCGCTGCGCCTCTTCAGTTTGGCGCAGCTGAGCAACAAATGCACTTTAGATGCAGCGCGCCATTTCCACTGGCTCCTATATGAATGAATACATCAGCTTTGAGTAATGACTGAAAGAAGGGGATCACGATACAAGCAGCCAAAATGAGCTTCCCCCCAGAAAGGGTGAGGAGCTCGGAGACTCATGAGGAACTCTGTTAGAACCACTGCTCCTCCATATCGAGAGGAGCCAGCTGAGGTGGTTCGGGCAGACCTGCCGGCTGATAGAGGCGGCTGGTGGTGATGAGTGGGCGGTCTGGGATTTCCTACTTGGGATGAAATTTGAAGAGGTGTTTTTTTTTTCTTATACAGCTCACGTGGGCCCCATGGGCGTGGGCCCCTGGGCCTGTGTCCACTTTGCCCATTGGATAATCTGGCCTTGAACTTAGAAAGATTTATATTTGACAATTGATCAAACAGAAAAGTGGTACTGACAGTTTTGACTTTTTAAGATTTGAAAATCTGAATTAAAAAATCATTTATTTCTTGCCTAAACGTAGCAAAACTTAGATCTACACAAACACTAGAGCTTTGTTACTTTTTGCATATGCTTAAGAACACTAGCCTAAATAAGGCATTGTGAACGCAATACCTTCAGTAAGAGTTGTTGGTTTCTTTCATTTGTAAAACCACTTCATAGCTGCCACATAATAAGTGAAAGTTCAACTGAGATCAAATAATAAGCAAAAAAACTAACCAATCATTTAAATTTCCATCTCCCTTGGTGGTGCATGTGACCAGCATGATGCACCATACTTTATTTGCTTGATAAACAGGTATAACAGAAAAACAAACTGATCTCTTTTCAGTTTACTCATAAAAATACTTTTAGAGCATATCCAAACTACATTTCTAGGAGTTCTTTTTGATGAAGTTTTAAACTGGAAGGCACATATTGGTTACATAAATGGTAAAATTTCCAAAATCCATACCAGTATATTGCATAGTCAAGTTTTTACTGACTAGTTCTGGTTTGTTGGCATTGTACAATTCTCTGATTGTTCCACACTTGACTTATTGTGTAGAAATCTGGGGATCAACATACAAAAGGTATACACAACCTTTGTTTATTCTACAGAAAAGAGCTTTGAGAATCAATCATAGTGGCTACAGAGATCCATCAAACACGTTGTTTATCAAATATAAAATACTGAGATTTCATGATTTAGTAGATTGGAAAATTTTACAAACTATGTACAAAGCTAGTGTACAGTAAGTATTCTGCCAACAAATTCAGAGGTTATTTGAAAAGAGAATTAGTGATTACATGTTGAAAAAAAATGATGTGTTTTAAAAAAACCTAGATTTAGAACTAAAATTAAGGAATGGAGTATTTCTGTAAATGGTGTTAAATTATGGAATTACCTTAAAAGGGAAATTTAAACATCAATGTCATTTAATATATTCAAAAAATGTACCAAATTGAGAGTAGCTAATAAGTAATTATGAAAATGTAAATGAAACTAAAGATCATGATTACATCTGGAAATAAGAACAGGACAGATTTTAAACGGAATCTGTATGTGTGTCTGACAATTATAATTGTATAGATAATTTCTTTTGTAAAAGAGGGCAGAAATTATAAGATTTTTTCTTCATTCTGCTCTTTTTTGTTCAAATGTGATTTTTTTTTGTTATATATATTTTATTGTTTATTTGTTTTATTTTGAATGAAATACACTTTTGGGGGAAAATACTTGACTATTTGGAACAGATGAGATACAGCACTGACTTATTTCCTGCAATTGTTTTCATATAACTTTTTTTCTATTGGTCTTTACAAAAGTTAACTGTGGCCAATCTAATCTCATATTTAACAAACTCCCATTTATTAATGTCGTTATGTGTGGGATCTATTGGCCCTAAGAGTTGAAGCAACCAAGTTGGTCTCAGGGTCAATTTATTACTTGCAGCAAGGATTCAAGAGTAATGCCTACATGCTAAAAGGCATGAGTACTGCACTGTTCCAATAATGCTTGCAATTACTGAGGATATTTCTGCATCTATATGATTTCATCCCACTGAACCAAAATGTCATTACAGTTAATGGAACTGCATTTTGCATTTTCCTAGAAAGATGGCTTTCCTGTGCTTTAAGAACAGATAATTAAAGGTATGGAAACAACTTGAGTTGCTTTTGTGAGTTAACTGTTTTTTTCTGCATGGATGGCTATGTTACGTCCCCCTAAAAGGGTCTAGGAGTAGTACACAAAAGGAGGACTAACACAAAAGGCCAGAAACTCAAAGTACGAATTATCAGAATATTTTATTATTATTAATCAGGCAGAGGAGGTGCTGCAAAAAGATAAACGAACTAAAAATCGCTCCTAACGAAAAATCACCCGAAAAGGGGAAAAACTCTAACTAAACTAATAAAACAAAATGGCCTAAACTAAGAACGCTCTCTAAAAGAGGTTCGATAACAAGATAAAGATAATATAATAACTAAGGGAGATTACAATGAACTAAAGTAGGCGATTAACGCTATAAATACCACAAAAGGGTAAGTAACAACAAAACAAACGCACTATGATAAACTACAAATAACAAAGGAAGGCGATAAACGCTACTAATATCAAAGGATA
>SSNR01000121.1:789042-803580 GCA_006937965.1 Callopanchax toddi | reverse complement strand
GACAAAAGAACTGAATCGAAAACAAACAAACCTCACAAAGAATCCCCGCTAAACTAATAAAGGAAAACTAAATTAACTCAACCTAGTCTTCATGCGGACGTTATTGGGAGCGGGCAAATTAAACACAAAATCCCAGGGGAACGGAGAGGTGGCCCATTGCCTAAGCCTGTCTCCCCGTTCCCTGGCGTGTCCCCGAGATGGTAGCCTTCGCTACCAACACTAACTCCCGCACCACAACGGTAAGTTAAAATAATAAACAGGCCCATCTCCATATGGGAGAGAGCCTCTTCAGCCTACAAGGGGATCTCCAGAGGATGATTAAAATGCTTGTTTCAAGGTCCAGGAGATCCCTGGATCAGAAGGTCTGGCGGGTCTTGGACCGGCAAGGATGTTGTGTGGAATCAGGCTGCACGGGAATGACGTAACGGGACAGCATCGAACACCTGGAATCAGCAGCAGGAACACCTGGACAAAGAGATACAGGAGACAGCGACAGACTGGGCAGACTATCATCATCATACTGCACTGGCAAATGAACGAACTTGTCCCCCAAGTCGGCCAATACTTGGGGGTGGTCAGGAGGTCGGATTCCTCCTGACATGCCGGGGACCACATCCTTCTCAGGCTGAGGGTCGACCGCACTGGCTGCGCATTCCAGGGCGTCGGTTTTTCCTTCCACTACAGGGATCTGAGGGGAAAGGTGCAACTTCGACATATCACAAGTTCGAGTTTCACTTTGACAACGCGGTCGATAAACGACGTGGTTGGTATCATCCAGTTTTTCACCAACCTCAACTGGTTCTTTGTATCGGGTAAGCAAAGAGGTTCCGGTCTGTGGACTAAAAACCGGTGCTTTGTCTGTAGGGAGGAAGGCGCGTTTTCTGTAAACCACCGCATCTCTGCATCTACTAGGTACATCCTGTCGATGTACATTCCCCGAGGGGGTGCCTCCCACCTGTGGGTTTCTCCAGCAGCGCTTCATAGCTCCGTTTTCACGGTGATAACCAACTCTCTCCTTTGGTTCGCCCGTTACCTTATTGAAACTTCTTGCCCGTGGTCGGCCTGCCTTCTCCTCCTGTGTTGTGCAGGAGTGAGGTAGACCAGGTAACCGGGTGGTAGCAGCTGTTTTGGAAAAACAAACAGAATTATTCACGGGGTCAGACACAGTCATGGGACCCGCGGTATCAGGTTTTACAGAAAACTCCTCATACAAACTTGAGAGCCCCAAATCGCTCTCAGCATTCTTCTTCGCTTGAGCCCGTGTAATGGCACAGGCGGGGTAAATGGACTGATCGATATCTTCACTAGATGTGGAGTCTTGTGTGGGTTTCTCCACTACTTGTAAAGGAGGGATTACGGCTCCTCCTGCCACATCGTTCCCTAACAGAACGGACACACCAGATATCGGCAGTGATGGACAAACAGCCATCTCAAATGTTCCTTTTGCTAACCCGCAGTCAAGGGTCACTTTATGGAGAGGATGTGTTACACTCTCCGAGTTTATTCCTCTTAACAACACCGAGACTCCGGTGTAACTTGACTCACCGAAAGGCAGTACATCTTTCAAAATAAGGGTTTGCGATGCCCCAGTGTCACGCAAAATGCTTACGGACGTCTGCACGTCATCACCATCCGTCAGGGCCACTGTGCCCTGAAACACAAAAGGCTGAAAACATGTTTCAACAGGGTTTTCCGATTTTTCCACTTTTTGTTCAAAAGACAATAAACCCATCTCACGCGGGGGAGACTCCTTTCTCTGGTTCTTTCGTTTTAAGGTTAAACAATCCTTAACCGTATGTCCACTTACGTGGCAGTAGAAACACCTTGGAGGGTTCACAGGTGTCGAACGAGGCAGTTCCGGCCTCACTGGATTCGGACGCCTCACGTCATTTTGTTTTATTTCTCCGCTAATGCGGTGAGTGAGGGCGAACTCATCTGCCAACAGGGCGGCAGAAGACAGTGTGGTTACCTTTTGTTCATTTAAATACAACACCACTCGTTCAGGCAGACATCTTTTGAACTCCTCAAGTAAAATGAGTTCTTTAAATTCATCGAATTTAGTCACCTTGGAAGCTGAGACCCATTTGTCGAATAACAAACACTTTTCACGAGAAAATTCAACATATGTTTGACTAGGGGCTTTATTTTTAAGAGCCCTGAACTTTTGTCTGTACGCTTCAGGAACAAGCTCATATGCATGTAAGATAGTATTTTTCACACGGTCATAATCAAGGCTCTCTTGTACAGAAAGAGAAGCCATTACTTCCTGAGCTTTTCCAGTTAATTTACATTGGAGTAACAAAGACCATACCTCTCGGGGCCAGTCGAGGGCCGCTGCAATGCGCTCGAAAGCAGAAAAGTAGCTATCCACCTCGGACTCCCGAAATTGGGGCATCAGAGAGATACACTTGCTGATATCCATCCTGCCAGTGGGATCCGCTGCAGCAGGGCTTTGAACCCCAGGCTTGGGTGCTTCTGCAACAGCGGGCTTCTCTCTTGCCTGCTTGGTCTGACTGTCCAGTTCAAGTTGTCGAATCTTTACTCTCGTCTCGGCTTCCAATCGTAATTCCATCTTCTTGATTTCCATTTGTCTTATCTGCATGCGTTCCTCAGCCTCCATCTTTCGGATCTGAGCTTTTTCTTCGGCTTCTAGCTTTAGGCGAGCCAACCTTAGTTTCAGTCTCGCTCCATCTGTTGAGCTTTTCATTGGTTCTGGAGAAAGAGGGTCAAAACGGGGGAGAGTTACTGGAGGAGGAGGGGTTCCACTACCTTCACGCCTGGGTGGAGTCTTTGCGACGTCGGCGGAATCCTGTGGTTTCTCCTCCTCTGAGTCCTCCGTGACAGGGGCCGCTTTCACAGCTCCGACGCCATCTTCTTCATCACCATCATCAGTCTGTTTTGGAACAGGAATGTCACTCACGGTTGACGAAGGGAACAGTCCTTCCTGCTCCAAAGCCGAGAGCACCTTATCCTTCAGGTCCGCCTTCAGTATCTGCTGAGCCCCGGGGATGCCTAAGTGGATTGCTATTTCCACCAACTCACGCTTACGGCAGTCCTCGAGCAGCTCACGAGAGGGGGCCTCTAAAAAGGTTTTAAGGTTAAACATAGGCATGTTTAAAGCAATCACAGAACTCACCGCGAACAGCAACGCCTCCACAAGATAATCCTGAAAAGATAATAATAAAGGATAATAATAATAATCGCACTTTACCTTTACTGCGAGGGGTAAAGGATCCAAAAGGATCCCGGACGAGCCCCCACTATGTTACGTCCCCCTAAAAGGGTCTAGGAGTAGTACACAAAAGGAGGACTAACACAAAAGGCCAGAAACTCAAAGTACGAATTATCAGAATATTTTATTATTATTAATCAGGCAGAGGAGGTGCTGCAAAAAGATAAACGAACTAAAAATCGCTCCTAACGAAAAATCACCCGAAAAGGGGAAAAACTCTAACTAAACTAATAAAACAAAATGGCCTAAACTAAGAACGCTCTCTAAAAGAGGTTCGATAACAAGATAAAGATAATATAATAACTAAGGGAGATTACAATGAACTAAAGTAGGCGATTAACGCTATAAATACCACAAAAGGGTAAGTAACAACAAAACAAACGCACTATGATAAACTACAAATAACAAAGGAAGGCGATAAACGCTACTAATATCAAAGGATAACTAAGGGAGTTTTAAATATAACTAAAGGAGTCTGTGGCAATTAAAGCAACACAGAAAATAAACGGCAGGCGACTACGAATACTAAATTTACAAAACAAAACTGCCGGACTACGAAGCTAGAAAAGAGTAAAATACGAAACGCGCAAGAATCAAATGGTTCAGCTACCAAGGGGGGGAGAACTATTCACCAGAACTTAGTCTGCTTAGTTTCCCCCCGAATGGCTGACCGCTCCCTGCTTATGAACACGCGGAGATGATTGCGTAATGCTCTGCAGCTGGGCGATCTCAGCGTGTTGCTCCGGCGACAGGGGGCGGAGCCAGGAGCTGTCACTGTCAGCTGGAGCTGACAGGAGGAAGAATCGGGTCTGAAGATGGGAGATCGTAACAGGCTAATAAAATCCAAACTGAAGCTCTCTTTACTTTTCATGTTTTTGTTGTAAAACAGAAAATGGTCCATGGAGGACTCAAATGAAGCACTTTGGAGGTGACAAGGAGCAAAACCAGAGGCTGTATTTACAGAGAGTGACAAGACAAGTGGTGATTTGTCAATAGAGACCTGGTTTGCAGGAAGTGACGAAGACAATCAGTTAAACAAAAACAGATATAAAGGAATGCTCATCCTGATGGAGTCTTAGTCATTTTTCCCACAGAGGACTCACATGATCTGATCACGCTGTACAGTGAGTGTTATGGATGACGCTCAGCTGCAATCGCACCAAATCTGAGCTGATTATCTGTAAAGTTGACACCTCTCAAAGATTTAAGCAAAGATCTCACACAATGTGAAGCTTTTGGACTACAAAACCAAAATGTAGATTCATATTTATTAAACTGACTGGATTTGGGGGCGTTTTTGTCTTTGCAAGGGTCATCTGAAGTAAAAAGTCTCCAGTTGTAGATGTTATGATTACTTGCTGAAAGTTTTGATTAAAAATTCATCCGGCGGTTCATAAAATGTTTTGCTATGATGGGAAATGGTCGACTAAATGGCAAAGTCTGAAAGTGATACTGTATGGTTAGTTTGTAATGTTTTATGGGCCAATATGATGACTGGAAGACAGAGGCAATATAGAGAGTTTAAACCTTTTTTATAGGACACGTGACTTTAAAATGTGACGCAGCCTGAACCTGAAACGTTTACAAAAGTTTAAAAGAAGTTTGAAAAAGTAAATAGGTTTTTTATAAAGTTTAAAATGCACACACGTTGTAAAAAAGTAAAACAAACAATTTAGAGAAAATAGCTTAAATATATTTTTAATAGACAACTGAGTGAAACAAGGGAGCATAATGTGCAGGGGCAGGTGATTAGTGGAATGAGGAGCAGCTGGGTTGATTAACTGAATGAGGAACTGCTGGGAAGAAAGACCAGAGGAGAGCTGTGGAGGAGTACAGGGTGACGGGGAAAGAACTGAGGAAAAACCATTCTAATAAAACACAAAGGAACACTGATCGTGGATGAAACATGGCCCCTGATTTAGAGGTGCTGATCATCATTCTGTGAACAAAACAACACAAAGCTGAAGCACCAGACGACCCACAGAGACTACAATCATCAGAGGACACTAAACAGAGGAGATGAATAGAATCTGAGAAGGAACGACCAAAAGCACAGTCTGATGAGGTTGACCATTATAAATCCATCCATCACTGGATGGATTTAATATAATCCATCCAGTGATTTTGGAGATATTTTACTAACAAACACATCCACAGTCAGAGGCACAAACATGATCATCTGCTTAGTAAAAATAATCAAAAAAACAAGACAACCCAGAAGTAAAAGGTGACAAACAAAACCTGAACTTTACGGACAAAATCAACTATATGACCTACCGTATAGGAGCCTCTGTAGATAGAGATCCATGTAGGTCAAGGAAGCCTGACCCAAAGAAACAGACTCAAACACTTTACCTCCATAAAAGGCAGCGCTAGCAGGGACTGGTGAGGGATTATCTGAGGTGTGAACTCATTAGGAAGGCAGATGTCTGTTACAGGTTAAAAAAATTGTTCTAAACATGCAGAAGGTCAGAATCAGGCCAAGCTGACATGACACGTTTGACACCCTGTCTAGGGACAAGTAGGAGAGGACCGGTTCTGAATATACAAGCTAATGAACGGAGAGAGGGACAGGTGAGCAGGGTGGATTCTGGGACTGGGACTAGAGGAAGGGATCTGAAATCACAAGCAGTGAAGTAACAAAAGACCAACTATGCTATGTATATAAAACCATAAACTCTGTGGTCTGGGGTTAATAAAACAGGTAATACATATGAAGAACCTCAGTTAGATGAAATATAGATTAGCTCTTGAGATAATAGGTGGGACCAGTACTAAAACATCTCCAAATATAATTTTTTAGCTCAAAATCCACAATGCACTTCATGCCTTTATGCCTCTTTCAGTTTTGAATTACACAGTTATTATGACTGAAAAACTAAATAATCCCAGCTGGAAATGCTACAGCTAGCTAGCCCTGTTTCTACTCTACAAATAACCATAGAATTCTATGTAAATTATTATGTAATGCTTAAAAATTTGCATGAATAATTGAGATTTTTTAAATTAAATTTGTTTTAAGCAGGTAGTAATCCAGTTTGGCTTTATTGTCACTGCTAGATGTTATATCATGTCCTGCATCCAGTTCATGCCTGTCTTCCATGTGTGTTTCTGTGTTTCTCATTGTGTCTCCAAGCACTAATCCTCCACAGGTGTGTCTTGTCTCCCTAATCACCTCCCTGCCTATATATGCTGTTTAGTTCACTCACTCTTTGTCGGTTCCTTATGTTGTATCCCTAGCCCCGTGTGTCCTCTGTGTCCTCTGTGTCCTCTGTGTCCTCTGTGTCCTCTGTGTCCCGTGTGTCCCGTGTGCCCCGTGTGCCCCGTGTGTCCTGAGTCCAGCCTGTTCCTGCATCCTTCCTCCTGCATTTGGGTGTTGCACTACCCCGCACCATGACACGTTAGCTTGTCAAGCTATTCAAAGCTACTCTCCAAACTCAAGTTGTTCAAAGTGTAACCTTCAGCTGGTACAGATATGCATTAAACTGTTAGTGACCTTCTAAGAAAAGCCCACAATAGTCACTGAAATAGCCTGATACTGAAAACATATTATTAAATAAAAATGTACTAATAAAAATTAGATGTTGCTTTAGAAATTTGGTTCAATTTTTAAAACTAAAGTGGCCTGGAATAAAATGATGGTACCCCCTATAAAACATTATTAATTTGACCATAATCATTAATCAGTCAGTTTGCTGATTTAAAAGGTTAAATGGAGTCACAGTGCTGTTTGGTGTCAGGGTGTGTACCACTCTGAACACGGACCAGGGAAGGTTAGGAACAGAGTCGTCTCAGATTAGAAAGATGATTATTGACCAGACTGTTAAAATAAAGACTAGAAAACCATCTCCAAGCAGTTTGATGTTCCTATAAATACAGCTGGACAAAATATGTAGAAGTTTAAGGTCCACAGGGCTGTAGACAGCCTCCCTGATGTGGACAAAAAATGAAAACTATGATGAAACCGAAGAGACAAATTTACAAATGGACGCCAAAGAGATGGACCAGTTTCATTTGTTTATTTTTAAAATTTTTCTTTTGAACCACAATTCAGAAACAATGTCTGATTTTCATTTCTTGATATTTTTTTTTGTATTGGTTTATTCATTTTTATAACTAACAGAAGATTATCAACACATAAGACGACTGTTCAGGTTTCCCAAAAACAGCTTCAAAAGATAAAAAGCTAAATTATTCTTATTTCCAAACATCCCCAAAATCCACCAACATTAATAAACATATCATATTTCAACAAAACATTTTATTTATAATCATTTTTAACATTAATGGAAGCTACTTAACACATAAGAATCCTCTATCCTATGCAGTGTTCTTGGATATAAATGAGTAAATGTGTTACTCTGGCAGAATTTATTCATGGAGGCTCAACCTTGGGGTGGCCCTGAGACGGATATTAACGGGGCCAGAGACGGAGACAGGGCAGCTAATGAGGCAAGTCACTAATTAGCCACAAGTGTCACCGGCCTTTCAACTTTCACACGCCAAGAGTGGGAGTGTGTGATCCAAGTGGAGGAGGAGGTGAGGAGACCCGCTGCAGCCATTACAGAAGGTGTTCACTTAAATCCTTCATTTATAACAAAGGGAACGTCCAGTAAGTTTATTCTACTGTGAAGGTTGTTAAAGAATAATGCTTTTCTTTGAATTTACTAATGAATCCATTTGAAAATAAATATTATATATGATTGTTTGGATTTTAGCAAACCTCCTGCAGATAATTTATTTCATATTTATAGCTTAACAATCGAGCTTCATCACTGTTTTCTACAGTGTTCCAGGGAGCAGATTCATCCTGTCAGGTGGTTAGGATCAGTGACTCATGCCGTCACCCCTCAGTGGACTACTTGTGGCGCTGAAGGGGTTCTCCAGGGAGCCTTTCAGACCCACGGACCGTGTCCTCCTTAAGCCTGAGTTGGCAGTTCTATACCGCTCGCTGAATCAGGCAGCAGGAGGCCGAGCCATCTTTGTGATCTCCTGGTTTTTCAGACTAACTGCATGTTTGGGTAAAACCGAAGCCCTCTGTTGATCCAAAGCAGTAAATGGAGCTCTTTCAGGTCTGGGATGGATTGTGTAAAGATGTGGATTTCCTCACCAAAACGCCCCATCCAGAGGGCTGAGGGGGGGTGGGGGGGTGGGGGGGTGGGGGTAAGTAATCATGAGTAATCACTTCTCTTGTCCCAATTCCCATCAGTCAATGTTTGGGGAAACTCTTGAGTAGTCCTGGCTGAAAGGACATTTGTTCATGATTTGATAAATAACAAGATTAATCCAATAAATTGTTTGCAAGCAAAAATAATTCAACCGGCTGACACAACCTGATACAGGAGGATCAACAGGTGGAGCCTGTAATTACCCAACGACTGACTGCTGTTTCTGATGTGTGTCATTTATTTATGTTGAGACAAGCAGAGCTCAGAAAGAATTTTGCAAAATAAAACTGCAAATGAATTCAGTTTTCTAATTAAGAAGGTTTTCTAATCATGGTAAATTACTGCAAAGTAAAGAAAGTCACCTTTATTCTGTGAAGATGTCAGTCAGTATCCCATCAGCCATAATAGTAAATGACTGGATGTAAAGGAGGTCTTAGACAACACTGAAAGGTGTCACTCAGTTGGAGCAAAGACAGTAAGACATCATCCACTGACCGTTGTTCCTGTTGAATGTCACTATGAGCTGGTGCTTATTTCCAGTAGTCACTGGGTGAGAGTCAGGGTCACACCTGGACAAGTCCCCAGACCATCACATGACCACACAGAGACAAACAACCAGTCACAGACACACAACTACAACCAGTTTTAGAATATCCACTTGTGGTAACTCAACATTAATGTTTTTAGTTATGGGAAGAAAGTTGGGAGAAAACCAGCATATTCACTGGGAGAGCATGCAAAATATGTTTAAACAACCTGACTCTCAGAATGAGAGGGTCAGCAGTACCCAATACCTGGGATCCTCATTGATGAATGTATTCATTTTAAATGTCATATTGATGATTTGACAAAAACAAAATATGCTTTTTTGTTTTTTGAGTTGAGATATTTCTATTTTAGCATCATCTATAGTGGAGTTATATGTGTGTGTAAGTGAGAGTTTTTCCTGATAGAGGAGTCCTGCTGGAGGGTGTGGATGATCTGAGCTGCAGGAGGGCTAGCCTGATGATCATCCTTGTTAGAGTCAAGCCTTTGTTGTCCTAGTTCAAACCCCAGAGCTCTTTATGCTTCTGTGATAAAGGGTTGTATTTTACTCACCTCTGCTCCAGCGCTCCTTGTACTTATTGCTTTCAGATTGAGATGTCCTCTCCTCCACTCTGGACTCCTTCTACAGACCTCTCTGTGACAGGTCTCCCTTGGACCTTCGTTGCTCTCTGCAGTTTCATCGTCTCTACTCATCACCAGCATGCCCGCTCTCCATTTCTCTGTTCATCCGCTTGTTGGATCACGAGACTCACTGCCAGGATCTCTGTCTCCCCTCAGCTCCTCCGTCATCATTAATAACCCACCTCCACTCATCTTTAACATTTCATCCTGTGATTCTGCATGTGGGTCAGGAAACTACCTGCAAACACGATGAATCCATTCCCAACTTTCTTTTAAAAGGTTGGAAGTTCTCCAAAAGAAAGTCATGGTCTAAGTGTGACTCTCCACCAGAACATGTTTCTTCTGAGTATAAATACTTTCAGATTGCTTGTTTAATGTACCAAGTTGTTCACAACCTCAGTCATAAACTGTGATCTCATTCCAATCTTCCTTTCTTTGCACACATACTGGAAGAAAGTTAAAAAGTACCAGCGTTGGTGTCGTGTGCAGAGGACCATAGATCTGGAATGAGACTGACATGAAGCTAAAAATGTCTCCTGTCTACATATCAGACTACTACTAATTAGAAGGCTGGAATTGACTTCTGTGTGTCCTTGGTTTGTATGCTGATGTTTCTAATAGACATCCAGATTGTTAAATGTCAGCAACTGGGCCCTGATTTCAGCTTTAACTAGCTGACCTGGGGTGACCCCTTCACACATTCAGGTTTTTAAAACATTTTGAATGAGGAGAGTTTCCCCCCTGTTTTTTAAACTTGAAAGTGTACTTTGAACACTTTTATATCCATAGAAAAGCACTTTTTCACCAAAATCCAACCATGGAGTGCTGAAAGATATCGACTACACAGGTTCATCAGATGTTTTATAAACCTTCCACTGCTGTCAGGTTTGTGTTTTACATTCCTTTTGACAGAAATATGATGACATTTTTGCAGGAAGTGTCTCAGGCTGCCTGAGCTAACTGCTGCTGTTGATGTTTGCACTCATTAATTGCTAAAATTCATGTAAATAACAGTGTGAAGTTAAACTGGCAGCATGTAAAGGTTTATGATATTTAACTGATTGTTTTAGGACTGGAGCTGTTTTAAAGCTGCAGTAATCGACTTTGGTTTTGGGTCTGTTTGGATTATAGTCCACGGTTTTGCAACCTTTACAAGATGTAATTCTTTACTTTCACTCTGTAAGCTTCAGTTTTTATGCCTAACGTTGGTCCTCGAGGCCAGCTACCTGCATGTTTTAGAAGTTTCTCTGCTCCAAAAACACCTACCAGATCATAAACGTTCCACATAAACTATAACATCTAAACTATAGGCCTATATTCCATCTATCAATGAGGATTACACATATCTGCTTATTTGAATTCAACAATATTACTAATAACTTTTATGAAAAGTAATCATTTCTGTTTGACTATTTTACAGTGTGTTGTATGTAATTAAAACTGTTTTTCTTAGTATTTAAACAGTTTTTAAAATTAAATCAACTAAGACTGTTGTAGACATCGCAGCACATAAATAAATACAACTTTAAATCACCATGCTGACATTGACTTTCCAGCGTCTTGCACTGAGGTAATCTAGACTTTTACGCTATTCCTGATCAAAATTACCCGGTGCCAGCCTTTCCTCCTCAGATGTATAAAAATATCCTCCTGCCTCGCTGCGTGAGCTTCACCTTACATACCAAACCTCTGTGACCGTCCACCCCAGATTCCTCGGGCGCTGATTGATGGGAACAGATCTGCAGCACCTCCACCGCTGCATCTGCTCCCACCGCTTGATGAGGTTGTAAATTTCCTCTCGCGTGAGTGATGCAGAATACTAAACGCACCGAAAAGGTCAGTCAATATCTAATTGCTTTTGTTAACTCAGTCTTTATCCATAACTTTAAATATTTAAAGCTGCCATTAAATATTTAAATGTAGGAAATCACAGGGCGGCGTCAGAAAAGAGCTCATTTAGCTTTTCATAATGAAGGACACCTTATTATTTTGTTGTTGGTTTGTTTGTGACTGACACTTAACATGGATGCTCACACCTCCAGGTGCTTTCACCTTGCATCTGACGCGTGAAATGTAAAACAAAGGAAATGAAACTCTTTATCTCATCGCCAGGAGAACAGATAAGAAACCCTTCGGCTGCATCTTAACCGCCGTCTACTTTCAAGAGTAAAATGTGATCGTGTATTTATTTGATGAGATTTGGGTCGTAAAAAGATTCACTGTGCTGCTTATCTCACGCGCCACAGGAAGTATTTGTCTCAATAGCAGCGGCGTTTGGGCCTCTTCCCTTCCGGAGATGATGGATCCACTTCATTTTTAAAGCGAGCGGCTGCTCTGTTTTCCAATCCGCTCTGAGGAGAAAAGCGACACTGATATAGTCCTGCAGAAACCACGAGCTGAGATAAAACGCTCCGATTCTGAAGAACAAACTTCGTCGAGCTGGATTTACACTCTCAAGGAGCAGGAAAGCAATTACTTGTGTTAACACTGATACCCACTGTAACGTCCCCAGACGGCTGCTTTCCTCTTTGTGTGAGGCGGCGTGTGTTTATGTGTGTGTACGAAGAAAGAGATAAAGAACTTCCTTTTCCTTCTTGTCTAACATGGAGTATGTATATCCCATAGAGGCTTGAGTGAGGTGAAGACAAACAAACAGTAATGAGGTGGCTCGGTAGGTGTGTGTGTGTGTGTGTGTGTGTGTGTGTGTGTGTGTGTGTAACTTCATTTTACACTCAGCTGTACTGAAGCTATATACCTTTTAAAAAATTATAAGTCGCCTTTCAATTAAAAGAGAGCATCAGCAAAACATTCTGCAAGCTCACTGGTAATTGAGGTTTGGTGATTTTTTATTTTTTTTTATCTTGTGGTTTTTGCACAAAAAAGTCAGCCTACGTTCTTCAAAACCTTTGTATTTTATTTTATTTTGACAAAATCTTTAAAGCACAAAGAGTTTTTGAAAAAAGTTGCAGAGCTGCAATGAAAGCGTTGGCATGACAGCTGTGTCTTCATTTGCGTTGGGCGAGTGTATTTATAGTTACCGTCTTTACATTCAGAAGACGTGACTGGAAAGTTGCCTGATTCAAGTATTTTTCTAACTTTTTCAGGGTAAAAGTGACTCTCTGCTCCCTTTTTGTCTCGCGTTTCAGCTCAGTCACTTAGAAGTTGCCGGCGTGCAGCAAAGTCACCCCTATACCTGCAAACACCCTCCAGCACTGACTCCTTCCTGATCTACACGCTTTCTAATCACTGTTTGCATGCACGCGTTGCCACTCTTGTGCAGAAAACTGACCGGCTGACTGACCTTATTTAGGTTTTATTTTAAAAACAGATAGCAAAACTTAAAGGTTAATAGACAGAAAAAGGCAGACATGAAGTGTGCAAAGAGAGGAGTGTGTGTGCTTTGTAAAGACGACATCTTCATGTGTTTGTGTTGAATTTAATGCAGAGTCTCCTCAGAGGAGAAGAGGTGACGGTGGTCAGTGCTCGAGTAGCCGGAGTAGAACTGCAGGGCCAGAGAGCCATTAAACACTACAAAGCCTCTTAATCAGCCTGAGCCTCGAGGGGATGAAACATACAACCTCCATCCCCTGTTGAAGCCCCGTCACTTCAACACACACACACATACCTATGCCCACGGACTAGTCGAAAAGCTAATTTCTATGAAAAGCCAGTGAGCTGAATCAAGGTTAGAGCTGAGAGAACAGAAAGCTGAGGAGGACCAGGCCTTTCTTTGTGTTGTTTGTTGACCTCCTCAGAGCTGAGTTCAGGCTCATGCCATTTACAAGATTGTACTTAAATGAGTCATTGAATTAGTTTTAAATAAATATATTGAAAGGTTTCCTGGCATGAAGGTTTGTTAGCTCAGAGCGATGCCTGAAGGTAGGCTGGTTAGGCTCTAATGAAAGCCGTTTCATCTCTTCTTGTGAGCTGAGACATGACTTCTGTTCTCACTCAGCTGCTTGTTTTAATAAACTAGTTAAGTTTAGGTAACAAGGGAACTAGTTTAAACCAGTAGCTCACTGCGCTGCATGCTGATGCATTAGCAAAATTACAAGAAACATGCACATTTTCACATGCACTCACTGATTTGGTACACTTGTATGATCTGTGGGTCATATTAGTGATGGGAATTTCAACCCTTTTAAGAGAGCTGGTTCTTATGGCTCAGCTCACTAAAAAGAGCCGGCTGTTGTTGCTTCCAAGTGACTGTAGATTTGTTGTTGCTTAAATTATTACACTTAAAATATTTATTATCTATATTAGGATGATCAGACGTTCTCTTTTGATTTTCACATCCTGTCTGGGGGGAGGGGAACCTTCACAGATGAATGAAAATGTCTGTGTTTTATCGATTTTCACAGCACCAATAGGCATGTACTTAAATTAACTAGTGCAAGGCAGTCTGTCTTGCGTGTGACGTCATCCGCTCCAGTTCTTCGCTCACAGACAGAAGACAGAAATTCCCATCTTGCTGTCTCTGACATCACATAGCATTTCATTTGCAATATAATTTCAGACACTGCTAGGAAAGATTTCCCCAAGATTTTTGTCAGGAGGCAGTAGCTCAGTGGGTTAAGATGTTGGCCTTGCAACTAGAGGATCGTAGGTTTGAATCCCACCTGGGCTGGATCACCTTGCCATTGTGTGTTTGAGCGAGATACGTTTTCAAATACAGAAGAGGCATTTGTTTTCTAGTAATTTTTGTACTTGACTTGTGAAAGCCTATCTGAAGTTTGTTATTTAACTATTCTTCATGACCACACAGAGACGGCATACATTTAATAGGCTAAATTCTTCTTTAATGAAACCGTATCGAAGTGTTTCACAACTGATCCAAGTGTCCTCTTTTTCTAAAATTAAAATATGGTCACTCTAATGTATAATCAAATTGATAAGCACATTTTAAAAACAATGGATGTTGACCAAAATGCTGTACACACAAAAACTGGTCCAGAGTCATAAAATGACCCA
>SSNR01000121.1:723834-788993 GCA_006937965.1 Callopanchax toddi | reverse complement strand
CCCCCCCCCCCCCCCCCCCAAAAAAAAAAAAAAAAATCAAAGAGCAGAGACTAGAAGTCAAAGGGCTACAAAAAGAAAAAAAAACATAGCTCAATTTGATTTAAGTGACACGTGTAATTTTAACTGGATTTCTGGGTATTGGTGAGCTCTTAATGTGTAGGGACAGGATGATCAATTAAGGTCAGAGTGTTTGCTACACCCCTCCTAAAGCATTTCTCACTTTCTAACTGGAAAGCTAAATAGACAGTTTTGATGTTGGTTCCAGATTTGTGCAACATTTCTGACTATTTTGAGAATGTTTTTCTCCAATGTTTTTTGAGCAATGTTTTGCAACTGACACCTTTCTGTAAGGTTTTGAGACAAATGCTCAAATTGTTGCAGCCCAGTGAGATACTGGCTTTAGGGGTGGGGAAACCAATTTAGCTAAAAATATATTTTTCTCAAAACCGTAGCAGCAGTGTGGGAGGAGTCAGGGCTGAAACCTTGTTCTTGTGGTTCAGAAATGTTGAAAGTATGTTGGAAACATCTGAGCTTATACTTTATGTAGCTCTGCTTTTCATTCCAGTCCTCATGACTAATTCCTCCTCTCTTTGTAGATTTTTGAAAAATGTTCACTTTTATTTTTGTTTTTATCCTCCCACACATTTCTTATTCTTCCGTCAGGATTTTCTTTACATGTTTTTTTCTTAATGTAACTTTTTTGGTTTGTTTGCTTCCTTCTTGTTTAGTGAAAAGCAGGTTTTCGAGCACTTTGACGTCCCCTGCACACATCTGCTGAGCTCCATGATCGATTGTCCTTATCAGCACACAAAAAGGCTGAAACTATCAAATCTAAAGGAAAAAAAGTTCGGCATTGCCATTTTCATCTAAAATCCTATGGAGTTTTAAAACAAATATTGATTGGTGTCAACTTTTAAATAGTTTCTCTTTTCCTCATTGATAAAATGTTGAAGACATTCTCAATGTTTTCCCCAAAAGTTCCTAATATTTCTGCAGACAGCTTAATAAAAAAGTACATTTAATACTTTTGAAAACTTGGTGTGAATGCACAGAAATCTCCCAGACCGATCCCGCCATAGGAGGGAGATTCGTTATCACCTTCACTGCACAAAAGAAACCTCACAAGAAACACAAACTTTATAGTCTCCAACTAAAAAACTCAAAGGAATCCTTTTCTTCCTGAACAGCAGAGCCCATCTACGCTCCCCTCAGATATTTGCAGCTCTGTATTGATCGCTCAGAGCTGGGAAATGTCCTCCTTCTGCCCCTACGTTTATTCATGTCTGAGCTTGGAAATCTTTCTTTAACATCGACAAGTTGAGTTGAAGACACGTATAGACATGGTGGACATGTCTGAGCTCCAGACATCCAGCCGTGGCTCAGGCTGACTTCAGAGCAGCGCTCCTTTCATTGAGATATTGGTGGAAGAAACGTCTTCTCAAAACTGGATTCAGAGAAGAAAGGAAGAATCATCAGAAGGAATTAGGACCTTGGTTTAGGAGTCGTGGAGACAAACCTCTTACCTTCGTTCTGGCTGGAAACCATCTTCCTGTCAGACGTTATTAGATGAGGATGTGTTTCCTGTTCTGGTCCCATTATTTCCTAATGATGAATCCCTGCTAATGGCGAGTCTCCTGAGCGGCTCTACGATGCTCACAATGGGCTCCTTGTTAATTGGCCTTTTGACGGAGATGCCCACCCACCAGCAGCCAACTGGGGTTTGAAAAATGAGGTTCTCGCGCTGCTCGCGCTCTCTCCATGCTTTATGTTGTGAGAGTTGAGTGAAGTAGGCGTTTGTTTTCTGTAGCACTTTCGACCACTCGGAAAGAACCACAAGACGAATGACGCTTGTTTACTCGAGTGTGTGTGTATGCGTGTGTGTGTGTGTGTGTGTGTGTGCGCTGAGTTTACCTTTGCATTTCCCAGCCTCTTTCACTATTTGATTTCATACCAATCCTGTGTGGTCAGGCGTAAACACCAGAGGATAATCAGAGCAGGATATTACTCTTCCTCTGTGGAATATCTGCATGTCATAAACCATCAGTGGTAAATGTCAGGTGACTTTTAAGGCTCAGATTTTTGCTCTTAAATTCTTCAATTAAACAACAAGTCATTAACAAAAAAGGTGAAAGATAAAAGCTTCTCCATCAGCGACGCTGTGCTGTGAAAAGTTTTGACCCCCTACAGAATTCTTCTGTTTTTGTTAGCTGATGTTTTTTAAGTTAAGTTTTCAAATTAATTTATTAAGAGAACAAGAGCTATCCAAACCAGCCTGGCCCTGTGTGAAAACGTAATTGACCCCTGATCTAATAGCTGGTTTGAACACAGTGACAACAACTCAGATTAAGAATCTGTGATAACAGTAACAGTAATGAGTCTCACGTCACTGTAGAGGAATTTAGTCTCTCTCCTTGAATTGTTTCAACTCAGCCGCATTGGAGGGTTTTCCAACATGAACGACCTGTTTAAGGTCAAAGGTCAGACATTATGTTTCAGGATTTTAGTAGAGTGTAGAATTCATGGTTACATCAGTTATAGCAAGTGGTGCAGGTCCTGAAGCAGCCCCAGACATCACACCACCACCAGGTCTGACTGTCGGTCTGATGATGTTTTTATAAATTCAGTGTTAGCTTTACTCCAGATGGAACGGGATACACACCGTCTAGAAAATTCCACTTTTGTCTCATTACTCAATAGAATATTTTCCTATAAGTCTTGCTGATTGTCCTTCTGTTTTTTGATAATTGCAGGATGGATTTGTGTATTCAAGTTGAATCATGACCTCTGACCTGAACCAAGTGAGACCTGTAGGGCTTTAGATGGTGTTCTGGGATTTTTGTTCTGACATTTCTTTAGAACGGGGCCTGATGTGCTGCTTTTTGAGATCTTGTAGCCTAATTCATGTTGTCAGACTGGTTCTATTGAAGTGATTTCTTAATTCTACAGGTCTGGTAGTGATCAGGTCTGGGAGTGATCAGGTCTGGTAGTGATCAGGTCTAATAGTGATCAGGTCTAATAGTGATCAGGTCTGGTAGTGATCAGGTCTGGTAGAGATCAGGTCTGGTAGAGATCAGGTCTGGTAGTGATCAGGTCTGGTAGTGATCAGGTCTGGTAGTGATCAGGTCTGGTAGTGATCAGGTCTGGTAGTGATCAGGTCTGGTAGTGATCAGGTCTGGTAGTGATCAGGTCTGTAGTGATCAGGTCTGGTAGAGATCAGGTCTGGTAGAGATCAGGTCTGGTAGAGATCAGGTCTGGGAGTGATCAGGTCTGGTAGAGATCAGGTCTGGGAGTGATCAGGTCTGGTAGAGATCAGGTCTGGTAGAGATCAGGTCTGGGAGTGATCAGGTCTGGTAGAGATCAGTTCTGGTAGAGATCAGGTCTGGGAGTGATCAGGTCTGGTAGAGATCAGGTCTGGTAGAGATCAGGTCTGGGAGTGATCAGGTCTAACCCTGTAATACTATATGTTCACCCTGTTTTTTCCTCTTTCTACGCAGTGGCGGTTCTAGACCAAAATTAGAGAGGGGCCAGGCTGGGGCCAGCTGCTTTTTTAAAGGAGAAAATTCTAAAACACTAAGCACTTAGCGGGGGGGGGACTACAGGGGGCCAAGCTTGTTGTCAGGGGGGCACTGGCCCCCCTCTAGATCCACCCCTGTTTCTACATCCAAACATTTTTAGTTTTCTGCTAGCTGAAAAGGTGTTTTTCTTTTTGGGACTCTGGTATTTTTTCCTAAAATTGAAGCACTAACAGCGGGCTGTTTGTGTCCTCCTCTCACTTCCAGGATGTTCTGCTGAAAAATGCTCCAGGACGCATTAATGGAAGATCCAAGCAGTGAGGAAGTGAGGCGCTTCGGTGAGACAGACAGCTGGATTGTACAATAGTTTCTTACAGTCTGAAACGTATGATTAGCTGAGGTTTATAGACAAATGCGAGTGAACCTTTTGATTCATTTCTTTCAGCTTTTTTAAAATCGCCACAATATATTTATAGCTATACGATGTTAGAACATTGTTAAGAGGCATGAAAAAAAAACATTTTCAGGTAATTTGTTTTTCAGATTACACAGAGCAGCTTTAATAAATTAAATCATCATTATAAAACTGCATTTTTGAAATTAGTCAGGTTATTTTTGTGTGATAATGAAATTCTTCAATGAAACTCTGAAGTGACAAAAAAAGGAAAAACTGAATTTTACTCACTGATGTTCAGATTAGCTGAGAAATGTTTCACACAAGCGTATCTTTGAGTATTACAAATTCAGTCAGAATTAATCAGTGTCTCAGATAATTATTTGATATTTGTTCTTTTTGATTGTGTAAAAAACACGTCATGAATTTTACATCATTATGTCATCTATATGTCCAATAAATGAGCAAACTAATTAGTGCTTTAGAATGACTAGCTGCAGCTAGTAACCTCTAGGGGGCACTGAACTACCAAATTAACCTGAGGTCAACATAATTTATGAGACGATGTGCACAGACTGCAGGAGAAACTCTCCAGTCATTTCACAACACGGCACACCAAGGTTGAAGTATATTTTCTGCTCTGCACCAACAGAATGCTCCATCCTTGCTCTGTGCCCTTGCATTCTAAGGAAATATTAGTTTAAAAAAAATGTTTACTTTCACAACTTGAAGAAATTTAAGAGAGAGCAAGCCAATTAACATGCCGAACGCCGTCCTCTAAATCTCATTTTGTCTCTTTCTTTAAAATGCTTCCTCTCTGTTTTGTCTCATAAGGTTATTTCCTTCATTGTTTCCTCCTCCCTTCCTGAGTCTCCTTCAGTTTACTTTTAATTCCCTCTTGTTCTCCACTTTTCTTTGTGCACTGTGTTTATTTCCTCGCTCGTGCTGCGTCTAAGCCTTTTAATGGATTAATCTAAAGTGCTCTCCCGGTGCTTTGCAGCAGCTTGGTGTTTCTTTATTGCAGCCGAGGCTTGGCCTAAAGGTGACGCGGTTTCTTCTCTCGTCCCCGCCATGTAGAAACAACTGATGTCCTTGATGTGATGGCCCCGTTGCACTCAAGATTCATTAGCAGGCAGATGTGAAGTGTCACTGCGTATCACAGCATCGAGCACCGGTGGAGAACTTTTTGCCAAGGCGTGAATAATGTATCAAATTTTGTTTACAGGCTTCTTCCTCCTCAGATATTATGTAGTCGCCTCCAGTCCTCCGCTATCTGCCTCCGTACAAACCTCAGAGCCGCTTCGCCCGAGGACAAATAAGACTCCTACTGTTTTCCATCACTTTGCACTCAAGATTTCAGGTCCCTAACTACGCACAGAGATGCTGTCCTCTGGAAGACACGCAGGGTTTTGAACATATAACTTGAAGGAGGACATCAACAAAAGAGGAGGTGCGTGTCCTTTTCCCTCCGTCCAAATCCTATTTGAGTGAAAACTGATTAGAGCATCCTTATGTGAAGAGGCCAAATCAGATCATGTTTGCTGCTCCCAGTTTGATTAGAGATTAATTGGGAAAGGAACCAACCCCCTGAGGGAGGAAAGGTGGAAATAACAAAGGTCATAGTCACGTTGCACGCCGCTCTCTGGCGCTCTGTCTGATTTGACTTCACAGCTTGTTCTCGAATCAAAGCTTAAATAACAAAAGAGCTGTGTTATGTGGTTATCTTTTCTTTTTACTTTAATAAAATATGATGCAGATCTGCATGAATTATTTCCCTTTAAATCCACTGTTTCACGTATATAATATTCCATCTTCACCATTTTAAAATGAGTGTGACAGGAGAGTGAAGCCTGGTGCTCCGGTGGTGCAACACATCCAGTGTCTTAGTGATAAACAGGGCCAGGTTTGCTGTTCTAATGACGTCAGTGTCTTTGACATCAGCAGGACTCTCATAGCTTTCCACCAGTCTGACACATTTTATCAGTTACAGCTGGCGTGCTGCTAATGAGACTAATAATAGTTTGATAGTAGGAACTGATGTATCTGAGGCTGACTTTTTCTCTAGCTGACTCTAACACCCTTATAGCAGGACTCAAAGATAAAAGCAAACTCAGCAACAGCCTTTGATAGGTCCTCACTGCTATAAGCTTACTTTGAATTTCTCCTGCAAAGATAACATGCTGAATATATTTGGAAAAAGCAATTAATTGAATCATTTTTGACCAACATGCAGTCATGTTAAAGAATGTACTTACAGGAATTATATAATTTTTAGCTCTAGAATCCTAAGGGACATACTGTAGGTCCTTATCACGTTACAGTAATACAACCTATTATGTGAGGGTGAAAACCAGCCAGATGCTGCTCTATGTGATTTATGAGTTGTTTTAATCAAAAAGGTCATTTTAAAATATAAAAGGGATTGTATGTGAACTAGGAAATACAAAGAAAAATGCCTATCGTCAAACTAAAAGCTCTATCGTTTACGCCACGGTTAGGAGTTTTACGGCAGTAATTTACTTTGTAACGCACTTTATGGCACGTGTAGCGTAGGAAAACATAAACAGGCATGGAAGCAGATGGTAGTGGACGCGTCTTAAACCAGGGTCAACAGGATAACCAGCTAACCCAAACCGAGGAGCTTTTACCAAAAAGAGGGACAACTTCTGTCTCATGGATGTGGTTTAAATATAAAAAAAGACCGACGTGGACCAGACAACAGCTGTTTGTAAAGTTTGCCAGCTCCCCATCCGAACAACGGACTCCAACACCACAAATTTATTTTATCACCTGTACAAAAACCACGACACAGAATACGAGACAGTCAACGAGCAAAAGCTGCAAAAGCAGCGTCGAGTGTTAGCATAAGGGTTCATAATAAACTCCAGACGCTGCAACAGGTTTTTACTCGTCACACACCTCGTAGCTCCTAGCTCCCGCAGATGGAAGGAGATTACTGCTGCTGTTACCAAACACACCTGTAAAGATATGAGTCCAATCTACATGGTGGAGAAACCTGAATTTAGTGAGTTACACTCGAACCGAGATATGAAACGCCCAGCTGAAAACACATGACTAAAGTCATGTTACCTGATTTATATGATGCATGTCAGACCACAGTGGAGGCAGAGATTCACGAGGAGAGGTGTTCTATGTTTCGTATGTTTATCGTTATCAGGATATGAAATTTTGACCATATCGTCCAGCCCTAATGTAAACCAGTACATTACTTAATGTATGTTTTTGTGCACATGTATAAACCCGTGTACACAGCCGTATGTTTGTTCATGTTCATGTCATTAATTGACTTATTTATTAATGTATGCTATTTTTTGTGGAGGAAACAGCTGATTTGGAAAATGAGTAAATACATTTTAGTTTAATGTTAGAATGTTGATTCTGTGTATAAAGTGAATGCATTTAGTTATATTATGTTTTTCTTTCTTCTTTTTTAAACAACCAAACAAATCATTATTCCTGATTTCTGATAGACATGTTGAATGGAGGCTGCATGGTGGCGCAGTTGGTTAGCACTGTTGCCTCGCAGCAAGGAGGTCGTGGGTTCGCATCCCGGCTCTGCGGCCTCTCTGCGTGGAGTTTGCATGTTCTCCCCGTGCGTGCGTGGGTTTCCTCCGGGTACTCCGGTTTCCTCCCACAGTCCAAAGACATGACTGTCAGGCTGATTGGGCTGGTAAATTGTCCTTAGGTGTGAGTGGGTGCGTGGTTGTTTGTCTCGTTCGTCTCTGTGTGGCCCTGCGATGGACTGGCGACCCGTCCAGGGTGTCCCCCGCCTCTCGCCCCTTGACCGCTGGAGATAGGCACCAGCTGCCCCGCGACCCTCTGTGGAGGACTAAGCGGCTACAGAAAATGGATGGATGGATGGATGGATGTTGAATGGACAAAAAATGAACCAGATTTTTTTTTCTTCATATATAATAATTCATTGAAAATGTTCTTACTTCAGGATAAAACTGTTTTAAATATTTCTTTGTATCTTTATCCATCTTCATGTGAGATCAAGTTCACATTTCTAAAAACATGGTTCAGGATTTTGTCCGACCTGATTTTGGTCATTTAGCTGCTGGATCTGGAGCCACATTCCTCAAAGTGTTGTTGTACTTTGGAGCTAGTAGCATTTTTGACCACTCAGCATGCTGGTATAGAGAGTCACTGCCAGGATACAAATAGAATTATTAAAGGAGAAGTCTGTGAAAATGGTGGTCCTGCCAACCTTTTCCAGTGAATTCAGGTATGGTAAAATCCAGGATGGCGTTCTGAGAATCAGTAGTAAATTTGATCCTAAGCCTGTAGATAACAATATAGAACAGATTTTTTAAATGAGGAAATACTAACCATTCACCAGTAAATGTGCTAATACAATGCAGGGAGTAAATGTTTGCAGCCATTTACACAAGACCATTTCTGAAGAACTCTGGGTCCATGTTTGGACGAAGACAAAAGTGATCGACAAATAAAACCGTTAAAACCTGTTGACAGGCTTTTCAAGAACAGCCGTTCCATCAGACTCACCCCAAGGTCGGATTGTCTAACAATCAGAGAAACTGAAAGAACGTGATAAAATCTCAAACTCCAGACATCAGGTTGCATGATCACGACTGTATAAATGAACTGGTCAAACTTGACCAGTAATATTTGTGAGTAAATTTAAAGTTTTGTCCTTTTTTGTTGTTGACAGTTTTCATAATTCTGCACCTCTATCCATATAATCTGCATGCAGCCTCTTCCTTTGTGTTTGGAAAGAGGTTGAATTTGCAGCTAGACGCGGGCACCTTGCAGTCATTGAGTCAACCATGAACTCCTCCGTGTACCAAAGTATTCTACAGTCAAATGTGAGGCCATCTGTCTTGGCCCAGGCCGGGTCTGTAATGGGACAAAGACTCCAAGAACAACAGCAAATCAACAGCAAATGAATGAAAAATAGAATAGCAACACCCCAACGTTCTCACGCTGATTCAAGAGCTGCAGGACTTTTCAAACATTGATGATTTGAAACTGACACAAAGAAAAGTTCCTCTACAACAAAGTGAGAGGCTGATGAGGTCACACAGAGGTGATTAAACCAGCTGTATGGCTTTGAGCTTATCGTTTCTCCTTTCTGGTGTAACTTTATAGAAGGAACGCTGACCAGATGTATTACTTTGTTCGTTGTTGTTTTCAGGTTGTATTTAAAGAGCAGATGGTCTGATATTTAAAACAGGAAATTGAAAGAGTGTGCACACTTTTAACCAAAGAAAGAATTAAAATAAAAGGTCAAGTTATTGATCAAGAACAAGTATTCAAACCTGTGAAACACTTAAAAACTTAATCAATACCAAACTAAAAACACCAGAATCAAGTTGCTTTGTTCTGCTGGATGCTATTTATTTACCGTACTTACTTACTGTATTTATTCCTCATCTCTGCACCTTAAAGCTCCTTGTTCTGATGACAGATTTCTATCTTTTTTCTGTTAAAGAATCTTCCTTGTGATCCAGCTGAAACTGGTAGAGATTTAAAGGGCCGGTACTTCTTGTGCTGCTGGACTTGCGCTCCAGGGTTCCTCTCGGTTCTGTGAGCACCGATCTGGTTCAGCCTTAAACAGCCAGCCCAGATCGCTCCGGGTCAGCTTCAAGCTCACTGAGGTTTTTTTCCCAGCCTCATATTGCAAATGCATCTAAGTGGTTTTATGACTTCTTGGCGATGACCTCATCGCTTTAGGAATTGTGTTTTTTTTTTAATAATTGGATATCTGATTCTCTCAGGCAGCTTTAGGTGTTCTGTCAGAGTAAAAAAGAAAACCAGACCCAATCAGAATCCTTTAAAGTCATTATTCATTCAGGTGACATAAACCCTGAATAATAGATCAGCCTCAGGTTTTATTTGGTTCAAGGAATTATTTTCAGTTGATCAAAACAGTTCTAATAACCATGAAGTGGAGCTGCACCTTTTTATGAACACATTACAATTAGTTTCAGTCAAAAAGAAGAAGAAGAAGAAAAAATGCTGTTTTATGTCACTACTATAATGTAAAACATTCAGCATTTCAGTTTTAACGTTTCAAATGTTGCCTTTTCTCTCTCTTATATAAAAATATATTTCATCCATGGTCAAACACAGTATTTAATACATGTGAAATAAGTAAACACTGAAGACCCTGAAAAAAATGAGTGACTCACGCTACACCATTCAGTAGACTTTAGTTCAAATAATGCAACATTGAACCATTTTATTTAAAAAAGTAAGATGTTAAATATTTTATTTACCAAAAAGAAAAGTGTAATAGTGAACGTTACAGAGGAATGAACACTATGTGACTTCCAGGCCTGAGCAAACAGAAAGAACTGTCCTGGTTTCTGGTTCGTTCTCCCTGCTGCAGCTTTCAGGAAAGAAAAACACAAAAAGTACATCCAAACTTTCAGCTCAATAGGGAAAAGTGTCTTATGATTTTAGGTCAATTGTATGGGGAGGATAAAATCTGCTAATAATATGCACAACAATGGGATTTGGATGAAAACAGTATAACCATCATTCAGACTTTAACTGGTCCTGGAAAGATGGACTTCATGTAGGATTTCAATATAGATTTTTATACAGTCACAGTTTAAGTTTGATTATTTTTATATTTTTTATCAATGATTTTTCATCTGAGTGTGGTGATGTCACACACTAACCTTCGAGCTCTTAAATGTTTTGCTAACTCTTTTTACAGCCCCAGCTTACACAAGTTACATGTTAAAACTTAGGCACTTTCCTCTTCTCGCTACTAGAGGACTTACGGTTTCCCTCCAGAGCTCAGTGTACGTCCACAGGCTCACATAGAGCTCCATCATATCAAAGCTCATTACTTTCTCTTCAACACCAGAAGTGAAGAGGCTCATATCTCCTTACATGCAACACTGCAGATACACACACAAAATAAAAATAAATGTGAGACCATCAGAGCCTTCTGCTGCTCATGGTTTATGAATATTTTGGACATAACTAATAGTTGTTGCACAGCAGCTGAATGTTTGAGGCTCAATTTCTGTTGATAACAAGCCTGTACTCCTGTGTGTTTGTGTCTGTGGCTCACAGGTCTGCAGTAACCATGGTGACCTACCTTAACTGAACTGGACTTCTCTGGTTTCTTGAAGATGTTTCACCTCTCATCCAAGATGTTTCTTCATTTCTGAAACAAGGGTTGGAGGTATCAGAATTTGTGGTTAAAAACACTCACACTGGGCCAATGAGGTCACTAATTGGGCCGATTAAGGTCACATGAGTCCACGGCCCTACCCTCGATTCAGTTGCCTCATCACTGATGATCCAAACAGGGAACCGGGGCATCAGCTGTCAGTCGTCAGGACTCTGCTGCATCGAGCCAAACGGGTCCCCACAACAATGGATGGGAAAGAAATGAAACAGAAACAAACAGAATCCTGTTGCCTTCGTGTCCTGAATGAGAGAGAGTCTACGCCATCACCATGGTGACCCTCATGAGCCACTGGAAGCAACCTCTTTACACGTCTTAGTTTATTTGTCAAAACTGAGGGTTTTTTTATATGCTTGGACTTTATAGAAGAAAGTTGCTGTTTTTTTTTTTATTTGACTTTCAGTAACTTTTTAGTAACAACACTAATAAATTACAGGCAGTGTAAAACTAGAATAGAGCCTTCCTGATTTGAGTCTCTGTTAAGCCTTGTGTACATTTATTAAACAGCAGTTGGTTTAGGAGCTCTTGAATGTTGGCTGAGTAAGCGGACACCTCTCGCCCCTCTTCTCCCCTCAGCAGGAGAGGTATCAGTAATGTATTACTCTGAGAGAACTGCCTTATGCTCAGCCATTGTAAAGGGCTTTATTGCCGTCATGCCGTTTAATACGACCCCACTGCCGTCTGAGTTCCTCCATAAATTTCTCTCGCTCAGCCTCTTCTGGCTCCTCTGCTCTGCCATTTTTAAGAAACATTTTGACGGAAGCCACAGACCAGAAACATTATTACTGAGACGAGTTTTAGTCACGGTCCAAAAAGTTACTGGATGTTAGAAAACATCAGGAGGGATTCGCTCATCGAGGTTTTAATGTAAGATGACAGACAGCGGGATGATTTCCAAATCAAACAAACAGTCTGGGTTCTTGAGTGCCGAGACGCCAAATGAAAGTTTAAAATTTGTATCTCGGAGACAAATTTGGTTTTCATCCCTCGGTTTGGTGAAGCAGTGCTGATTATGGTTGATGTCTTTTCAGCCTTCTGTTGTTGCATCATGTTGGAGTGTCTTAGTGAATCGGTGTTTGTGTGTTTAGTTAACTCTGATCTTTTTATTCCCAGTCAGAAGTTTAATTCTGACAAATGTTTCTTTAACAAAACCTGCTGTTGTTTGTCTAAAACACATGTTTTTGTATGTAACGGCGCCCTTGAGGTTTTTGTTCATGTGAGGGTGTGTTCGTGCGCGTCTCCTTTCTCTTGAAGAGCGGTCTCATCCGTCTTCCGCGCTGCATAATGGGGCTCAGAGTGGCTTACGCTCGGCCCTCTGATCCGTCCTCATTTGGTTGGCATTTCGTTACACTCTTCCTGTGACACGGAGAGGAACCCAGACTCACTGTGCCATTTCTCTTCTTTCTCTTTGTCCTTTTGCTTTTCTCAATTTGTCCGACAATAACAAACATGCACTTAGAGATGCATGCATTTTACCTCTCCATGTCTGCATCTCAGCTTTCACGCCACTACAGCAGGATGAGGCATAGAAATGAGGACAAATTGATATGAATCCTGAATAAAAAAAACAACAGAAAGAAGAAAAGGCAGTGGTGCCACGCTACAAGGCGACCGTAAGCATAAATCCAGTGATGTACTGCTGTGGTATTCACTCTGTAACTGCATCCATTTCTCATGATGATGCTCATAACACAACTAGAACGTGTAGGACAGCCCAATGTCGCAGCAGAAAACATACTTTTACTATCTATTTCTCATCTGTAAATGTTGAAATCATAGCAGTTTAAGTTCCTGTAAACTCTGAATGATGCTTCTTTAGTGGATCTAAAGTAGACTACAAAGGATCAAGCACACAGGTCGCCTTCTGCAATCTGCACTGAATACACTGTGGCTTTAAACTGTGGCCGGCAGCAATTTGAGACAAAACTCATCTCAGTTAAAGGTAATTCCCCTTCCAGTGCGGCTCTCCGGATCCGAGCTAGAGGTCCCAAAACAAGAGAAGTCAATCTAATCGTGGAAAAAGGTGAGCTGGGGAGGTTTGCAGAAGAAAGGAATAGAGGGAGGGATGCTGAGAGACGAGTCTTCTGTGGCCATCTGTGCATAAATTAAACATGAGTGAAGAATAATGCTTTAAAACATCAATCTGATGGAGTCTGAGGCTCTTTACTGACTCTCAGAGGTGTTTATGTGTCCAAACTTCCAAGATCTGATTCGCTTTAACCCTGAGCTGCAGATAAGCTGCACTTATTGAAGTGAATTTTTATGCTCCATTAGGAATAATAGCACATGCACATAGCAAACAACTGCACACTTCTTTTCCCATTTTTACAAAGCAGGGATTCATGGAAACAAAAGTCCATTGTGTCGGTGTGTGCAGCGAGGTGAGCTCTTAAGTCTAGTCAGCACAACATGGCATCTCCAAGCTGCTGGATAGCCCAACTGCTGAGCGCTGCAAGTACGTTACATCTCATTTTGTTCTGGGAAGGATCAAATTCTACCGGCTTGCAAATCTCACCCAACAGCCAGCAAAGCAGACGATGAATAAACCGGAGAACTGTAGGAAATACAATAGAGCAGAGTCTGAACCACCAGAGTCAAATCCAAGCCAAGATATCCTTATCAATAAAAACTATCAGCGTGGAGTCAAGCCAAGCTTTATGTCAATGAGATTCAGCATAATTACAGCGCGCATATAATATAAACTTATATTTATCTCTTGGCAGATGAAAGGAATCTACACTTTGAAAGCTGTTTCAGGAGAAAATGATCCCAAAACCTCTGACACGTCCCCCCAGGATGGTCCAGTCTGATAAATAATAACAACCCTCTGAATGATGGGATTAATCATTTATTCAGAAGGATCGTCACGTCACAGAGAGAGGGAACGTCTTTAAAGGTCTGGAGAAGGTTGAGGAGCAGAGGTTGAAAAAGGACAGCTCAGTCCTAATTACCACCATCACTCACCCTGTCCCTTAATTTATCTGATCTTCTTACGGAAATGAAAAGCCTCATTTTTAGCTTTGATAGCTAAAGCAGAGGAGAAATAGCACCGAGCTCGGCGGTTTCTACCTGATATCAGACTTCACTTCCTCTTCAAGGTGGTCCGAGCTTTAATTAATGACTACATGTTGACCAAGGTAACGTTAATGTCATAACATGAGCAACTATGTTCTGTTGACTGATTTGATGCCAATACATGTGTTTTTATTTTTAAAAAAACCCCAATACATTCCAAGATATGAAATGAGATATTTACTCATATAATACAAATAGAATTATTATATTTCTAATATTTTTACTCTGTAAAAAAAACATTTTAAATTAAACACCCTGCAGATCAACTTATATAAAAACTTGTAAATAGATTTGTGTTAATAATTCATTCTTTCAGTGTGAGCTGGTATCCAGTGATGACCACAGACTGGTACCAGGTCACGGCCCAGTGGTTGAGGACCTCTGATATAAAACATTTAAACCATAACGTTAAATGTTAAATGAGCATTTATCTGGGAGCGCCACCTCTTTGACAGGATTAGTACTTTCCTTTAAAAATCTGCAATAAAACCAGTGTTATCAAGCCCTGCTCATGATGTCTGCCCTCTGGTGGACAATCTAAACACTACAGGTGACAGGTGCTGGTTTTATGATACAATTCTTTAAAAATTCTAATACAATAAACAGGTCATTTAAATGATTTATGCATCAGGCTTTACAGGGTTAAAAAGCCAAGTGACACCATGAACATTGAACACCCGTTCACTCCTTTTCTAATTATTCTGCTTTACTGATCAGCCTGTAAGCTCTCTACATTCTGAGAGACTGTTTTTGATGAAACAAATAATGTTTAATCATGATGTTTCAGTCATCACATTACTGAATAAACATTCAGCACCATGGTAACCAGATAAAGGATTGTATGTTTGGTTTTAATACAGTGGAATTAAAATAACAATTAAAGTGATTGAATACACATGTATTTTTACTTGAATTTCTATTAAATTCACCTTAACCTTTGTCTAGGATGTTTGTCTATGATTTAAAGTGTGAATGAGAAGTGAACACAGCCTGCATGCACTGAAATGCATTCTCATCTTCACAGATTTGTCCTCAAGTTTTACAAAAAATCTAGAGAAAATCTGAAGGTGGCAGCTGGAAACAAGGACTTCACTGCTATTATTTCAGTAAATGCTTGGAAGAAAAGAACAAGTTGTTGTTAAATCCACTGCTGTAATTCTTCTAAAAACCCTTTGTTACAGAAAATTACAGCAAATTGTCAGCAGTAGCATGCAAGAATAGGGAACAAGCAGCTTTGCAAACTGTCAATTACGTCTTGAATACAAGTTCTTCGCAGAAATCCCTCCAATGGAGCTTTTCTGATTATTTTCTTAACTTGGTGTTTGTTCGGGGTCCTTTATTTCATACTTCCTGGGACACCTTGCTGTAGATCAATAGCTCATCACAGGGCCCATTAGCAGAGAGGATAACTAATGAGGTGGTGCAATGAGGAGCTGGTTTAATACCGAGCATCAAGGCTTGATTTTAACTGTTATCTGCAAAAAATAAATAAAAAATCAGGAAGAGTTATTAGATTTTCATTTATAGAGCTGAACATTAGCCTTGAATTTATCTCCTCTTTTAGGATCAGCTGTCTTGTCTACCCTTGTGGTCAGAAGTTTACATCATGGGCGTGAGCGTCATATAAATGATGAGCATTTAATTATAACAGACTAATTATACAACTTGGATGATTTTAAAAACAAGACATATGAACACATGCTTGAATTTTTGAGGTCCTTTCTCTTTTCCATTCAGGGTGGAAATGATCTCCTAAGTCTTTTTTATAAAGGGTGAAGGTTCTAGGGTGTATTGTAACTTGACAAAGTCCAGAACACAACTGCTAACTAAACATGGCGGTGGTAGCATCATGCTTTTTTATGGTGCATTGCATAAATTCGATGGAAAACAAAGATGGAGGACGACCTCCAAATTCCACAACTTTCCCTGAAGTCATCAGGTTGATGGCTTAATGGATGACTGATGGCTCCAAACACTCACCAGAACTGATTTCTGACTGGATAAAACCAGCTAACATAAAGCGTCTGGAATGGTTTTCCCAAAATCCTGATCACAGTCTGATAGAAAATATGTCTACTGTGAATAAAAGTCACGTCTGTTCCAGGAAGCCAATTCATTTAAACTTAGTGGTAAAATATTTGGTTAGAATTAAGCCAGAAACTTGTTGGATGAAGAAAAAAAAAAAAACCCATGGTTGGCCCGAGGGACATTTAATCCAATATTAGTGAATCTGACATCCATGATTTTTATGAGTGGAGATGCACCAAAAACGTCATCTGGTGAGTGGAATCAGCCAAAATGGATCCTGATTGGCCTGATCGTTATATGAAACTCACAACTTCTTGTTTTTAGGATGTTTTATTTTATTTTTGGGTCTGTGAACATGATATTTTAAAGCAGCAGCAACAACAAAAAATTCATGACATTTTTCTCAGCTTGTAAACTCACTACTGCTAATGCTAATCGTGCTAGCAAAAACAGATTCTCAAAGTTTTTACTTCCTAAATCATAATTTTTAAGGTAATCAGAAACTTGAAAACATGTATTCTTAAAATTGTAGTTCTTTAAGAAAAATTGGAATCTGTCCAAATCTTTCCAACAATCAGAATCGGTCCTCAAAACCAGAATCGGTGCGTTTCTAATTGTGAGGATAAGTGAAGTCCCAGTGAGTCTGTGGGATGTTTCATTTATCCGTATGAGGCCAGTAATCAGTTTCCTGAAGAATACAAACAATGTTTCATTTTGTGTGTTTTATTCACACTTATAAGAGCCATTAATAATAATCCTGAACAGAAACACAGTGATTGCTTTCCTGTGATGATTGAGTTAAAGCAGGTGTCTAGTCATTACACTCCTCTCATTGTTTCCTATTACAGGTAATCAGTGCTGCTTTGAGCATGAATCCCTTAAGTGTTTCACCATCTATGGAGAATGTGTTCATTAATCAAACAGACAAACAATACCTAACAGGGAGGCTTCTATTTAGAGGGGAAAAAGGTGATAGGAAGAGCTTTATGATGCAGAAAAAATGAAAAACGTTGCAGCACCAGAGGAGGAGAAAGAGGGAAATCTCTGCATGACTTGAGCTTCTCTGTCTCTGCTATCTCCTCTCATTTATCTGTCAAACTCTCTCCTCTCGTTCTCTCATCTCCTGCCTTCCTGTGACTCACGAGGGGCTCCATTTGTCATCCTGCAGGTGATGATGAGTGTGGTGTTTTCACCCTGACCTCTACCACGTCCATAATGAGATATCAGCTATTCTTCCTCATGCTCACACAATCAGCACAGAGACCGGGGTCAAATGATATTTGGAAACACTCTTTGAGTTTGTTTTGGCATTCTGGGCACTGGGAGAGATTGATTATTCCACATGGGAGAGTTGTAATGAACAGTAAATATCAGTGCTGCACCACAGAGGACAAAGCACATAAAGGATAATTAGAATTTGGATGGACAACTTGTGTTGCACGATGAATAATTTTAACTCATCAAACTGGTCAACCAGTGAGCCAAACTGGCAAAAGAAAACAAAAACTGGTTGAAACATTCCAAAAACAGCTTCACTCAAAGTTTCACTCAAAGTTTGAGATAAATAATTCTGTTAGGTGGAAGCTCAGGAATAAAAGTCACACGTCTAACAGGGGAAATAACCTCTCATTACACCTACAGCTGTGGTTTTCAGGATTTTACAGGTTGTAAAAATCAAACCAGAAGGGCAGCAGACCAATGGTTGGGAGTCAAACAGTCACAGAATTGATAATGAGGAACTTTAATGCATATTTACAATCCAGAATCAGTGTTCAGCCTTTTCCTGGAAGACTTGACAAACACTAGTCGTATTTTAATTAAAAGTCTTCCAAAGTAGGCAGGTCACTGATGAGGGATTTTGATAAACTGTCCATCTAATGTAGCTGTTATCATCTCCGGGGCTGAAACACAGTCTTTTATAAAGCAGATATTATGTCTTTCTGCAGAGTTTCTTTTAAAAATGTTTATCCGGAGGCAGGAAAACACATTATAATATTCCTGTATTTTAAAAAGTCCAGAAAACTTTAAAACCTTTAGACAACTTAAACTCATCTGGACTAGAATAAAACCAAAATAAAACCTCATCAGTCTGAACCTTAATGCAGCTCATACAACTGCAGTTAATTTAATATTTGCATCAGTTTGCGGTTCTTCTCAGTATCGAAGCTGTTCCTGGAACTGGGATCTTCTGGACAGAGATCCCTGAGGTTCTTCCTGGGATCTGCTGGAGCCACTCTCCCTCCTGGACTTTCTCAGGCATCTCAGTCTGGATCCTGGGTCTGTCTGATGGTGACCCTGTTCTCTACATCAGGGAAGAGAGGAATAACTTTTCTACGATAGCCCATGAAAAGAATTCAAATCCTTTTAAGAATAATTTATATCCAAGTGTGATATTTATTGTATTTTGCACATTAGCTGTTATGGTTTCTCACCTGCTGATGAATTCCATTCAGTTTTTCTAATAAAAACCTGACCCGCTCCATGGAAACGGCACGCAAGAACGTGAGGACTCAAGTGAAATGATGGAAAATAAATCATTTTGAAGGAGCAGCTGGTTCAGATAGGGCGACTCTTGGAAATATCAAATAACATCAGGCTGAAATAATAATAATAAAAGCTGACATATACGCTATTTTTCACTAACGGGAATGGGATGGATTTAGTTACAGCAGAGTGCTGTTAAGCAGACTGTCACAGCTGTGTTTAGACAAGTGTTGGCAGAACAACAGTCAGACCTGAACACAAGACGTTAATTTACCGGCAATAACATCAAGGCTAAATTCAACAACCTTTTGAAAGAGAGTTATTTTAGACTAGTCATGTTTTATGAAACAGGACCCTTTTTGTAGATGCCTAGATGTGATTAGTGACATTAACACTAAGCTACGCTAAGGCTACTTAGCTTGGATTAGCATCACGGCTAGAAAAAGGGAAGGTAGCTGCATAATGTCCTTGTGATAACTCAGTTATTCTGCTAAAACATGAGATGTTATGAAGAGTTCTTTATTTTTGAAACTCAGTTGTTGATTTACGTTAGCTAGTGATGGGATGTATGGCTCTTTGAAGGGAGCCGCTCACCTCAAAGAGCCATTAAGAGAAATGTCATGTGGAACTATGTTTGGGGACACTCTTTGTCGCGACACCTCCATGTGCCTTGCTAATTAGCTTCCCCGGTAGAACTGATGGGTTCATGTTGCTATGCTCACTGTTGTTGTTTTAAGTAAAGAGCTGTTAGCAACTTAGTGCCGTTGAATATTGCTTCCCGGCCTCAAACATCACAGTTAATACAGGAAAATGAACAGTTCTTTACAAGGACTGGGTTCTTTTCTTCACAGTGAAGAGCCGTTCAAAAGATTTGACTCGTTCATGAACATCACATCACTATTTATTAGCTAGAGGACCTGTAACCAGCTAGCTAGCTGCTAACAGAAGCTTCAGAGTGAAACATTCTTCCAAAGTGGTTCAAGATGCCAAACTCTAATATCATATTTTTTAACAAAACTCTCTCATCTCAACGTGAACCTGTCACAGTCAACTACAGATAACAGCTGGAGCCTTTTTGTGTGTTTTTAAATTTTTATATGAACCTTTGATTTTCTGCAGGACACCTGAAACATTCCTAACATGTTAATTATATAAAAACAAAGGCAGCTACCTGAGCACTGAATCATTCTTTTAGTTGTGATTCAGACTGAGTGGCTTAACGTGGCTTTTCTCTTCCTGCACTACATAGACTCAGACTCTGGATCCATTTATTGATCACGTCCTTTGAGAAAGCAGCTAAAACGCTGAGGGACGTTATAGGTGACCTGCAGACGGTGGTGGTGGAGCTGAATTAGATAAAGAGCGGAACGAGAAACAGGAAGGTTCAAGTAAAGAAAAATAGACAGGCGAGATGGGAAACGTGTCAAAGAAGGTGAAAGAGCAAAGAAAAAGTAGATTAATGTTTGATCAGAGAAAATGTCCCATCATGTTGACACATTCAGTTACAGTTCACCACTCTGCTTAATTACACATCACCAACAGGAAACCATTTCTAGATTATTATTATTTTATTGTTATTCTGTGTTCAACCTGTGGAGGTTTTTTAGCGATGGATCTGTTCACCTCGCTTTGGCACTTTTCCAATCTCAGACACGTCATAATAAATCTACATCACATGAAATGAGAAACAGTCCAGTTTAAGGGCAGTCATGGTTATGGAGACGTAAAAAGACATGTCAGCTGTTTTCAGTTGCTCAATAAGAACACTTCTGGCAACTGTGGAAAAAAGGGTAGCTATTAGAAGTAATGGCATCAGATGGGTTTGGTCAGTTTCAGGGTTTAGTTTTTGATGTTCTCTTCTTTAGTCATTCATGAGTTTGCTTTTGTCCTAAGTTTTTTTTAATCATTTATGTTTATTTTTATTGGAACTTTAAGTTTTTGCATGTGTTTATTTTTTAATTTAAGTTTATGAGTTCTGTTTTCTTTCAGGTATCCATTCATTATCCAACTCGTCTGTCCTCTCAGCAATCACACTCCCAGCAGTTAAATAGTCCTTTGTTTCTCAGTTTAGTTGTCAGATCCTTCTGTTTCTCTCCTTGTTGTTCTCTAAAGCTCCTGGTTTTGTTTTGGGGGGTTTTCATATAAATTTTGCTTTTAATGTTTATATTAAATCAATTTTCATTATTTATTTGCCTTTGCGTCTGCACCACATCAAATTATTAAAACATTTGTGTGTCTACCAAAATGATTTTGTAGAGTAAGTGGTGTTATTTTAATGATTTATGTGGGGAGATAACACTATATTCTGTTTCTAGACTCCAGATAAACTTGTTTGTACATTATCTCTACTACCATAACCCTTTGTAACTCTCACACAACATACATTTATATACACACTAAAATGTCTATGAAACCTTAAATATGCAACAGTTTCCCACATACAGCTAACATTACAAAGTCCTAAAATAAAACTATTAGGATATTTAAAAACATATTTAAAAAATTATGATAAAGTGACAGTTTTGCATTAGACAACATTAAAGCACAAAATCAGTTTTATCAAAAGACAGGGTTTATTTTCTGGAGTATCGCTGAAAACATTGATATTTGGTAAAGTCACGCTTAGTGAAACATGTATGGTCAGCAATAAAACATTTTTTTTTTTTAGGGTGAAAATGGAAGCTGTTGGTAGAAATTCTTGAACAGACTTTCAGGGCACGCAGCACCTGGACACACATCCACGAACAACAACGAACAAACCTCAAACTCACTGTTTTTATGCTCTGAAATGGAAATATAGGCAAAGAAAGTAATAGAAATGTCAGAGGAGGAGACAGAAAGCGTTTATGCAGTGAGAAATGTAAGAAAGGAGATAGAAACATGAAACCGTTTTGTAATCAAACTGTGAGAAACTGGCTGAAGGAAATGGCATTTACACAAAGTGATATTTTATGATCAAAATAAATCTGCTTTGTGCCAAAAAATGATGCATGAACTTTTGTTTGGAGCAATGAAACCTATGAAGGTGGAAGACTGAAGAAAACAAAACCATTTTCACAAGTCAGTGATGAAATGGGTTTGTGCATTTCAGGTGTAAAACCAGGGAAATGGCATGGATTATCTGCACCTCAGCTCAGCTCTATCAGTCAATCCCACAGTCATGGGAAAAGAAAATCCACCTCTTTTAATTCTAGGATGTTATAAATGAGAACATAATAAAAAAAAAGATCCAATCTTTACCATGTTCTAGAATTATTCTAATCTAACATTTACAAAAACAACCACTATGTCATTATTCATTCAACTAAAACAAAGTCAATGCTGTGTATAAACTCATTTCTTCTTGCTGCTTGTATAAAAATGCAATGATCTTAGAGGAAGCAATGTTTCTACCCATCAGCCCGAGAAGGGTTAAAGGTCAATTCCAGTTTAAAGACCAACAATCCACAGGGGAAAAGTTTATCTACAAGTGGAAAACATTTAGACAGCTCCTCGAGAGAGGAAGTCCCAACAAATTCACCCCAAGGTCAGAGGTCAATGCTCAGGGAAAGTGTAAAAATAATCCAAGAGCTTCATCTTACACCCTACAGGCCTCAGGTTATGACGATGAAGTGAGACAGGAAAGAGGTTTGGGACAAAAGTCCTCCAAAACAACACCAGAAAAGGATCAAGTCACACAGAAAACGACTGATTCCAGTTGATTCTATTAAGTCCTGGGGCGGACTTAGTGTTTCACACACAGCACTGTTTAATCAATAGTTAAATGAGGGAATGTGTTTTGTGTTTCACTTGAGCCAAATGTTTTCAGCATGTCCTGATGTGTGTTATATTTGTGGGTTTAGTTTTTCTGGGGACGGTTGATGTAGTGGTGCTGAAGTACCAGTGATTGTTTTGTTGTGGAAATAAAACTCAGTACAGAGCAGAAAGGTGAAACTGTCTTTGAAAACAGACGGCAGCTCAACGACGGGGCCAGCGAACTGTCTGGATATCCATCTGAATGAAAATGTACCTGGAAATGAAGAAAAAACAACCTGTGACAGGTTTCACCAGTAGAGCTGCTCTATGAGAACGTTAGAACCTGACTGATGGAGAATATTGTTTTTCACCAGAGGCATTTATGCCTCAAATAATTCAAGCTGTCAGAAAAGCCAGATGAGGTAAAAAAAAGAGCTAATTGTTGAATCTGGTTCATGATTCATCTTTATTATTTTGTTTTGGGTTTACCCCTTTATAGTAACAACCCCCATCTAAATGAACATCCTACCAGAGTGGTGACTCCACGCTGTAGTGTTGCCTGGGGGTGTGAGTATTTACGTAGAAGGGCTTTTTCCTGCTTTTCAACACGCTTAGAGCAGCAAACGGGATTAGAAGGTCATGAACTCCACAATGACAGCCAGTATAGAAAAAGTAGGGAAAAAAGCTGAGGAGTGAAAGATGGAGGAGATGACATTGGGAGTGGATTGGAGCAGCATGCAGCTCAAAGAGACGGCAGATAATGAAGACGAGCCATGTCTGGATTGATTAAATATTCATATGCACAACAATCAGCCATTAATATTAGTGAAAAATCGTAAGTGAGCGCTATTGACTCGTACAGTTTCACTCCACAGTCAGCATCGCTTCCATCAATCGTTTGATCAAATTTAAATTTTTATCCCAGTAAAACTAGTAGATTGACTGGGAACAATGTGCTAGGAATGTTGGTAGCAATAAAACAATTAATGCAGTTTTCCAAGCATAACAGGATTTTGGCAACACAAGTGAGCAAAGTCAGCCCTCTGGAGTTTTAAAGCGTTTTTGTCACTCATCAATCAATCGATCGACCTAACGAACGAACGAACAAAAATACTTTATGATCCCAGAGGGAAATGAGATGTTTTATATAACTATAAGCAGTAAGTATGGCTGTGAGCTGGAAGGATCTAGTCTGTGCTGCAGATCTGAAAACCCTCTGCTGAATGACTGTCTGCATGGTGCTGAGGACACTCAGGTTGTCCATCTTCTTCATTTTATGAAGCGTCCTCTTCCACCCACAGTTCAAGTTTTTTTGGACACAACTTAAAGTTTTTCACACTAACTGTTTTTTCTGCACTCACTTTACAGTGACAGTAAGCCTACTCACCTTTGTGTCTGTATACAACAGGTCTTTGGTTACCATGGTGACACTAATGAGCAACTGGCTGCAGCTACATAACATTTCTGTGGATCTTGGCTCTTGTCACACTTGTAATGTGTTCATATCAGAATGTTTGCATGTTGTCACTGTTTAGATTATTAAAAATAAGTCTCAAGTTTCTATTAGGATTTTAAGAAGAAGGATGATGTGAATATCTGGTGCTAGCTGCAACGGCATCCTTGACAATTTTGAAGTTTCTTTCCTAAAATCTCTCTGAAGTACCTCCAGATCTTTCCTAACATTAGTGTTATTATTCACCATTGAACAGCCACACTCAGTGTTCACATTGATCATCTTTAAATCCAGTTTAAAGTTTCTCCTTATTAAGTTGTGGAGATTACCACTCCTAACTCACTGTCTTTGATCGCTGACATTAGACATTTTTTTGGTTCCTCATCTTTACAGCAGTAAGCAGAAAAAGATGTCCAACTTGCAATAACACGGAGGTTCATTAGTATCTGTCACATCCATTAAGTCTTCCTTCTAAACGAAGGAGGTTCATGCAACCTCCCATTCAGAGCATCTAAATGATCATAATACCTCTGCTGACATAAATGATCAGCAGTCCTGCATCTAAAAACGATTAATTGATGTATATTTAAAATCTAAAACCATCCTGAGACTTTCAAATGGCTTATTTCTTCTTCTGACTTTTTATAGGACAAATAAAACATTCCATTTTGAAGCTGTTAGTTCTGATTAAACGTAACTTTTAAATGTGTGATAGAAAAAAGAGAGGTAACGGTCTCTGGGACTGGTCCCTCCAGTGTGGACTTGGGCCCTCTGGCTCTACAGAAAGCCAACAGTAACAATAGGTTTTAAAATAAGCAGCAGGTTTAGGCTGGAGTCAGATCAGTGCGGTGGTCAAATCCAGCTTCTGTTATTTCAGTTAGCTAAAGTAAAACCATCTTTTCCACAGAGGATTTTAAAACTGTGATCCATGCTTTTATTACAGCTCGACTTGATTACTGTAGCTCTGTAATTTGGCACCAGTCAGTCAGTCCTCTCTGTCTGCCTCTAACAGAGGAGAGAACACATCTCTGCTGTTGATCCTCACTGCACTGGTTCCCTGTTGTTTTTAGAGCTCATTTAAACTTGTTTGATATGTTTTTAAATCTTTAAACAGTCTTACCCTGTGCATCTTACTTACTGGATGCACTAAGGGTGCAGTAAGCTCTGAGCCCTCACTGATGCTGCTTACAAAATATGGAACTTTTTGCTGGCGAATAGAAAGGCCTCCTCGCTGGAAACACTCATAACATTTTTAAAGACCCATCCCTTTACTTTGGCTTCCGATCTAATCGATTTTAGTGCCTTTTACTCTGCTTTTTACTTTCTTTATGTTTTTATTTATTTTATATTCGTTGGCTTGGCTTAAAGATGAAATGGTTATTCATTAGAGCTTATAAAACATTTAAACAGTATTTTAGTAATGGGTGTGTAATCAAAAGAGGTTTGGCTGCAGCTCTGTGGTGCTTCCCTGGACATCCTTGACTCTGGACTTTAGAAAAGACACCTCTGCTCTGTTGATAAGACCAATTCAGCGCCGTGGCAGCCATCAATAGCCTCTGTGAGTGAATCCAACAGTGACAGAGCCCCTCTGTTCTGAAAGGTTTCCCCCTCTGTGCAGACACAGTGGAAGCAGAACAGAGCCAGAGCAGCTGGGCGCGCCGAGCAGAATCAGGGCTTGTTGGGAAGCTGGCACGGGACGATGGAGGAGACATAGTGGGTAATTGGAGCACAGCAATATCCGCCATCTTGGCTCGTTACTTTAATACCAGCTTTGATTGAGGTGAATGGGCCCATAAAGAGCTGTGGTGGAGCCGATAAACCTTGGAGGGCTTGGCCGGCGCTGTCAGGCTGTTGGCACTCGTGAGGACTTTTGGCTTCCTGGAGCTGAGAGCGACCTGGATCTGCAGGACCAGCACCTGGGACTCCAGATGTCTCGGGGAGGAATCTCTGGTGGCATCTCTCAACTGGCATTAGAGCCCATTGTGACATTCATCGCTCAGTCTGGCATGACTGAACTGGTAGCGTCGCGCCAGCTTCCTGTCAGCCCCCACATGTCTGGCTGAGCGAACACTGCTGGAAGTCTTGCTTCCTCCTGTGAGAAATGAAAAAAGAAGAAGAGCAGAGTGCAGGAAATAGAGGAAGCACTGCTGTGCCTTTTCCTGACACCAACGAAATACAGGATTTATAGCATCAGTCGCAAAACATAATTTTCCTTGAAGATGCAACTGAAATACAAAACACCTTTCTTTAAGCGTGGCAGCTGGTGTGCTGTGAAGATTAAAGCAGCTTTGAAAAATCTGTTTGCTTTTAGTGCATAGTAATGTTTATCTGAAATGAGGCTGCATTAGGGAATGTTTGCTTCAAAACTACAAGCACAGAGATGGGGAAAAAAAGAGCTTCAGGGGATGCTCTAATACCCTGCGGGATAGTTACATCTGAATAAGTCTATGTTTTTAGCCTCACAGTAAGAACAAATAAAGTGGTAAAGCTACCTTGGAGTCAAGTGAAGAGAATTACACAGCGAGTGCAGAGCAATGATGTGAAAACTATGTTGTGATAATTGTAATCCCCTCCTCACTCAAGGGTTTTACTTCTTGACAGGCATTGGTAATCACTATTATTTTTCGGCTGCAAAAATAACTTGAAAAGTCACAACATTTTCATGACAGCTCACAGCAGTCACGAGCAGTTCAGTCAGCTCTACTAACATTGTTCCTCCAGTTTCAAATGAGCACAGCTCTTCAGTGTGCAGCCATTAGTGGGTTTTCTCTCTATGTGGATATTTTTGTGCACTTTTCCCAGGAATTAGTTAAAACTCCCAAATTTTTCTAGTTATTCTTATGGATACTTCTCTGTCCATACACTTAGCTCTGTTGATATCCAGCCTGTGCTAATAGTGCTAAAAGCAAAAGAAGCCCAAAGCACACTGATCCATGTGAAAGAGAAAAAAAATCAGGTCTCAAGAGGAACAAAGAGGTGTTTAATGAGACGTTCACGCTCTGTTACCTGCCTGACAGAATCCATCTCACTCACTCACCTTGTTTGCTGCTCAGAGGCCTGTGTGAGAACAGGCTGCTGATTAGCACGGCTAACTGAATGCTACATAAACTAAAAGCCTTAATTTATAGTTGAATAAAAGTAGTGATATCTGAAATGACTGTTGCAAATGTAGTGTAGACATTTTTCTTCATAATTCCTTCAACATCATTGTAGCATAGCTGTTTTTATTTAGCATGTTAAGATGCTAATGGTCATAATGCTAATGAGTGGACAGGTATGTTGTTGGTATGCTCCCATTTCTTTTTAGGGTTTCTTTACTGTTAATTCACTCTTTACATAAGAATACAAAAGTGTTTTAAAATATATTAGGATTTTGACCATGTCTTTGTTTTTTTTCCAGCATGTTTAGATGCTAATGGACATTATGCTAAATAAAACAGGCAGTTAAAAGGTGTTCTATTTGCCTTGCTAGCTTTTCCTTGATGTGTTAGCATTTGCTAATTTGCACTGATCACAGCTCATGTTTCAATATTATGTGGGCTTTTTATAAGTAAAAAAAAAAAGCTTTTTACAAGGCATGCTAAGATGCTAAGTCATACCACTATTGCTTATAGCAGGTTAATGTTAGCCTCCTTAGTTAGCGTTTATTAATTAGCAGCAATTCTATCACAGCCCACTGTCATAATAAGTGGGTTTCTACATTTAAAAAAGTATTTCTGTATCATTTTTAATGTTCTCGTTTTCATTCAGCTTGATAACACCATAAACAAGATTTTAGCAGGTGTAATATTTGTCACGTTTACTAGTCTTTAATGTGTTAACGTTAATTTGCAACAGTCACATCACAGCTCACAGCAGTTTATTTATAAATCCGAGCTTTAATTACATTATAATTTAGACCTAATATTTGTATTTGATTGTTTCATCTAGCTGTCTGAGGTGAGGTCACACTTCATTTAGAAGGTATTTGTTTTATTGTTATTTTTTTAAGAGTAAGAACAAAACAAATAGGATTTGGGACTCACTGAAGTCATTAGGATTGTCAGGAACCGTGGTGGGTTGGACCCAATAGCACAGAGAAGCAGGAGGCAGGAGACGGAGGTACAAAATCCAATGGTGCGTTTATTTAAAGAACTAAACTACAAAACAAAAGACCAGGAACAGAACTAGGAACTATGACTATGACAAGACTGAAACGACTATGACCAACAGAACAGAACAGATGAACCCAGGATGAGACAAGAAACAGAAGGGCTTAAATACTGTGGATGAAATCAATGAGACAAGAAACACCTGATGACAATTAACACAGGGGAATCATGACAAGGATGCAGTGGATTAAAGATCTTTGTGTCCTTTTTCAAAATGCTTCTAACATTCAAACTTCAGACTGCTCCACTTTTTGAGGCACATGTTTTCCAGCTGTGCACGAGATCCAAATTTATAACCTTTACGTGAACTTTAGTAGTGTGCTACTTTGAGAACATCAGTAATCACCTTTGACCCTGCTGTAAAAGAGGAACGTCACGTCTGATGGAAACCAAGAATCACATTATTACAGCTATTTGGCTTGGGATGTGTGCATCTGTTTAATAAAATGTGCTCTCCGTCTGAAAAAGATAAGGAATACTGCGCAAGGAATGCAAACATTTCCAGCTGTTCGCTCCATCATTCCAACCTCTAACACCCAGTAAATGTACAGCACACACACAGCTTAACCTGTGTCCTCAATCCCTCTTCGTACACGACCACCTGTGTGTCTGCTGCTGCATTGCTTCATTCTCTTCCAGCGAGAATGAAGCCAAGGTAAAGAGATTAATTCTTTGAAGTCAGAGGGACCAAACAGCGGGGTGATTAATAACACCCCTCCATTACCCTCTGCACACAGATGGGATGTCAGGTTGAAGGTTGATGGAGAACAGCACGGTGTGTGGTATTACACCCCGTCATACAGATTAGAGTTTGGACTTTAGACAGCACCCCTAACACCTTTACCACACCGCCTAACGCTATTTATATCCTTCAGGTATCCTTCCACTGCCGTCAATGCCATTTGTCACTGCAGGAAAGGCCTGTAAAAACAGGTGGAAGGAGTCGTTTATTTATCTTTTGAGTGATTTATGAAGTTCTGGGATGTGCTTGTGGTTTTACGTTTTGATTAAAGAATATCAACCCCTTCCAAACGGTTTACATTTAAAATATGCTTTAAATCACCATCTATCTTCCCTCAGAAGTCATAGAATAAAGATTTAAGGGATCAGAGTAATTTAAAGCTTTAGAAATAAAAAACACACACTATTAAAGCTGTACAAGTGACAGAGGACATGTTTTGTGGGAAGCAATTTTAATTTATGCACAGTAACACAAGCAAACATGTAAAAAGAGTTAGTTGCAACCGAACCAACAAAGGTTTTCTAAAAAGAAATGATTACAGTCAATGTGATGAACAGTTCTCACTACTCTCCACCTGTTTAGGTAATAACATTCTGCTTTCACAGAAGACAAATTAATACTATCAAAATTCTAAACCATAAGTGTTTCCTTTTTTACAAAAAATATATAAAAAGTACAACGATAATGTGATGCATCCTGCAATGAACACTCCCAATTAATTGCCAAAGTTCACACTTGAAACAACTTTTATTACCTTTTCAAAATAACATGTTATTTAAACACTTGAGACATTGAATAAATGTGTGTGTGTTTTTTTTTTAGAAAATCCACAGACATAGATGCTTCAAACATAAATCTTTGTACAAAAACATATGGAGCTCCTAAATAATAATAAAAAAAGAAATGTTACATTTACACTGATAGCTTAATCTTTTCTAGTGTCTAAGAAACAAAAAGCAGAAGGAAACAAAAACATGGGACGATCTTGACCACAGACTTAAAATATCTACATCCTGACTCTACGACTGAGGGTGGAGGTTGATCCATCTGGAGTTTCCTGCAGCTGAAAACCAGGCTTCACCGACGCCTTTGGTTTTCCGACTTCCAAGACTAATCCCACGTCCAAAAAGAGCAAAACAACTGCAGCCGGAACCCTGGAATGCGATCCATCATGCGAAATAAACCAGAACAACTGAGAAAAACACATCAGATGGAATCATGCAAAGCGATTTGTGGCAATTTCCCCCAATTATTACAAATACAGGTCTGTTTTAGAGGCATCGGAAACAAAAAAACGTCGGGGATCACATTTCCAATGGTGTCTCAGAGCAAGGTTCGTCTTTTTTTTTGGTCCACTGGAGATCCAGTTGTCCATTTCTCAATGAGAGTCAAAGCACGATGTCCCCTCCAGCTGTTAAAGTTTTCCAAGTGTACTCCAAGGCACCTGAGAGGAAGTTTCTCTCTGTTGGCAACACTGAGTGTTTGTGTTTTCATTACATACCAGCTGCCATTGAGTCTCGAAGCGGGACAATCCCACGCATGGATTCACGAATCTCAATACAAAGCACAAAGAAAAGTATTCAGTCAAAATGGACAACAGGGTGGGGGTCTCCGCTGTGGCATGGAGTTTAGGGTTAATAGTCGTCGTAGGTGTTGAGGTCGGTGAAGTAAGCGTTGGTGTAAGTCTTCCCAGAGAGCTGTGGGTTGAAGTACTTGTTTCTTTCCTCCAGAATCAGATTATTTTTGTTGAAGGCCTGCAAATAATACAAAAATATGGACACAAGTCAGTGAACGTGGATCCTTTCGCACCACACGGATCAAGTGATTATTCAGCCCAGATGGCGAGGTAAAAAGTAAATTCAAAAGAGCAACACAAATCAATGGAACAGGCTGCTCGCTGAATGAAACATACATTCCACAGAGCAAGGTCAAAGCATTTGCAAACAGGCTGGAAAAATGATAAGTCACCACGGGGCAAAATTATTTTGATGCACATCCGAATGTCCACCTCTGTCATCTCTAATACCCAGCATCAGCAGTTTTTATGGCCCTCAGATTGTTGGTCCTTCAGGACGATCAGAGCCATAAAAATCAATCAAAAGAGAGTCACATTTCTGTTAAACAATAAGGAAGAGCCATGGGGGCATCTTCTCTGTCCCTGTGTGGCTCCATAAACACGGAACGGACTTCTGATGCGCTGCTCGATACAACATCAGCAATTTGGCAAATAGGCGCGTTCATATCCAGTATGTTGGGGTAGAAAGTGTGATGGGGGTCCCTCGGGGCAGCATAATTGAACACTTGATGATGCTGCATTTACAGCTGATGGATGTTTCCGACTGATGCTGATATGGAACGAGTGTGCCGAGCAAAGAAAAACTCCTACATTCTGCTGTGTTCCCATTATGTGATTTGCACACAAAGGGAGAGTAATCGGCTCTCCTGCAGCACCGCAGACAGTTATGTATCTCTGCAGGTGGGCCCTTGGCTGCTTTTAAACAGCTGTGCAGCCATGCTTGTTAGCATCATCTACTGTGCCTTTTCTGCTTTAACCATATTCAAATGGCTCTAAGAATGATTAAGTTTGAGTTTTTGGTGCAGTAGACAGAATTTGCTTTAACTTTAAAGTGCAATTAGTTACAAAGAGGCAACAGAGGAGGTTAAAAAGCCAACAACACGATGAGTTTTCCTTTTCAATCCATCAAAATAAACAATCAGTCAAAAATGCAATAAAACATGAAGGACAAACATGGAAAAAAAACATGCAAATGCAAGTTATAAAGAAAAAGGGAGGGATACACTGCCTTCTCACAAGCCAGGAGAGGAGAAGGGAGTCAGTCATGATGGGAGGATGGAGGGCGTCTGAGCAGAAAGAAGAGAAACTAGAGTGCTGTACTCAGACCTGCCACAAACAGGAAGTGCCACAGGAAGTGGAGGGGCAGGGCACGTTGGGGGAGAGGAAGTAGTAGTCGGGAGGGTCATAGAGTTGTTGGGTTAGGGGTTGAGAAGCGGGGATGTTGTAGAGGTCAGAGGTTAGTAGAAAATCTCCAGTCCACGCATAGACACCCCCATGTTAGCAGAGAGAGGCTGGTGCATGGCGGGGTCGTCCAGAGGCAAGAGGACCGACACATCTGGCTGCAGGAAGGAGAGGAACGGGCAAGAGTCATCCTCAAACAAACACTACGGCTACACGCTGTCTCTACGTGGAGCCGCAGAAGACAAACTGTTAAATGATGCCTCACATTTGTGATCATAAACTAAACTGATGGAAATCCTCCATGAAATCTGCATGAAGGGTGTCTGAAATATTGTGCAAAACAATAACGGCTAATGTGGCATGAACCAGACACTTTCAAAAGACGACATCAGGCTGTTCCTCCTAGAAGCATTAAAAGAGGCATGTATTATGGTTTCTGCACAGCTAATAGCTGAAAACTCACTGCAACATAGGGTTGTTTAGGCTCACTGATTGAGAGCCGGAGGCAGATCGTGCTCTTGGAAAATGACTCATTTGTCATACACCTCCTTTTGTATTTCCACACCGACTGTCTATATTCATATCTACCTCGATCTGCAACTTCACTAACTGAATTATGCTCCATGCTCCTGACTCTAATTGCATGACAGATGAACCCTCCTCACACCCTCAAAGAAATTACATTCTGAGGAGTTTTGCTTCGAGCCGAAGGAGCTGCTCAGAGTGTGACGGCTCGACAAAACATTTTCATATCTCTGAAGTCGTTTTGCAAACACAAATCGAGGGACTCACTGAGTCGATGCAACGGTCTCTGATATACTTCCTGTGAGAATTTACAGCCTTTAGTAACATCTAGGAAAACCTGGCAGAGCTGTCAGATGATGAGCTCATTGGGAGAAAAAAGGAAGAGCCAGGAAAGTATGACCTACGTAACTCTGGGACCTAGTACTGTATCTGTATAAATACTGTGAATTTATTTATGGAAATAAAAAGAAGCTGAAGAAAGATTCATTTAAAAACATCAACAGTACAGGTGAGAAACCACGCAGCATTTCATGAATGAAGGAGGTGATTTTAAATAAGTCATCTAGTGGCTGTAGGTGGTATTGCAACTTTAAAATGACTATTTTGTTCATTTATTTTTATTAACTGAAACTTTGGATTTAATCTAAAATAACAAAGCTGAGGATTATGCTAGGCTAGCCCCTCCTCCATAGACAACTCTTTATCCACTTTGAAGTGTAACAATGATTAACTATAAATAACTATCTTACCTGTTATGCTTCCTGAATGGCCTCAGTTTAGAGAAATGGAGTTTATGTCCTTCAGGATCGATAAGCTAAACAGCTAGCCTAACTGACGTCTTTAACCAGCTCCAGGCTTCACTATGCATCTTTACACTGGAATTCTGTGCTTATTTACCAAAGTAAATCTCACCTGCAGCAAAGCTTTTTCTTAATGTTTTAGCAGAAATGACTGTTATGTGAAACTGACGAGGTTTGTAAAATAAAGTCTGCATAAAAATATATGACATTTGGGGGACGGGAGCAGGTTAATGATGACATACACTTTGGGGTCTAGGCTGCACAGGATATCAACTTTATTTCTCCAAACAGAGGCCATTCAAGAAGATACCTAGTAATTATAACTTTTACACAAAAACACACTTCAAACTAGCCAAACAAATCTCTTAAAAAAAACTACAACTGATCCCACCAAACAGCCATTTTGACATGAAGCATCTTCTTAGAAATGTGCTCTTTTTAACCTGAAGCTCCAGATCTGCTGCTCCGCCTGCGTCTGGCTGCAACAGTTTAAATAAAACTGGGTTATGTGTGAACGAAAGGTAAAAAAAAAAAACTCCCAGAGGAGCTGCAAAAAGAGGTCAGGAAATCTTCTACTTTAGCTCTTTTATTGCAGAATGGTAGAGAAGTAAAGAAAAGCTTGTTAAAAGCTTAATCACTGTCAGTCTTTTGCCATGGAGTTTAACCTCATTTGGACTCTACATGGACTGTTGACCTTCATGCAGCCAGAACCCATTCAAACATGATTAATACTAATTGGACTTCCAAATGGGCTAATAACAGGAAACGGAAGGCTTTGTGAGTCAGAATGTTGACATATTCTGCATCAAGCATTTACATGAGCACATCTGTGTTTAAAACGCACACAATTAAGTCATGTATTCACATAACTAAGTCCTCAGAGCCACAGGTTTGTCATAGCTGTACGTTGTCTTATGAATTTTAGATGAAGCAAACATAGAGGCTGTATTGTCGTATAATGACATTTTATTTTCTACTTTTCTTCTTTTCTTTTGGCATAAACACAATAACCCGTGTCTATAAGCAGTAGGTGTTTGTTGTTCTTCAAATAATTAGAGAAAAACTTTTGAACAATGGTGCTATTTTACTTTTCTTTCAGAAGAAAAACCTGTTGATTTACTTCTAGAATGCCAAGTATTTCTCAAAGAGGCTTTTGATTGTTCTCTTATTCTGTTGTAAGGTTAGAAATCAATCCGTCTAATTAAAGAAAAATCAAAAGCAAATCAAGGTAAGAAAAAGTTAAGTTAGTCATGTTTAAAAATGCAGTTTGTGAAGATCTCATCAAATTCTGCCACAGTTAATTTTATAAGCATCGCTGTGAGAAAACAGCTTGATGGGTGTTGAAGAGGTAATCTGTCTGCAAAAAGAATTCTTAATTCTTCTCCATAATTTAAGGGATCGTTTATCTAGAAGTCTAACTAAAAACTAAGCAAATTATCAGTTTGCCTCATTTGCTCTGCCTTTTGTTGTTGAGTGACAAAAAACAGCTAAAAAATTTGATTTATTTTAAAAAAGTGATACAAATTCTGACATATTTGACCCTTTTTTGTGTGCAAAACTATTAATTATCACTTTTAAAACCATGTTTTAGATGAAAGAAGTCCCTGTCTGTGCTTTAAGATGCAATCGCGACTCAAAAATGTTGGTGAATATTACAAGATTCCTAACAGCATTTCAGGAGGAAGCTGAGACAGAACGTACCGACACACACAGCCGAGCAGCACACAGAGAGAGGACGAGCGCTACCTGTTCTCTAACCAGAGTGTCAGCGCGACACAGGAGGAGGTGTGACAGTGACAGTCATGCAGTGAGAAGTGTATTTAATCATGACTGACACGCCCAGGGTAACTACCGATCGCTGCCTTCAAGTGAGTTAAAAAGTAAATAAACCTTATCTGATCATGGGTTGATTGTGGACCCAGAAAACACACCTTAATGGCCTCAACGGAGTCGTATTTGTCCAGTTTGTTGATGTGGTTGGTGATGCTGGTGTTGAGCGGCGCGGCGGAGATGGGGTGGATGACGGTGGCGTCGTGGGCCTGCTGCTGGTAGCGCTGGCAGTAGGAGTAGACGAGCAGGGTGACCAGGCAGCCCAGGATGGAGCTGCTGAGCCCCACAGCGATCATGTGGAAAAGGTTAAAATCTGTAAAGAGAGAGGGAGTGAACAAAAGGCGGGGGGTCATTTAGAAACAGTCCACACAGCGAGTTAACTCCAACAACCATTCATGTAACAAAAAAACCCTTCAGCACCGTTAAAAATATGAATATTTATTACTTCCTTTCTTATTCATAATAGAAAAAGGAGGACTCATTGGGTTCAGATCCAGCGTCTATAGCCTGGGTCAGGTTTCCTGGACTGTTTAACGTAATCTGTGTGAGTGAGACCCTGTCGTAACAACGAGGAAGGCTTCTATATTTTATTGCTACATTCAATATTCAGCAGGAAGCTGAAAACTGAAATGTGTTTACAGCAGTTCATCTGATGTTTTATCAAGAATAACTGTGTTTACACAGCTGAAAAAAACCCCTCTGGTTTCAGTCAGTGTCTCTGCAGCAGCTACATGCAAAAAACATGAGATGAAAAGAAAACCTGAACAGGAGTCCAGGTGTCAGGATTCTCTTTGGATTTGTGAGTTCAGTTAATAGTTTTCTTAATGAGTATCTTTATTTAATCACTAGCTTACTTCATAAAGATGTTAGAAGTTCCTTTAGTTCTCAGTCCTCTCTATTCCTGTTTCATACTGGAAAAAATATTTAACTTAAGGAACTTAAAACTGCGTTGTGTAATCTTCAAACAAGCTAGGTTCAGCTAGCTCAGTCTGAGCTCTCACCTCTCCCGTCGGGAATAATCTGCTGCACCTCCCCCGGACATGAGACTGTGCATTGTCTCAGTAACAATAGAGAGCAAAACACCAGCTGTTGAAATGTGCTAATGTTCACCCTGGTTTTTCCTCTTTCTAGGTCCAAACGTTTTTAGTTTTCTGCTACCTGAAAAGGTGTTTTTCTTTTTGGGACTCTGATATTTTTTCCTAAAATTGAAGAGCTAACAGCCGGCTGTATCTGTCCTTCTATCACTTCCGGGATGTTCAGCTGCAAAATGCTCCAGCACGCATTAATGGAGGATCCAAGCAGTGAGGAAGTGAGGCGCTTCAGGGAGACAGACAGACGGATTGTACAATAGTTGCTTTCAGTCTGAAACGTATGATTGGCTGAAGTTTTTAGAGAACTGAGAGGGAACCACTTCATTGATTTCTTTTGTTTGCACCAGCACCAGCATGGCATGAAAAAACCATTTTGAGCTACATTGTTTACCAAATTACCTATAGTACCTTTAATGGGACTGACTCAGGTTTCTGTCAGTTAGGTTGTAGAGCTCATTAAAGTTTGAGAAGTAGAGACTTCATTCTGACCACCTCTAGAAGCTAATGGCTAGTCCCCTCACCTTCACATTGCTGTCAGGAGTGTGTGACATGCTTTTTCCACATAAAGCTTTATTTTTTACAAGTTAGAATAAATTAGTCGTTTTATTTGATACTTTTTACTGTTTACTGATTTGTTTAAGATTTTTTTGTAACTTTTTTCAGTCCTGTGCTGTCTGTCTTTTTGTGTGTCTTTTATCCTAATAAGTTTTATTCCTGATTAAATAAAATGGAATAAAAAATAAACAAGATGAAAACAAGAGCACCTGCACTTCCTGTGCAGCCTGGATCACTTCCTGCAGGAATTATTATAATATTCCTGCCAGAATATTTATGTAAAGTTAAACTGACAGCAGTGCTAAGGTGTACAAATTAATATGTAGCACTGTTTGAGATTAGCATCGTTTTAACATAGATCTTGTGCTTGGACTAGCCCTTAGCGCATCAATCTAGGCAGACATAATCTCTGTTTCTCCAAACTAAGGTTGTTCAGAGAGCTATTTATAACACTTAAGATCATACTTGTTCATTACTTTTCCACAGAACTCCATTGTAAACAATTTGAACCATTGCTTTAAGGCTGTAAACCCTGAATTTATTTAATAAGTTCTAGATTTGGTCAGTCTCTTCACACACAATAAGCTGCAGGGCTATAAAGGGCCTCTGCAGGTGAGGTGAAGGGTCAGACGTCTGTCCTGACACCGACAGAAACTGAACATTTCTTATCTGAAATAACCTTGACAGCTAAAGAGCTGTGAACTGTGACCTGTTTGATGATTACACAACATTCCTGCTGTACGTGACACCTTGTCTTTGTCAATATTCACATCTAATTATCACTTAAATATTTTGCAGGATATTCCAAAATCTAACAGGATAAAGTAGGAAAAGCAACGCAATACCCTTATGGGCTTTGTTTATTAAAATTAGTTCACTTCTGTCTGAGTTTATCTGCTGCTGTGCAGGTTTGAAAAACTACCTTGTTACCCAGGAGGTGTGTTATTCCAGGTGTTATTCTCTCTCTCTCTCTTTCACACACACACACAGTTACACATACAGACATAAATTACCTCCACAGCGCCTCTCCTCCTGACTGGAGCGTGCAATCGAGATTTCTAACAGAGAAGAAGAAACAAAAAAACATTTTTTTTACAAAAGCATCAGAGCTACAAACTTTCCATGCACCCCCTCCCCCTCTCTGTTTTCATGATGGATTGTTCTCCAGAAGGTGAAGATGAAAGCTGTACGAAACAGATAATCGTTAAAAATACGCGAGCTAATCAAAGCCGTGGCACCTGGAGTGGTTTATGAAAAGTATCAGTTCCCATTAAAAGGAAATGAAGTACAAGACGTCGCTAATGAACCTTAATGGACTTCCTTTCCCATAAAGGTTGGATGGATGGACAGATTAAAAGGAAAATGGGTGATTTTGTGCAGATCTGTGAATGTTTTTTATGAGTGTTATACCCTCGCTAATTAATGCAGAAAAGTTGCAAATATGTGTTTCAGTCAATTGTTTATTTGGTCTGAGAATTCATCACCTCAACTGAAATTAAAATATGATAAAAAATGTTAAGCTGCTAAGATTTGCAGAGGTTTTAAAGTCTTTATTCTTGGATATTAATGTGAAGTGTCCTTTATTAAAGGGAGGAGTTTTAATGATCTTTGTTTAGCTTAGATGCAGAGATCAATTCCTTTCTGTGTCTCGCATTACTGAGTGTCAATAAGGAGAAGCCTGAGCGGATGTCAATACTAATGGTGTGAGAAAAGATATCAGGGCGTGCACTGGGCACAATACTCTCGCCTTTTATTAGGAGTCAATTTGAATAATCAGACCAGTTTTCCAGTTTTCTTTGCAAGGGACTATAAAAGGTTAGAGGTTATAAACTTCCTAAAAACATGACTGTAAAATATTCATGTGCAAATTGAAAGCTTGCCATTGGCATTGAAGGTAAAAAGGAGACAGTTTATTGAACAGCAGGCTTGCTTTCAGCGACCCGTTGAGAGTCAGCTTTTCCTCTGTTAGTGTTGATTGCGATTGTAGTGGAGGCGGTGATTTCTCCTATCAAAATGGAAATGCAAATGATAAAAGACCTCACAGTGAACACCTCTGGTACAAACGGTGAGTGAGGTTCAAACCGCTCCCTCTGCTCAGCACACACGTACTGGAGCTGAAAGGTCACTCAAATGTTTTTAAATCGTACAAAAATAGGTGAAAATGAGGAATTAATTATTTTAATCAGGACAAAAATACCCAAGAGGATACATCTGGGTGAACATATATATAATATACTGTATCATCCTATTGAAAAAAGCTTTAAGGTTGGACTCATTGTTTTATAAAGAAAAATAATCCAATAAGAGTTAAACGTCTTCTTTATTTTATTCTACTCTAACAGTCTGCCTTATTGAGTTATTTACCTTTGTTCTTCATATTCATGATGACGCAAATTCACTGTGTTTAGAATATTTTAGCTTTTTTTTAGTGTTTGAACAGTTAAAGCTCAAAACTAAATCTGAAAGTTGTCCAGAAACACAGTTTCATTTTCAAATTTCCCAACATAAAAACACATTTCAGTAAAACAGGAATGTGGGAAAACAGCCTTAATACACTCAGAGATCATAAGGAGAAGCTTTATCCTACAAACAATGTGTCCACATGGCACTGAACAGTCATTTGTTATAAAAATATGTTTATTTTTGTTCTTTCTGCAGCTGATGTAAATAAGTAAAACAAATGCATTATGGGTATTCTTCATCTAGTTGTTTTTCTTCAGTTTCATACACTTTTAGTTATTTGGGTTGAGTCTGTTTAGGCAGCTGAGTGGGTGTTCAGCAGTCTGAACTCTCTAACATTTACTGTTAATTAATTTACTGCTTTTAGAATCTAAACAGGTAGTTAGAAACTGAATTTATGTTCACATTTTTTAAAAATAACAAGCACACCCACCCACACACACACGCAACATCAAAAATAAGATCGTCATGGAAACGCTGACGCCAGAAAACATTCACAAACTTTTCACACCGAGTGGGTACAAAATATATATATATTTTAAAATTACACTTTGAGAAAAGTGAAGCTATATTTGTGGGATGACATCATAGGCGTGCGTGTGTGTGTGTGTGTGTGTGTGTGTGTGTGTGTGTGTGTGATCACCTGGTATAAAGTTGGAGTCTGGAGAGCAGGGCCGGGTCTCGCTGCTGTTTCCTGAGCACTGGTTTCCAGTAGGGAAAAGCACATCGCAGTGACGCACGCGCAGCTGGGCGCCGCTGGAGTCACAGTGGGACCACTCAGACCAGCTGGACCAGCTCTCTGAAAACAGCATTGACAGCACATCTCACACCAAATGACTTCCTGTATATTAGTGATGCATGAACGCCCTGTGAGGAGCTGAGAGAGACTAAAGAAGAAAAGTGATGAACATGTGATGGATTAGCAGCTGCGTGTGGGATCTCAGCAGCTTGTCAGTGTGTGTGTGTGTGTGTGTGTGTGTGTGTGTGTGTGTGTGTGTGTGTGTGTGTGTGTGTGTGTGTGTGTGTGTGTGTGTGGGCACGCCTGTGTGTTGCATAGCGCCTCCTCGGTGTGCAGACCCAGGCAGATGTCTCCCCCGTAAGCTGGGGGCGGGTTGCTGCAGGTCCGAGTCCTCATGTAGTGACCTCCTCCACACGTCACGGAGCACTTTGACCACGAAGACCAGCACGACCAGCTGCCGTCCACTAAAACCAATCACAGCACAGCCACACGCTTAGTGCTCCAACACTAGATTAGGAGGTGTTTTAGTGTTAACTTCAGGATTCTGTTTCCAGATTAGTTCTAATAAATGTATTTTTTGTAAAATCTACTCCATTAAAAGTCATTTACTTAGAGCCCAGGTCCCTAAATTTGAGGTCAGGACCTGCAGGACCTGGTGGGGGTTTTGAGACAAGCTACAGAAATAAAGTTAAAAACGACTAAAACCCAACAGGACATTAACTGATAGAGTCTTCAGTGACTAATAAAGATAAACGAAGCATCCAGATGTGTTCTCATCTGTTCCTTTGTTTGATGCCAAGCGCCATCACTTAAAGAAGAAGAGCTTTTATGACACCATCTACTATCTGAGGCACAAAGAAGTTAGAAAGAGCTAAAAATGGGTAAATATTTCCCATGAACCTCAGCAGAAGTAAGAATCCACCTCCAATCCTCTGATTAAATCCTCGCTTCATTGTAGGAGCCAGAAATCCCCGTCCTGGTTCCTTTTAAAAGACCCAAAGATGGCTGGCGGCACTAAACAGGTAATTGAAGTCGCCGAAGCTTTTTGTCATCTGTGTGTAATTTCTCTATCGCAGAGTGACACATCAGTCGATTTTTGGCGCTCCATGAAGGATCGCCTCATCCGAGGTGCAGACGCAATAAAAACACAAATTCATTTGTTTCCAGAGCAGATGGATGGAAGGCATAACACCCTTTTTCCTCCCCTCTCTTCTTCTCCTTCACGCCATACTAACACGTTAAAAAACCAAAAAAGAAACTCTGGATTAGCCGCAGGAGGATGACTATCGGTCCACGAGCACAGTCTGCTGCCAGCCTCAAAACAATATCTCACTTTCAGAGGGGTGCTAATTGAGCACACATTAGTATTCATTGCTACTCAGGCTGGGTTAAGTTGGCTCCTTCGGGGAACAGGAGTGTGGAGTTGTTCATCAACACTGTAACTATGGTATTATTATAGTCAACCCACTAGACTGGGTGTACCACTTGTATTTGCATAGAAAAATGGCACAGAAAAAAAAAACCCCTTTGACTCAAAGGGATCACTTAAATCCGCCTGGGTGAAGCAGGTTTTACGCTCTTCAGTCTGTTCAGCGCTCCTCGTGGATTTGATGCCAGCTTTCCTTGAGTTTTAAAGACAAATCGTAGGTGACGACGCTCAGATCCAAAGCTTTTAGCGAAAGCCTTTCTCCAGGGGCGGTTTGATTAATAATCAACCGAGACGGCGTCGTGTTTCCATGTTTGTTGCCCGTGATGAATACCAGGTGGGTTTTATAGCTAAACTAAGTGCTGGATTTCCATTTAGACAGCTTACTCCTCTCGTCAAACGGACTATTCTTTTAATTAGAAAGCTTCCTCTTGCCTTCTCCTGCCAGACGAGTGTTGAAAATACATTGTCTCGGGGCTTTTCACAACAGAATAAGGCCTCCCGTCGCTGGCAACATAATTACACAGCAATAGTAATTACACACTAAAGCGCCACAGGGATTGTCTCTTTGATTCTTGGACTAAATTGGGGTCTCCGTCACACCTCTTATCTGCAACGGATTTCTTTTGTGGGTTCAAATGAGCTGGTGGGTCATTTTGTTGCTGTAATTCTTTATCTGGTAATCAAGAAGAAAAGGAACACGCAGCTTAAATGCGGTGTGGAGAAGCGTGTACTTATCTGAACTCATAGTATTGACTCCTGCTCTTGTAACTGTTCTTATCTCTGCTCATTGTGTCAGAGTTTATTTATCCAGCTGAAACAGAAGAATGAGTACATCTTCTATATTAGGACTCCTCACCTGGACACGGGGTGATGTTGCACTCCTGGTACTCCTGCGCTGGACCCAGGCAGGTCTGACCTCCGTAGCGGGGCTCGGGGTTACTGCAGTTTCTCTTCCGGCTCCGGATCCCCCGGCTGCAGTCTCTGCTACACTGAGACCAGGAGCCCCACGACGACCAGCCGCCGTTCACCGTGTGGCCTGAGATCCTCCCCAGACGAAGGACTTCACCTGTCACACACACAGACACGGGACAGGACTGTTTAACGGGCCTCTAAGGAAAATGCTCCCAAAAGTCCAGCTGCAATCTAAAGACATCAAACGATAGCCGTCCTCCATATCTGGCAGCATCCAGGAGCTTTCATCGCTCTGAGGAGCAATAAAGGAGCAAAGAGTCGATATCATCTGCTGATAAAACTCTCAGCTCAATTTGGCCTAAAAGAGACGAAGCTTCTGGGTTTTTTCTGATTCTACACGAGTCAGGAAATCTTACGATTAGTTTGCTCAATGAACAGCGTTTAAATGGCATTAATGCATCTAATTAACAGAACATTGACTCATTCATTTGAAAAGACATTTTTAGGTATGCTATTAGGATGATTTTAAGAACTGAACCGTCTGCTGGATGGTCAGCTGGCAGGAAACAAAGAAGCCTGATTTCAGCTGTAGTATTTATTATTAGAGTCATCTCTGGCATGCATGTTCCTGATGTCAGCTGTGATGTTGGTCTGCAGCCTTTTGTTTTATTGTTACAAGTGTGACACGTTTCTAGCTTCAAGGTCAGCGAGTAGATCATCGTTTCAGTAAAACCTGCTTAACTTTCTCTCAGATGAAGGTTCACACGACCAGTAAGTTGATGCATCACTAGCTCCAATGGACAGGAAGTCCAGAGGAACCTTTTGCAACCTGTTAGATAGATTTTCATAAATGTACTTCTTCAAAAGGAGGGTGATGGTGAACTCTCAGAAGGTAATCACGGAATGTTTGTTTACAAGTCAATTCAATTCATGATTACCTTCAGTGGCTTTAGCAGCACACAGCTAGTCCGTTTGACAGATACTGAGCTGAACCTGGATGTGACAGCAGCTGAGAGTCATTACAGGTCTTACCAGCCGGTGTGAGATCTGGTGTAGTGTGTTGTAGTAATGAGGCTGAGACGAAAACTCCATCGTTTCTCAACTTAAGATGATTTTACTTTAAAACGCTGACAAGAAAGTTGATATTCACTCCTTCAAATACTCCTAATTTCCTGTAATTTCATAAAATGCACAAAGAAAAAGCGATGACATCAGCGTTTGATCCATCACATTTAAATAATAAGGTAAATGGTTTTGAATGTTGTAACATTTAAAATGAGTTTTGATTGTAGTTACTTCAGGTGTTTTTAATCCCAGAGAACTGAATCAAAGATTTCTATTTTTTCCCTTGAACTCAACTTGCTGAATGAACCTTCACCAGCATTTAGTCACTTTTCCAAATACCTGAGAGTATCTGGACTGAATTAAAACTCTCATAATTAACAGCATCTCCATCTGCTTAGTTCTGACTCACTAAAGTACTGTTCCTAAGTAGTACAGCTGTAATACATATAGTTCTTAGATGTCCAGTCTTTTAAACTTTTACATATTTAATACCTTCCTACTATGAAAAGCCCTGAAATGTTCTGGAGACTTTATTTAATTATTCAAAAATAAAGTAGATGACTTTTAGAACTCTGTGAAACGCTTTCATAGACAGGAATGTTCCTTAATCATTTTTAAAGTAAATATGTAGAAATATTACAGCTTCAGCTTTTTAAATGGGTGAAATAGTGGCTTTTATAAAGTGTGTTGTAAGAAGGAATGAGTTTCATTTGATTCCAAAACTGAAGCTGATCAAAATATTTAACTATAAAAGCTGAGAAAATATTAATCTGTAATATTTTTATAGCAGTTTTTGGATATTTGTTGACAATCCCAAGACTGATTTAAAAAATTCCCCAGCCATCTAAAATGAGTTTTTATGAAAAATAAACGTTTTTTCTTCCTCCATGAATACCAACAGAGACATTAAAGCGGCACTCTGGATTATTTTTCTCTGTATCAAAGTTTTCTAAATGTTTTAAATGATATTTCAGGTCTAAACTATGATCTATGGGTTGAGTTCCACAACATCTGTCATTCTGATGAAGACCCTCCTTCCTCCTAGAGACCCCTTTCCATTATTTCTTGCCGCCGACATTTTTCAGCCAATTAAATTCAAATTTCTGCGTTCTCTCAACATGCGCGCGCATCGACCAAACCTGTACCAGTAGGGGGCGCTGTCGTACAGGACGCTCCGTGTGTTTCTCTGCCGTCTCAGCCGTTCACTGAGGACTCACAGCTCATTTCTACTAAAAACCTACCCATTCTCCAGATAAAGATGGATTTATTTTTATTTTTAAACCTTTCACCTCACAGAATGGCAAGGCTTGACAGGATTATGCATTTATTTTGGTCAGAAAGTTCATCCAGGGCCGAGTCAAGTTCAGCTTCAGAGTCCAGCAGCAGCTCTCTGCTAACAGAGCTAATATCAGAAGCAGCAGGGACAGAGAGGGCTCATCAGACCCTCGTAGTGTTGTTGGAATAAGATTGTGAACTGTGAGTGATTAAACCCTACACATTGAGCTGTACAGTTCATGTCTGAAGTATATGCGCCGCGTGCACGCGCGCACACGCGACCGGACGCGCGTGTCGAGATGTTTTGAGGAAGAGCCTTTGGACGCTAGATTCAAAAACTGCTCTCCTGATGAAATCCTCCGGAGTGCCGCTTTAAGTAATCACCTGGCTATCTAAGGGTTAAAATTCTTAGAATGATTCATGAGTATTGATGAGGGCTGAAGATGTTTAACAGATTATGCAAAAAAAAAAGAGAGACAACATGTAAATCTGTGGTATTTGTGAAGCAGTTTTCTGTAAGTGGACCTTTTCTTCTACAATGATCTATTTTTTTTTAAATGGTGCCATATAAGCTAGCAGAACCTAAATCATGACCAGATGGACCATTCGTCATGACGCTTGAGGGTTAAGAAACGCCTCCATTCTGTTCCTTTCTTCATGATGAAGTCATATTACAGCGTTGCTTTAGTTCCTGAACTCAAAGTCTCTGAAAGCCTCCAGCCTGCATGTGATCCAGGACTCTGAGGATCCTGTGACCTGCACATCAATCCTGTACCTGTGTTCATCCCTTCATCACAACATCTCTCTGGTGTGCGTCCTTCACTTTCTGATCTTTCTGGTTAGAGTCAGGAGTCACCAACAGGAGGGTTCTGACCCAGATTCTACCACATAAACCCTGACAGTACATCACCTGAACTCATCGGCCAACTTAAACCCAGCTGAGCGGGTCCTCGCCTCCACCAGGACCGCTGCTAGCTGCACGGATGAAGAATCTCCTCTGAATAAAACCTAAAAGAGTGTCACCGATCAGGCTCACAGATGGGATTATTTAAGTCCTCCTGTTTTTATTTTCTGGAGGTGGATTCGGTGAGTGTTTCCAGTCAACACGCTCGCTTTTCAAACAATATCAGCTCAGTAATTTGTGTACTCTCATCTGAATCTAGTCAAGTGGTGGATTCCTAATGAAATCTGAAACCCTAATTTCTATTAAGCTGTAATTACCGCCAGCATTAATCAGCTTGGAGGAATCGCGCCTTGTGTTGTGAGACAGGCAGCAGCTTCTGGTGTTTCTGAGTGAAAAAGGCTGAGTCCATATGTCTGAGTGAATAATAATAGCCTCCGATGAAAGTACTGTCACCGCTAAAGCACTTTTCTGAATGTTCACATATGCACCTCCCTACACGCTGTAGGAGTTTCTGCTTGATGTAAATCCAGGTTTAGATCAGAAAAGTGAGATTATTTGAGAGACAAATGAAGCATCTGGATCCAGATGTGTTCCATTCTGCTAATCTTCAGATTCTTTTTCACCATCTCATCTCTTTTTCTCCCCATTTTTCTTTATCTCTCTCTTCCCATGCGCCTTTCTTTTGTTTTGATCCCTCTCCTGCCTTTTTGTCTCACTTCCTCTCTTTGTCCTCCAATCTGGCCTCTCTGTGGTGTCATCATGCTCTTTTCACTGACAGTTATCATGGCGCTGCTGCTTTGTATTCTCAGGGAGAGGACGGTGTGTTTACCCAGCGTAAATCCTCGACCTCTTCATAACTGCGGCCGACCTTGCCGGTGCACAGGCTGGCTCGCCCCGGCGTCAAGCTGCCTTGAGCACTGACAGGCCCGTCGAGGACTCCAGGTCCTCGCTCTTTATCGATTCTGAGGAGGCAGTGGCACGGACAGTCCCGACTGCCACTGTGACCTGTACTCTTTATCAAGCCCTCTGGGGCCTCAGGGACTGGACCACCACTCTGAAGTGCTTCTAATCAGTCCTCTAAATACGTGCACACAAACACATGTCTGTAAATACGCATAAAACCAAATGCAAACACGGATCTTTAATTAGAGCGCGGCCAACAATACATCCACTGGATTTGGTTCATCTTGCTTACACAGACTTTAGCTTAAGTCTGCTTTCTGATGTACTTTGCATTTTGTCTGCGCCGCCACCCAGGGTCTGCCCTCCTGTCGGCAAAACAAACAGCATGGCGCTCTCCGTCTCAAAATAGGGAGCGACTGGATCTATTGATCCACACTAGAGCCACATGCAGGTGGAGAGAATTAATCCTCGCTCTCCTGACGAGATAGTCTCAACTGAGACGGAGGGCAGAACATCCAATAGTCCACACACACACACATAAATAAATAATAAATAAAAAACATCAAACACTCTCCAAACAGACTCTGTGTATGTCTTTTATGGTGTTTGGTAGAGACCATAACGCGTGTCTGTAAAAAAAAAAATCAAATATTTAAAGCAGAGCATTCCTTGAAGGAATGCATATCATCCATCGCTTTGTATATTAAACTAAGAACACCTCATGTTGATAAATGATGGAGGTGGTTTAATGCATCATTGCAAGATCTATTAATAATTAAAGTCTGCTTTTGGGTACAACTCTTTAAGATTGAACTCAGAATGACTGGGTTGTAGTCATTTTTGTGTTTGATGATGTTTAGCTGTAGTTAAACACATGATTACTTTCTGAGGGTTTTATTAAAACCCATCCAGTGGTTCAAGACATGTTTGGCTAACATAAACGCACATACAGGCAAAAACAATACCGTTCTGTTGGCAGCAGGTGAGAATTAAAGGACTTCATAATAATCTATAAATATGCGATGCTCTGCAGCCGAGCATCCTGTACAGACAACGATCAATGATGTGAGAAACAGATAGAGATGAGATCTGCAAACCAACCAGGTGAGAGAAAGAAAACGAGATAGAATATCTACTTTCAGAGGAAACATTTGCTGTCAAGTTTCATCAACAGCAGAATAAAAGTGGATCACAATGAGGGAGACTAAAGTGCCTCTTCCAGCATGTCTTACACTCTGAGCTGCTGCACATCGACTTGCTGCTCCTCCTCTTCCCCCTTTTACTTTACCTTTGAGATCAGCAATGTCTCCCTGTGGAGGGAACTATTTCTCTCACCGCGTGTGTTTGTGCGTCTGTGTTACATCTTGTGAAATTAGGGGTTCCGGCTGTTTACAGTTTCCCACTATGACAGTATTTCCTGAGATCTGCCAAGCAATGGTCTACCCAGAATCCCTCCAGGGAGGCATTATCACGGAGGATCCAATTAAAGGTTTCTTAGAGCGCAATTAAAACGCAGCTCTGAAAAGCATGATGGATCAGTGCACAGGAACACAGCGACTCAAACAGCCCGATAGAAGAATTTACCCTCATCGACCACTTTATTAGGAACATCTGTTTAATTTAATGCATCGGTACAACAAGGCCTGCATTGATTTGTGTTTTAAAGAAAAGGTAAATGAGTTTCATGTACAACTAGAGACTGCAGCCTCAGTGATGGATATGTAGTTTATTTTTAAACCTCAACTAAAACTGCAGCAGCTTGATGATAGCAGACTTTCTGTTTGTTTCAATTCAAAGGTTTTCCCTGTTTTGCTGAAATGTATATTATTAAACGAGTTTCAAGGACTGCAGTTATGGATTAAACAATAAGAAAACTCTGTATCATGATTATTGTGTAAAATATATCACATTAAAACATCATCGCTGTCATTTAAAATGTGCAAAACGTTCTCTCACAAGGTTCAAATAATTACAAGTGGAGACTATAGGTTGTTGCAAATGTTATGAGGTTGCATGTTCATTTTGCACAGTTTAAAAAAAAAGAAAGTTCTGTCTCAGTATGGTGCAATTGTTGCTTTCAGGATAATAAAAAATGTCTTTGATTTGTTAAAATAAATAGCATTGTGTTATAACAGTTCTACTAAGGAGTTGATAACAAGAGCCCTGAGTAAAACTTATAAGCAGGGGTGCACATAATTAGTCCTCCAGTACACATGCGCACCAGATATCATGCATGCGTACCAGAACCTACTGCCTGAATGTTTCTTTGTGGACCAGCGCTTTCGTGGTCCGATGGTGCAGCATGTGATCTGATGAGCTTCCCATCCTGTTGCAGCGTGATAAATAAGTGCTCACATGGCCTCTGAAGCAAACACAGCACCTCCAACACAAGCACGCAGCACCAGTGACACATGCGCGCAACACCGGCAACACACACACAACCGCAGCACGTCTGACACATGCACACAACTCACACATGCCCAGCACTGGTGACACCGGCGACAGCTTATCACACACACACATCATCCCCCCCATGCATGGAGATGTGGCGTCTACCAGACACCACGCCAGGCTCTCCCTTGAGTACCTCAATGGAAAAATTGTGTGCACCCTGCTTATAAAACACCTTGTTTGAAGAACTGCAGCAAGCTAACGTTAGCTGACGTAGCATTAGCTGTAACATAGCGAGCAGATGCAGATGACTTGTTAGATTGCGTTTACCTCGACACTGACATTCTATCTTCATGTTGAGCAGATGGAGAGATGATCTTAAAACACTTTAGTAGAATTTAAAACAGTCACACTACAGATGAGATCTCCTGAGCTCTAAGAAGCTCCTGTGGCTCAGTGGCAGAGAGATCACCTTCTATGTGGGAGCGTGGGGTTCAAACCCCAGCCCAGCCATGTATCCTTGGGCAAGATACTGAACCTCCAACTGCCTCCTGGGCACCACCAAAAACAGCTGCCCTCAGCCAGTATTTCTGTATAACAAGCAACCAGACAGATACTTTTTGTTTAACATGTCCACGTTTGTCATTTATCTATTTGTTTTTCCAGTTTGTCATTGCAGGAAAATAATGTTAACTTCAGACTGACAATATGCTGCTGAATTTCCATTGGCAATGGTTCCTTCAGGCCCAAATAAAAAGAGCATTAATGGCTGCACAACAGACTACAATGTGCCCACTTACTGGATGGAGGGGGAGCCTTGATAGTGAGGTGACAGAAAATAAACTTTTTCTCCGCAAAACTGAGGGGTTGATTGTGAACCACAGGAGGCTGCGGTGAAGATTCACACCCTCGTGTGCATCAAATGAGAAGCAGTGGAGAGGGTCAGCTGCTTCACTTTCCTGGGGATTAAGATTCTGGATGCAGCCATTTACAGACGAGAAGCAGCAGCTCCTCTTTCTGTTTGGTAGCTGAGGAGGTTCTGCATCAACTCCAGAACACGTTCAACTTTTTCAGGTATCTAGTCGAGAACATTCTGACTGACAGAATGATGATCTTTTAATACTTCTGCTCCCGGTCTCTGCTGAGGTTCGTCTGATCTGAACAGGACCTTATCAGGACAGATGTAGCAGCCATCCAGCACTACTAAAGCGTCTATCTAAAGCCTGAACAGATCCTCTGTGAATACAGACACACTCCTGCTGTTTGGCACACAGTGGCAAGGAATCTACACTCAAACCTGCAGGTTCTGAGAGGGTTTTAACACCTGCATTAACACATTCACCCACCATTTGTAAAGTAATGCAATTTCACACTAAGCAGGCCTTTTGGTGAAACCGTTTTTAGAACGTCCCTACTAGTTAAATGACCAATAGACTGACATATCTCTGTAATAATGAGGGCGTTACTCTGGTCTGTTGTGTTGAAGGAAGAGTTGACCAAACTTCACCAGTAGTCACAAGATTTAGATCATGACCAAATAGAATGAGATTCCAGATACAAGCAGCCAGGCTCATAAGACAAGATAAGGAGCTCTGTTGTCTGCTGCTCCTCCACATCAACAGGAGGCGGCAGAGGTGGTTTGGGCATCTGATTAGAATGCTTCCTGGTTTTCCTGAGGAGACTGGGAGGAGATCCAGAACTCACTGAGGGACTGTATATCCTCTCTGGCTCTGGAGCCTCAGTCTGGGTTTTCTGTTACCTCAACAACCAACCCCATTTAAGCAGACAACAAAGGGTGAATATTTATTCCTAATGTTTATTTTAAAGCGATACTCCATCAGAGAGTGATTTTTGTCTATTGTCATATTTCTCATAGTTAGATAAGTTGGCAAAAACAGTTTGTAAACAGCCCAGCCGTTTTCCTGATCCAGCAGTACTTTAGCTTTAGCTTAGCATAAAACACTGTAAAAACTGTATTTAAGCACACTGATGCTTCTTGACTTGTGAGTCTATAGATTATTTACTGATTGAATGTTCAACCTGTTGAAGAGACTGATCTCAGAGTGACACCTGTTGGTCAAATCTTGCATCTACATCTGGTGACAGCTGCTATAAAGTTAATTGAAAGGCTCCAAGGTTCACAACTAATACAATGTAAAGGTTTGTTTTCATATTTCTTGAATTAAAGTTCATGTTAGTGTTATTACAAGTCATGATGAGATGTTACTTTACACACCTGTCAGTTACAGACGGATGTGAACAACGATCTTTGATTTTGTGTTCCTTCTTCTCACCTTTCAGCACAGGTTTGTGTAAAAAAATGAGAGGTTGAATGACAAAAAGATTGAAAAGAAATGCATCTTTTGAAGCATAAAGCTTAAAAAGCCCACTAGCCAATCAAAAAGAATGAGCTCTTGAACGTCCACCTTTATAGTGAATGTTTACATTGGTGTTTTTTTTTAACAAAACACAAGAAATTGAACTGGATGCTTGTTTTTTTTTTTTTTCTTTTATGCCTCAAGTCCAGAAAACAGAAAAAGGAACATAAATTTGATATTTCTGTTTTGTTGCCCCCAAGTCCAAAGAAGAAAATTAGTTTTAGCACAAAAAAAAAAAAAAACACCAAGCAGCATCATATTCCCCAGTACACCAGTGTGAGTTTTGTTTTTGTTCGAGTAGAAAATACAAAGAGGGGAAGCTTGAGACCCGACTGTCTTCGTCTATCTATCTTCTTAACATATTTACAGGTGACACATAATAAGAGCTGCTTCTGCTGGCTGGACCTTTGGGGTGCATGTTGTTGTGTTTAGAAGAAACTCAACCAAAGAATTGTATTTTCACTATCAAAGTAAACTTCTATCCACTGAAGAAACATGCAGGTAGCTGGTAATTTGTTTTACCACATCTTATCTGTCCACTGTGAGGTGAGGTGGCATTCATTATATAAAAAATATACATCAGAGGAGACAGGTGGAGAGAATCCCTTCATTCTGTAAGAACGTGTGCAACCAGAAATGCTTCTTAGGTGTTCATTTTCATCATAACAACTGATTAAAGGGTACAGTTTAAACCATCTGCTATGTTTTAGGAGCTTGGAGCAATGATTTCAGGCAGACTAATGAGACAGAGGTAGTTTTTAGGCACACAGTGATTGGTAACATCAGTAACAGGCTGGATAAATTGTTGAGCTTTTTTTTTTTTTTTACTTCCTGAGTGCTACACTGCAGGTGAAGGTGGCGTGTCACTAAAATCTTGTGAAATGACGGCATTATAATTCCCCTATACGAATCTGGTGTTGGGTTAAAAGCAACAAGGCTGTGAACTCCAGTCCATCTGACGGCAATTTGGAGGGTCGGGTCTAATTGGCCTAATGGAGGCAAACAGATGGACAGCAGCAGAAAAAATAAACATAAACAAACACAGAAGAGGCTGTTATATCACAGTTTTAGGGATTTAATTCCATAAAAGGTGAATGTGAATGGTGTAGTGTTATACACTATGTAGTTAAACCTTGTAGTGTGTATAAAAGCTATGTTTTATTACTCACCTTCCGCTTTATCTATCACAGCTACCGAGGATTTAGACGAGAGTCTGTGTGCTCTGGAGACCTGGATTTGAACAACTGTTTGTGATAAAAGCAGGATGATCTAGATTCTATTTAGTTGCAGGGAGCATTTATGTACCTGTTATTTGACGAATGGAAGCTGAGTCAGGAATAAATATATTCAATATTTATTATAAAAGCTGACGAACATTTGTAAACAGATTAGCATTTGAGGTAGCAAGTTGGTTAGCATTCACTAAATGGTAGATGTTCTAAATTGACCTTCTGAGTTTAGAACCTGAGTCTCGCGGTGAAGACTAGGGAGTTAGCTTAAGGGTTTAGTTATCAGGGATAAAGTGGAGAGGTTACTTTGATGAGCAGCCTAGTGGTATAGGGTTAGCTTTATCAAAGTAGCCTGCTTTACCAGGTCATGGGTCGTTACTGCACCTCGCTCCTGGATCACGTCCGGCTGGTGGAGTTCGACGAGGAAGCGGAGATTCCCCCTCGGTCGATCTGGGAGCCCTGACAGGTCGATCGACCCGCCCGGGCGGCGGAGAGCGTCCGTGGATGCGGAGATCAGTGGGACCCATGGCTAGTTGGTTGATAGCTGGCTGTCTTACCCATTCTGGTTGGAATAGAGAGGCAGGTGGATGTTTCCTGCTCTCAGGGGTAAGAAGCTTCTTCGACTGCTACGGGGCTGGACCCGTTACCGGGACAGTCGGCATCAATAACCCACTGTGTAGCGAGTGACAGCGGGCTTGTCGTCTCCTCCGAGGCTGGCGGAGAACTGGATTCTTCCGTGCGGAGCAGACAGCTGAGAGCTGTCAGTGAAACGTGGGCCAATCAGGAGACTCTAAACAAGACACGTGACTCAGGCTCTAAAGTCCTACGTCACCTCCGTGTGAGGAGTGTGGAAGGTTTACTTATTTATCCTTAGCAAGGTGGAAATAAGTAATAATATTGATTTAACCTTTTAGCAAAGTAACAATAATACTGAAGCTGGATCAAACATTCACAATGCTGTAAGAGAAAGTGCATTAATCATTTAAGACATTTCTGTAACAGATTAAGGTGTCATTTTAGGAAGAGACACCAAGAGTCTTTATTATTATTATTATTTAAAGTCCGGTGGCTTCTTCCGATACGACCGTGACCTTGGAGGAATGTTGATTCAGGTTAAAACATGATAAAAGAGTCATTATAATCCGAGTTATTGGGAAGAAGATGGATTATTATTTTAGATGATCACGTAGGTCAGAGGTCAGAGTGTATATTGATCACGCTACAATGGATAAGAGAGGCAGACATCAAAAGGACAAAGGAAAAATATATTCAGCTGATCTCTATTTTGTCTTTTATGTTTTAAAAAATAACCTTTTCTTGTTCTTGCCTCACCGACTTTCACTTATCTGGTTGCAACGGCAGCATCCTCAGTAGGGAGGCCCAAACTATCTTCTTCCCAGACACTTCCACCAGAACAACCAGTGAGACCTCAAGGTCCATTCAGACTCAATGTCCCCCACTGCTCTCGGGATGCGGTCAAAGCGCTGCTGGTGGTGGGAGTTGAAGACCATCTTGACAGCAGACCCCTGATATACACTTGGGCCTACCAGGACTGTGCAGCATCTTCCCCTGCATCTGATCCAACTCACCGCCTGGTGGTGATCAGTTGACAGCTCTGCTCTTCTCTTCACCCAAATATCTACAACAAACAGCCACAGGTCAGATGATACAACTACAAACCTAATCATCAACCTGTGGTCTAGGCTGCCCTGGTACCAAGTATACCAATGGTCACCCGTATGTTCAAACAAGGTCTTTGTTATGGTTAAACTGTGACTCGCACAGAATTCCAATATCAAAACTCCACTCCAGTACAGAGTGGTTGGACTGTTCCTCCCAGTCACACCCCTCCAGGTCACGCTGTCATTGCCCATGTGAGTACAGAGGTCCCCAGGCAGCACTATGGAGTCCCTGATTGGAGCGCCTTTTACTGTAGCACCATCCCAGGGCCTCCACAAAGTGTGGGTACTCTGAGCTGCTATTTGCTTCATGAGCACAAACAATGGTCAGAACCTGTTCCTCACCCTAAAGGCACAGGGAAACGAGCCTCTAGTCCTGCAGGAAAAACACTAAAATACCAGCTGAGAGTCCAACCCCTCTCAAGAGGTTCTTCAAAATGGTCAAAATATCCCTTTAAAGTTTTAGTGTAATGGTAAAAATGCATGGAAAACCATCTAAACTTACCTAAAAGAATACATTTGTCAATTTTTTGCCATTTCTTATAAAGTTTTGAACCTCAGGGACCAGATGGATAACAAAATGTTACATGAATTAAAAAAAAAAACTAGAAATTCAGTTGTTGATTCCACCTAAAAAACTGTGAAAGTGTCCAGAAACAGACTGTAAGAAGGGGAGAGCGAGGCAGAATGACAGAAAAACAATAAGGAAAGTGGAGCGGTTGTCATCCGTCAGAGTCGTCTCTAAGCACCGTCCCGCGTCTATTCAGTGTCTGCACATGACATCCATGCAGCAGAAACTAATCTCTCAGCCCTGAGAGGGCCCTGGCCTTGATACCAGATCAGCTGAAGTAAAACACATCAGGCTGCTGACACGCTACTGTTTCTCTCTGAGAAAAAAAGAATGAAGACATCATTCATCGACACCAGCCGACAAAAATTACAAACTCACAGCCTTCTACAAAAACGCCTTTCATCCTTCCTCTGCTTTCTTTTTCTCTTAGTCTCCTGTGTGTCTAACTGTTTTCGTCAGATGCAAATGACAAACCACCGGGGCGAAAGCATGTTTTTTAGACTTTATTACAATTAACTCATCATAAAACTAGCATGACTGGATGGTTTGAATATTTATTCAGTAATTCCAGCAGGAGAATCTGTTTCACAGACATACAGCCGTGCAGAAATCTTCATTTGCAGTTTGCTGAAGCAGCTGGGTAAATAGCAGCAGAGAGCGAGGTAAACCTGAAGAGTAGATTTGTTAAAAACTGACTAATGACAGACAAAATGATGGATTTCATCTTAGTGAAAGAGAGTGAACTCGGCTATATGAGGATTATTAACTCATCAAACTTTTGATCTCACTATTAAATGTAGGCATACAAACATTTGGTGACTGATAAATTATTGCACTATCTAATATTTAAAAAGCACAGCTGTGTGTAAAATGTGTAAAAGGTTATTGTTCTAATGTATTTGACCTTATCACTAAGACTTCACACATCACTAAATCTAACTTGTTTGACCTTCCTACTCAGTTTGGTAGATTCCTTGCATGTTTTTGTGCATGATAAATACATATGTTATTTACATTTTGCCCTATAACTGAGAAGTTAGATACACAACATTGTGAGAAAATATGCCATTTTCTTAAATTGAAACTATGCTGAATTGGTACATGCAATAGTTTTATGTATACTGAAACTGCAAAAAGAAAAATGCAAAAGTTGTGGAAATGTTGTATACTTATCTAAATTTACTCTTAATTATATCTCAAGTTGTCTTTTCTTAACAATTCTGTTAGGTCCGTCCAGCAGTTCTTGCAATTTACCTACTTTTTTAAAATGCAATTTGGTCGCCAGCCCCTCTCAAAGGCGCCTTGCACTTTCTGAGTCATGGAACCTGAGCTGAGATGGATTCCAGACAAGTTCCAGGTGACTCTGGGACTAGTTTGAGAAAACATTGGTCAATTTTGTGAACATGTTACCAATTCTTCCAACACAAGACCAAGCCCTTGCAACTAATCCACAGAAATGAAGACCCCTTGGAAATGTTTCATTTTAGAAACTCCCTCATAAACTCAGTGAAATACTGGCTTCACTAGGTTTGGTCTCTCACCATACAGTATGTTAGTTTTTTAGAGGAGATGCTTTCTTAAAAAATGTGTCCTGGACTAAAGTACACTAATTCCACCTATCAACCTGCAGGCTATCTTTTTCCTAATGTAGGTAAATCCTAAAGACCCAAACAGATATGTGTGCTGTTGGTGAATTCTGAAGAGATCAGCAACAAATCAGTGATATTTTGGTTGATTACAAACTGGTTATGTAGCGTTCTAACGCATCAGAAAGACTTTATTAAGCAAGAGCTGCTTTAAATACCCTAAAACTAGGCGCTAGCTTGTCACTGTTCAGTAGCAGCGTCTCTCTTGATCTGACTATTGACATTGAGTGATGTCACCAGTGGGTATGGTCCTTATTGTAGACAAATAAATGATCAAATTCCAAGTCAAAATGACCAAAATGCCCCTTTAATGTAACATTTATGACTAAGAGACTTAGAAGACATTTAACCAGTAGTTTGTACAGGAGACAGCAGCTCAGGATACAGAATGTGAAAAAGAGCAAATTGTCTTCAATAAACCACCCAGTGTTAAATGCATACTGGATGAAAACCACATTAAAATGATTTGTGAAATGTTGCTTTAAGGATGTTTAAAAACACATATTTGTGTTTGAAATGATGCAAATGAAACTGGGGTTGTTACTCGTGCTTGTGCAAAGTGATAATAAGAAAGAGAAAGTCCATAGCAGCTACAAGTCTAATCACTGCATGACAAGAGAGGTTTTTAAATCACTCCACATCTTCAGTAATTACCTCATCGCTATCATTAAGCCACGATCATTGATATGAAACAAGGCAGCGCTTTACATAAAAACTCATTCTAAATGCTTGGTTAAATCACATATTCCTAATTTATGTCTGATAATAAAGTCTGATTGGGATCTTAGTATGAGAGACAATACCTCACAAAGAAATCAAGAGACTGGATAGGAGGAGGAGAGGCTGACAAACATTATTCAAATATTAATTTAGTTTTTGTTTTGATAGGGGTGGAGGGTTTACTTCTCCTTATCTGCATGCCACACATGTGTCTCCCAGGTGTGATCAATAGCCATGTCTCTGAACGCAGCCCTAATCATCAAATATCAGGTAGATCTGATTGCTAGGACGCTCAAACATGGTGACATTCTGCCAGAGCAAACCGGGACGTACAAAAGATCTACGGCGAAATGGGGGGGGGGGGGGGGGGGGAGGTAACATCAATGAGACATGAAGAAAAAAAATCAGGTCTTTAAAGTCCACGCACCAACTTCAAATAAGGCAAATAAATTGCTTTGTTAGCTGTCATAAAGGAAGATGATCAATTCGCTCAGAAGTGCTTCTGCTTTGGGGTTCAATCTGTTTGAATGGATTTATTTTCTCAGTGATTTATTTATTTGTTGGGGACACATTCTGTGTGCAAACAGTTTGAGATCGTTCTTATTCTAGAAAGTATTTAGTGCTTTTTCCGTGCGTGCGTGCGTGTGTGTGTGTGCGTGCGTGCGTGTGTGTGTGTGTGCGTGCGTGTGTGTGTGTGTGTGTGCGTGTGTGCGTGCGTGCGTGCGTGCGTGTGTGTGTGTGTGTGCTGGATAAGCTCCTGCAGGAAGCATCAGGTTGTTTTTAAATGTTTGGAGTTTCAAATCAGACAGTAGCTTTTCTTGTGGTCAACTGTTAAATCTTTGACATGCTTCTTTGCGTTTACATGCAGAAACACTGAGGCCTCGACAATGATCACATTTCTGTGATGACGCTGCTTTTGAGACAGCTTGAACCCATGGACCTCCAGCCTATAATTCACTGGTTTGCAACTCGTCTATTTAAAAAATGAGAGAAATACAGTTCTTGTGTCGTTGTGGTTGCATAGTGATCACTTATCCAGCGGTGGATAGATAGATACATTTTGTGGTGTTTTGCACAAGTATAGAATAAACAAACAGATTTGGTTTTTTTTTTATCTTTTAGGTGCACAAGTGTCATGGAACACCAGGTAAATGATGATGTGATGTTGGTAATGATCACTAATCAGGAACGTTTTAAAGAAAAACATCATGTATCAGAACTCCATTGAAGTGAATAAATGATTCCACTAAGTGCCACAAAATCTCATCCAGAGTTTATTATTAAATCTCTAGGTGAGGCATTGATATTTATTATTGCTTTTTAAAAATGATTGTTTTATTGTAGCTATGTTACTTGATGAGGCAGCTGGACAAGCTTACTTTGGTAGAAGTCTTGATAGAGATCTGGTTCCGTCTGCTTTTTCCTTCAAATCTGCTGTTAATTCAGTGGTTTTTCAAGAAAAATGTTGAAATAAAAAGTCTATTTCAAATTTTCTTTCACATCTTGTAACAAGAGAAATACACCTAGTGGCTAAACATAACCATTAACCCTGAGCTCAGACGTTTGTCAAACACATAAAACGGACTCATTACTTCATGGCGTACATATAAAAGTTTCATTCTTTTATGCCAAAATGTGTCCATTTCAGCAAAGGCACACACAGACAGGTAGGTCAGCAGATCTCTAAAAGGGAACTAATCTGACACGCCTCTGAGGTCAGACTGTCACCACCAGCCTCATTTTTACTCTTTTCTGAACATTTTTGCAGTAATACAACCACACTGTGTGTGTTGTTGAAAAATAGATGGTGGGTAATCTGGATGCCGGCAGTCCTCCACATCATGGAATCCTAAAACAAGCTGGGTAAACATAATCCAAAATCATAAAGCTCTCATTACTAGAGGTAACATTTGTGGTGCTTTTAACCATGACTACGCTCTTTGCTTCAGTCTCAGAAGGTCTTAGTGCTCAGACAGTAGCGCCTCAAAACAAACATCTTTTTTGTTGTGCCACCGTTTAAATGAAAATGTAATTTTCAGTGGAAACTCACATAAAATCTAGGCTGCATGTGGTTGTCTGCAAAAGGACCTGGTGGCTTCATGAGGACAAGAACAAAAAACACATTGACCTCAACAAGAGTCCTGGATCCTGTCTCCGCTGATAACGAGACCCTTACGGACCACTGAGGGAACACTGTGCAGCATGAGAGACGTGTGTATGTGTGTAGGACTCAAAGATAATGATAGTCCTGGGCTGAAATTAGCTAAACGATTGATGCAACTAATTATATTAGCTGTTTAGTAATTATTAGGTTAAATCAACTTTATGTGCTGAGTAATTGATTATGCCTTCTCAAGATGCTCATCAACCTGTTTTATTTTGCACAGAGCTCTAATCAACACGAGCCGCCTGATGCAGATGGTAAACCTTTATAGAGTGACACATCGTTCCTTCTGATCGCTCGTCTCAGAGGCGTCTCCGTGTCCTTTGCCCTAGCGGTGGACATCAATACACACCACCGCTGAGGGGGTAATTATCTTATGATAGCCTCTTGCTCTGGGAAAGGTTAACTGCTGTCTCTGGGTGATTGGACGCCGCGTGTGTCTTTAAAGGACGGACAGTAGGAGGAAGGCTTTTTCAAAAACAAAAAAATACAAACAGGTGCACACATCCTGTATCAAAACAGCAGAACTGGCAAACACACACATCAACCCGCCCCCACAGACACCCACAAACATGCACACACCAGCGCACAGCAGATGGATGGTGAGTTGGATAATGGTTGAAACGAAGAAGCAGACCAGTGGAGTCCATCCTGGGTTTTTTTTTTTTACACTTAAAGCTCCTCTGGCACCCGAGTCACAATGAAGTCAGGAAATCAACGAGGGACGGAGCGGCGCTGCACACAGAGGCCTTGCACGCCACAGTGGGTCTTCCTATCATTAGACGCCGTGCACAACAAACGAGTTTTTTTCTCACATTCTTTGTAGATGGAGAGTTCATTCATCTTCTGCACTATTTTCTCTAACATGTACTTTTTTGATAAAAAGAGAAAAATGCACCTTTTGAGGCAAACAGCTTTGATGTTTGGGAAAAAAAAATGTTTCACTGAAGATTTATACAAAGTAAAAATGAAAACACAAAAGCTTTATTTTAAAAAATTATATATATTTAAATCTAAAAATGAAGAGCAGATCTTCCTGTTTGCACCAAAATGAGATTAGTGGAACAAAAAACACCTAAATGTGTCCAAACAATCTAAAAGCTGGGTTAGAGACATCGTTTGACATGGAACCAAAAGCAACACCTGAACTGAGCCTTTTGTTGTTTTTTTCTCTTGTAATTAACACAGAAGCTAATCTGATGCCAGGCTGCTGGTGACAACCTGTAATGAAACGCGTTGTGTCTGTTACTTCCGCCCACTAATCAGGACGGAGACAGACCCATTAAAGCCCGGCTCTTTGTTCCCTGATATCTTACTTGTGTGGCTGTCACTCCTCGTATAACTTTGTCAGCGTGCTTGTCAGCGCTCGTTTTAAAACCCTTCAGGAACGTTTAAAGCGTTGGCTTCAAAGCGAGAGGAGAACGGCTTGTACCAGCGGCAGCGCTGATGCAAAGGCAGCTATTAGTGATAAGAAATTAGGAAGGCGAGGAAGATCAAAAGGAAATCCCACTGATATTGTACATTAGGGATGACCTCTGTGGTTACCGCAGCGTGCAGGCGGCGCGGCGACAGACCACCCACGGGCTCAGATGAACTCAAAGTGATGGGAGGCCACCACTGAACCTTATCCAGGAACTAAATCTAAACCTCTAAAAAGCAGCTTTCCCCTCACAGGAGGCGAGAAACGCCATAAACAAACTTTAACTGCCTCGTCTTTTTTATTTTGAACCCTGTTTGCTGCGGTGTGGTGCCATCCCGCCCGTCTCCTCATCTAACGACATAAACAACTTGTCAATTAGCAAACTGTTTGTATATAAACAGTTACAGCATTGGATTCTCATGAGTTGTGTCTGACTGGGAAATGAGTGCTGCGTCGACTCGGGTAGAGAGAACTGAGATGGATGAAACGTAAGGGTGTAACATTTATATATCTGTGTGTGTGTGTGTGTGTGCATGCGTGCGTGCATGTGTGTGTGTGTGCGTGCGTGCGTGTGTGTGTGTGAGAAATAAAGCGGTGGAGAGCTAAAGTTAGTTAAAGCGCTGATCGGCTTTGTGGATTGAAGTCTCATTAACACGTCTGGCACTTTGATCCAGTGATAAAATCAGAGAAGATGGGTTCATAAACACCAGAGACAAATAATTAAAGACTCATTTAACTTTTCCAGGACATGGAGATGAGGAAAGTTTGAGGCCACAAGGCTGAAAGAGCTGATGTTGTTAGGGGTGAAAACAGGCAGCGCGTTGGAAAATGTACAGTCATGGTAAAAAAAACAACAACATAGAATCACTTTTAACTGCATTAACTAAGTTTAGAGGGGCAGCAGACGACCCAAACTCCCGCTTTTAGAAGTGCTCACACTGATGAAAAGCATTTAGCATTTCTATGATAAAAACCAGGTGATTTTTATTATGTCCTGATGAATAAAACTGTTCACCATGGCTGGTGAAGCTGGAACGTGCCCATCTGTTTCCATCTTGCACTCACCGTCAGTCGAACAGCCGGTGGATCCATCGCTGGAGCAGTAGCGCATCTCGATCCTCTGCCTCCCCACCTCCAGCATGCTGGGGTCTGGGATGCGAGCTTTGCACGTGTAGCGGAAACGCTGCTCGTAGTGGCCGCCGTTGTCTGAGATGTTGACAGGCGTCCAGGGAGTCCAGGGCGTGGTCTTCTTAAGGTCAGGGCACGGCAGGGTGTTGCACGGCTGATACTCCTACACACACAGAAAGTAAGGGGATACGTTTGACTACGTTCTAACCTGGAGGTATATTTCATGGCGAGCACGTTCTCAGGCAGGTGAACCCGATGCATCTGAAGGAGGAAGGGATAATCACATCAGTTAAGCCGTAATTAGCATGACAGAGTTTTCTGGTGTATTTCTCATGCATAACAACCAGGACACAATCGCTTTTGAAATTCTCAGCAGTGACTCATGAAATTAAACAGCTCATTTTATGCGCACATCAACAGACTTTTGAAAGCTTTCACTGTCGCTCACCCTTGAAAGCCTCTTAATACCAGTTCAGTCAGACAACTCGCATTTAAAACGTCTATAAATCTTTATTGTGGGATATAATTAGAGATGGGCGTCTGGGTTTTGATCCCATCACCCTTTGGGAAACATGTTTTTCTTAACATATTCTGGAGCGATGGGAGTATACCTGAAGCCTACAGGTGGATGCAGGGATGGTAACGAAGCTAAAAAGCAGGAAGCAGCAACATAAATATGCAGAGCAAGAAAGAAATTCTGCAAGTTAAACAGACCCCCCAGATTGTAAAAAGCATGTTTTCTTTCTGCTGCATGTGGAGCGTGAGACAGATTACTCTTAAAGCAGCGGGGCAGCTCCAGCTGAATGCCTGACCTAGCTCAAGACCAAACCCCCAGCGCGCCTGGCCAAAATACAACCTGCCACTCCGCTCGACTACAAATTCATTCCCATTAGACACAACGAGAGACAAACAAACCAAAAGGAAAAGGTCATTGATCAAGTTTAATTTACAGGCAAGAGGAACAGATCGAGTGATGGAGGGAGAGAGGCAGAAAAGCGATGCAGAAGTTGACAAAGAAAGAGGCAAAAACTAAAGAAAGGAGAAAATAAAAAAGTTTGAATGAAAACTTTTCTTCCCATCTACATTTGGCTTTGAAAGCTGAGCAGTAAAAATGAATAACAACAGCTCTAAAGCTCTAATAGTGTAATGCATGAGACCTATTCACAGGTATTCCACAGATATATATATATTCTCCATCTCCCTGAACCAATCCCCTGCTCCTGATGTGGTGCTCTACTTGATTATATGATTCAAGAAGATATTAGGTGGGTAAATGGCCATCCAGCCCTCCGTTTTATTCCCAACTAAAAAATAAGGACTTTGAGGAGGTGACACATGAATTAAATGACACCCTTGGAAGGGAAGGTGAGACGGCTGCCATTTTCCTCCCCACTTGTTTATTTATGCCGAATAGGACTTGAGTGACTGCCAGACCTTGATAAAATAAGATAAGAGCTCCTTCCTGCTCATCCGTCAGCCTGTCACATGGGATAACCTGACAGGTCAGCCGAGGAAAAAAGAGCTCTGCACTTTAAACATTATGCGGGACTATTTTTCACCATCTCACTTCTCGTTTTTTACAAATTTTATCACCTCTCGTGATCTTGCTTTGCATCCATCCATCTATCTTTACATTTCTTCGCCCCATTTTTCACACGCTGCTCATAACTCGAGTTGTGTCGGATCTGCCGGTTTTTCCCGTCTGGATCTCCGTTTCATCTCTCTCTCTCTCTCTCTCTCTTTCTCTCTCTCTGTCTGTCTGTCTGTCTGTCTGTCTTCACCCCATTTGGTCTAGTTTCTCTTTTTCCCCTCTGGAGTATCAAGGTTAAAAACACAGGGAGGATTTAGATTCTGTTAAGGCCCCCGTGATGAATGGGGAGGTGTCACCTCCATCACACTTCCTGCCTCTCTCCATCTCCTACAATAATCATTCCCAGACATTAATATTTAACATTGTCACGTATCACGGACTAGCACACAATCTGCGATTATCAGCCAATAAGGGGGGAGACGAGGGAAAAATCCACCTCGGTGTCTCGCCATCGCCTGCAGCGACAGGAAACCAACACATGGCGTGAATTGGGGAGGAAACAGCCAAACGATCTGCGGCTGTTTGTTGTGTGAGTTGTTGATGGTGGCCAAACATGGTAAATATTTAATGAGGCTTGTCTGGTAAGCATTTCTCCCATTTACTCTCTTAGGATTAGTGTTCACGCAGAGGGCTGAGGAGATAATTACCGGGTTTAAAGCTAAACCTCATTCAAGGTCTCTGCTGAAGTATATACAGCTTACAGGGTGATAAATATATACTGTGTAATAAAAACATCCTATTTACTGAACAGGCCTCGAACGAGGCCCTTATTTGCATGTCCAGGCGCAAATTTTATACGTTTATTATGGACCCAAACTATTGAAAATAAATGGCTCCATATAACGAGCCCATAAAAACAGTAGATCACCAGCTCTGGAAATAAATCTAAGAGGACACAAGTTGTTAAGAGGATGGGATTATTTTTCAGGCCACTGCTCAAATTAAACAGTGTGAGAAAAGGAAGGTGGTTGGAATGAAGAAAACCTAGGATGCAGGTTGACAGGGTAACAACAATCTGTCATCTTTGTTTCAACAATATTCTCAGGAATCATAACTTCACCCCGAAGGACCAGGACACGGAAAATATTCAACCGTCAAGATGGTTTTGTAGGAGCACTTAGGAGATGAAAATAGGATGTTTTCAGATTTTATTTTTGTAAGGTTTTATGAAAATGTTGTAATGTTACAACATTGGGTGAATTGGGTGGAAGAATTTCCTACAGGCTATCAATGGTCATTGCCAGAATAACAAGGATAAGGTGGAGGAAGGAAGTGGTTCTGTAAAACAGAGACTGATGCAGCTATGACCCACAGAGTCTCTGTGTGACAGAGTTTCACTAAAGCAACAACCAGAGCCTCTGAAAGCTGCTCAGATGTCCGTCACTATGGTAAACGTCACTTTTCAGAGGGACTTAGATACGCACAAGTCAGTCTGCAGGTATTTTCAGTCTTATCTCACACTTATAAACCATTTTCAGTCACTATCATATTTTAAACTTTCCAACTTGTTTCTAAGCACTTCACTGATCTGGACCCTGGATAGGCTGCACAACTGTCTTCTTTCATAATCTTTGTAGGTCACTTGAATGTTTTGCTTTCAACACATTGTTGTGCATCTGTTAATTGTTCACTATAATATGTTTGATTATCAGTGATCAGACCTTTTTAATTTAGTAGTTTATGGTTTTTGAATGAATAAAACAGCATGACCCAAACTTGTTAATTTCCTGAACAACATGTTAAAATGCTCAGAACTGAGGCAGACCACAGGAGGTAGACCAGGTTCCCTGTCTTTGTTTAATCTTTTCTCTAGAGACATAATTAAGTTGGCAGATGTGTTATTAAATTAATTTACCATACACTAAAGGGATGAGCTGGGGATTGCTTATGTGAGGAAAGCAATTAGCCAAAGTCAGTTATACAGCACAGAATCACAAATTACGTATTGACTAGCGGAGATTTAAAAACTGCTCAGTTCAGTCTAGCCTCGGGGGGGGGGGGGGGGGGGGGG
>SSNR01000121.1:518550-714137 GCA_006937965.1 Callopanchax toddi | reverse complement strand
CAAAAAAAAAAAAAAATTAGCATTAGCATTAGCAAAATTAGCATTAGCATTAGCATCTCTAAAAAAAGTTTTTTCTGTTTGCCTTTCAGGGCTCCAAGAGTGGAGAGGAAAAAAAAAAAGAATCTCGCCCTCTGGTGGCGTTATAAAAGCATTACAAGAAAAATAGAAAATGAGCCTAAGTAAAATATTTTTTTTTCCAGTTGCCACTCAGGGCTGCTTAAGTGGAAAGAAAAAAAAAGTTTTTTTTTTTAAATTCTCATTTTTACAACAGTTTAAGTATATTAGACCAGTTGTGACAATGTTTCAAAAAAAAGTTTTTTTTCCGTTTGTACTGGTCAGAAAGTCAAGCGGAAAAATATTTTTGACCAAACTTAGAAAATTGGCCACCCTTAAAAAAATTTTTTCCTCGCTTGCCGTTCAGGGCTTCCGTAGCTACATGTTCAAATATTGTATCAGTTGTAGTCTTGTCTTTTTACATCAATCACCACTTATGTTTATGTTTATATCCATGTCCATGAGACTTTTGCCCAAAGCGACCAACATTACTTTTGTCTCTTATTTTTACTTTTTCCACACGTATGTTAGGGCTTATTGGGGCTTATTGTAATATTTTCTTATTTTATTTAAAAACAGAACACAAAAAGCATGAAATAAATTAAACTAAATGAAGAAAAACTACAAAATTATTTTAATTTAGTCAAACACACATATGCTAGAAGCTGGACAGCGTGGTAGAGAATTGGACCGGATCAACCATGAAGGCTTTCAGGTTTGTCTTTTCATGTGTGTGTATGGGCAGCATCCCAATTAGGGAGCTCCAGACGGTCTTCTCCCCAGCCACTTCTACCAGCTCCTCCGGCAGGATCCCAAGGCGCTCCAGGGCCAAACCAGAGATATATTTTCTCCAGCGTGTCCTGGGTCGACCCGGGGGCCTCCTGCCGGCAGGACATGCCTGAAACACCTCCCTGGGGAGGCGTCCAGGGGGCATCCTAACAAGATGCCCGAACCACCTCAACTGGCTCCTTTCGACATGGAGGAGCAGCGACTCTACTTCGAGTCTCTCCCGGATGTCCGAGCTCCTCACCCTATCCCTAAGGCTGAGCCCGGCCACCCTGCAGAGGAAACTCATTTCGGCTGCTTGTATCCGCGATCTCGTTCTTTCGGTCATTACCCAAAGCTCATGACCATAGGTGAGGATTGGGAGGTAGATCGACCGGTAAATCGAGAGCCTTGCTTTCCGGCTCAGCTCCTTCTTCACCACAACAGACCGGTTCAGCATCCGCATCACTGCAGACGCTGCCCCAATCCGCCTGTCGATCTCCCGCTCCCTCCTTCCCTCACTCGTGAACAAGACCCCGAGATACTTGAACTCCTCCACTTGAGGCAGGATCTCTCTCCCGACCTGGAGTTGGCAAGCCACCCTTTTCTGGCTGAGAACCATGGCCTCAGACTTGGAGGTGCTGATCCTCATCTCAGCTGCATCACACTCAGCTGCAAACCTCCAAGAGCTGAAGGTCAGAGCTCGATGAAGCTAGGAGGACCACATCATCCGCAAAAAGCAGAGACGAGATTCTCCTGTCACCAAACTCCACCCCCTCCACACCACGGCTGCGCCTAGAAATCCTGTCCATAAAGGTTATGAACAGGACCGGTGGCAAAGGGCAGCCCTGGCGGAGTCCAACCCTCACAGGGAACAGGTCCGACTTACTGCCGGCTATGCGGACCAGACTCACACTCCTCTGGTACAGGGACTGAATGGCCCTTAACAAAAAAACTAAAGCAACTTGTTTCTTGAATATCAAGCCTCTGACTCTAAAGGCCTATTCATACTCCACGAGAAGAAAGACATTTGTTCTCGCTGGGGAGCGCCGAGAACAAGAAAAAAGTTCGTTTCGGCAGGGAGCATTCATACTCCCCGAGAACTCAGCTGTCGAACTGCTTCAGTGACGTATCAAATGGGTGTGCGTATCAGGTGTGTGTGTGTGTGTGTGCAGTTTAAAACGATCCGTCCTCGCTACGTGAGGAGTGGAGGTATACGGGTCTCTGGCGCAAACCCTCGCGGTTCGCGCTGGTCCTCCTAGCTCGGGTCGATCCAGACCGTGACTCGGACTCCTCGGTCCGTCCGCACAAAGCAGCACAGCAGGCGCCGGAGAAAAACGTCAACCGCTACCCGCAGTAACCACGCTCATCCTCCCTTTCTGACCAATCACAGCGGTTGTTCTCGGACATCCTGCCGAAAAAAGTTCGGCCCGGCTGATGTGCACAAGAACAAGCCGTTAGCGCTGCCGAATTGGGTCTGCGAGAACAAAATTTTGTTCTCGCAGACCCCCAGCGAGAACAAATTTCTTTCTTTTCGTGGAGTATGAATAGGCCTTAAGTGTGTAAATAAATCAGCTCCTTGAGAAAAACCATGAATTTCTCACATCAATTTAGCATCATTTTTCAAACAACATATCTAAACTGCAATAAATGACTTGTTATGAGTCATGGGAATGTCTTTTACAATTTATATTTGTATAATATTCTTTTCTCATGGTGAAAATGTGCTAATTTCCTCACCGTCATGGACAAAAAGTGTTTACCCTCTGCTCTATGCAGGGCTGAAAGAGAGCTCTTCTTCTGCAGCAGCAGGATTTCTGAGTCATCACACAGGAAGGGATGGAGTTAAGTGTTGTGATGGAGGTGCAGGTGAATCACTCTGGGTTTCATCACTGCTGGGACATAACAACCTGAATTGTTCATGTCAAGCTAAGATTTTCTTTATCGTCCCACTGGGGATTTAAACATGTGTACATACAGTTAAACTGGAGCAACGGTGCATCGCCGTCGTGTGGCGTTTTGAAGCAAAATGACGCCTTTGGAATAAACATTTTCATACAGTAAAATACAGCTGAGATTTCTGATGATGAAACACAGGCCAGCATTAAGGTAGATGAGATGTAAATAAAACAGTTAAGCTGTTTTGTTTCTTTAATTAGGCGTGTGGAAGCATTACGTATTCAAGGCAGCGTGTTTGAACAGTGAGCGCCGTCACCTCTGTTTAAACCGAATCCCTGCGAGCCTCACTTCAGTTATTCTCTCTGGCTGCGACGGCGGCTCCCTGTGGAGACGGCATGAGTGAAGAAACTTCAGGCAGAGAGGATTTACAGCACACCGGGACCGCATCGGCAATGTTGCAACGTGCTTCTTGTTACCAAGCTTATTGCATCTCGTTCCAAAAAACTTTCATAAGTTTGTAGATCTTGTGAATTCTCTGCTTGACTTCTCTCACAAAAAAAGAAAGAAACCAAACAGATGTCAAGCTTCTTTCTGTCCATTAATGTCTGGTAAACACCTGGAGGTAACCACAGGTGGCTGAGATGGCATCTGAAGGTAAACATGGATGTACGTCCACAGACTGTTTTCTGAGACAAACTCCGTGCTACTTTTCTAATACCTCAGTAGGATGCCGAGTCAGAAAGAATTACCCGAGATGATAGAAACTGCTGTGCGAGTGTGTCTTCTGTTGAATCTTACATGAATGTGTCAGAGGGATGAACACTCAGACAGATGGTATAATCAATCCCATCAGACTTCTTTTGGTCTCTGATGAAATTAAAACATATTCCCCAAACTCCCATCATCCTTTTGGATATTTAAAGTCTGAAGGACATAAAATAATTTACTTTAAGGAAGGTTTCAGTCACTTTGAAGGGTGACGTTTCTGTAAAGGTATAAATATTTATGGTTTTATCTAAAGTAGATAGATTCCTGAACAGCCTCTGTTTGGAGAAGTAGCTTTTACTTCTGACAAGGTTGTTGAGCTAACAGCTAGTCCATGGCCTGTGGTTCTCATACAGATCAAATCTCCTAAATTCCACAGTGGTTCATGCAAGTTCTATTTTACAGGCTGCTATTTTGGCAGGAATGTAAAGAAATTCCTGCTGGACTCGACGCCCGGTGATATTTATGCTAATTAACGGTAACGGTAATTGATGGTGGTGTAAAGGTGTGCACATAACTGGTATGACCCCAGATATCATACGTGCCTGAATGTGCCTTTGTGGACTGGTGCTGTCATGCGGAACTATTGTGTGCGTCGCTAATTATCTTCCCCGAAAGAACTGATGGTTCTGCTCTCTGACATTATTTTAAATAAAGAGCCGCTCTGTTTCAGCCAGCGACTGAGTGTTGTTGAACAGTGACTCCCGGCTTCAAGTGTCACAGATGCTTTCACAGTCCTGATCGTGTGGTCAAATAGCCCCCCCCACCCCATGACGACAATTCTGGTTCCATCCAGACCGCAAGGAGTCGCACCTCGTCACTCCCCCTCCTGCACCTCTGACCACGGGGAACAAAATACCCTCCGTTTCCTCCGACAAACTGCACGCTGGAGGTAATTGTACCGCAACGCAAAATTTCAGGAAACTCAAGAGAATTGATCAAATTGGAGGAGTACAATTCAATGGAATTGGTCTGTTGGAACCTGTTCTAACTTTGAACCGGTTCTCAATTCCCACCTTTAGTCCTGAAGGACATAAATTTAATTTCTCCAAACTGAGAATGCTCAGGATGCTAGCTACAATGGCTAAAATATAAATTACTTAAAACATTTACACCTAAACTTGAAAAGTCAAGCTGGGTGTGTGTAAGTGCACAGAAGTTGCTATTTAGCACATTATGCTGTAATTGTACATAAAATGCACAGAGTGTTTTCTGAACTGAGGGAATATGCAGCTATTATGCGAGCTATCTGAGCTGTCCAAACAAAGTGCTCTCAGGCAAAAAGGTGTTTGTGAAGTCTACAACCAATTACAACTCCTCCGGCTCAGACGGGCCTAATTAGGCCCACATCACAAAGTAAGATGACACGGGGTCGGTGAGAAAACAAAAGAAAAGGGGACAAAAAGAGAACAGCCGAGAACAGGAGGAGAATAAAATGCAGAGTCACTTGTTTTATCATTCAGACAGAGTACAAAGTGATCATTTGACCCTTTCGTCTGCCCCGGTAAGACTTCGCCTGATATCAATATCTCCTGCTCAGTCTCTATATCCAGCGACGTCAAACATGATGACAAACAGCGACAGTCAAAGTCGGGCTTTCCCTTTTGGGAACTGCATTGAGTAGGTGATGGGATTTCCTTCTGAATGCCAGCATCGGTTTTCTCTTCTGAACAGAGGCTCTAAAGAAACAGAGCGCTTTGCCAGGATGATTCAGAGTGGATGTGACTGCCGCGCAGCGACGGAAACGACACAGCTGCCAAGCTGTGAATGTAAATGTGTGTGAGGGGAGAAAGTTGATACGCGCATGAACAGTAGAGGTAAATGATACGGTGTGACTGCTGAATAGCGACATAACGAGAGGTCAGTGCTTTTCATTTGGTGGCTTTTAGCTATTAATGTGTCACGGGCAATTATCAGGTACAATCAATGCTCTTGAGGCTGAAGGACCTTGTGTGGGATCATTCAGATTTACAGAATCTTCAGATTCTTTTCAGCAAACTAAATGAACTGCATCAAATAATTCACTCCATACACAGTGTCTATGAAAACGCACACACTTGTAACCTTAAATCTACATTTCATAAGTAAAATCTTCAGCTTTGTGCTTTAAGTGTTCAAAATCTCAAGCAAATTGTTTGAGAAAACCTGCAGACAGACAAAAATACACTTCAAGGATCCCATGTATCCACAAGGCCCTGACCCATATTCTTTAATCCTCCTCCAAGAGGGACGTGAGAGGCGTTCATTCCCTCTCATTCTTACTGGGACTGTGGATGAGGGAATGTGTGTGTGTGTCGGGAAAAATAGGACCAGAAATAACAAAAGTGTCACATCATTCTTTCATCAAGACTTGTATTTCAACACCGCCTTGCATCATCTGTGCTTTGGAGAAAGCATTGTGGCAGAAAATAAGCCTATTCATATGCAGAGTGATTACTCCGTGTGTGTGCATGTGTGTGTGCAGCATTAAATAGGTCTTGGTAATAAATCTGATGGCTGCTACCACAGTATAAATATAGCCAGGGGATTTGGTCATGTTAGATGTTCCAGTTTCATCGCTTCAGATGGTTTAGCTCCTCAGCACAGAATAGCCCGAGAGGAGACGGATAGTGTGTGCTGTTGAATGAGAGCTATCGTTTTGCGTGACATACCTGACCGCACCCGGGACAGTCGTTGCCGTTCTCACAAGTTCTGCGTCGTGATTGGATGCCTCCGCCACAGGGGACGTTGCAGCGTTCCCATGCCGACCAGGCGGACCAGTAAACGTGTGGCGGGCAGGGCAGGTGTTCGTTACAGTACCTGGGTGGGAACAGAAATAAACAGAAGACACCAAATGAGGGGTGTAGTTCTGCATTTAAACGGTTATATGAAGCAACATGAGCTTTCTGAAATGTGACCTCAGAGTGAAGATGGACAGCTCACAATCTAGTGACAAAACAGCTATTACTCCAACATGCAATCTAGAGTCTAGTAATAAGAGCTTTTTAGGTGTTCTCATCGCCATCAACACCTGAGAAAAATATCTGCACTTGTTTGTATTTTGGTGGTGGACAGGTAGTGTAAAATATCAGTTTTTATGCTGGATTCTGTAGCCTGCAGATTGTAGATGCAGCAAAAATATCAAATCTATCAACTGACAGATTCAATGTGATGAGTGCAAATCCCGGACAAGCCCCCAATTCTGATTACCTGAATCGAGTAGCCCCATTAAAAAATGGAGATACCATGTCGAGTTTCAGAATGGGTATTTAGATTAAACTAATTGTAATGCTTAGATCTGAACATATGGGTGTAAAAACTAAACGCCTGTAAATACTCAACAAGTCCAGAAACAAGCTCAAAGTTTTCCTGTTCATTTGGAATGCTAATCGTCCCACTAAATCTAAGAATAGGTAACGTTAATGATGTCGCTACTTGATAATACTAGCCTAATTTATTCATGCTCCCTATGCCAGAGCTGGGGTAAAATTCCTGCACATTGTAGCACATATTTCCTACATTTAGATGCCAGTCTGTCAGACTAAGTTTAGGTCTGAGTCTTATGAATAGATTATACCAAGCCGATCGGTATCCGTCTGACCTAGAAACCAGGGGACCTCCATTTCTGTGGATCTGTCAGAGGGAGGACTTGTTTGGCACAGTTGTTTCAGTCACTGTCTCCTTAATTATGCTGCTAAAGTACAATGTTATGGCAAAAGGGGAAAGAAAAAAAAGGGACATTATGATTGCACCTCCCAACTGCAATCATTTTTCTGGAGCTGTTGAATAAAAATCGAGGACAACAAGGTCAAAGGGAAGCAGTCAGATTTGAGATGTTTGCTGAGATTACAAAAGGGGTCAAAGTGACAGAATCACAGCAATTACTCTCAGTATACTTTTTTTTTTAGGTAATCTGAAAACTTTTTTTAGGCAAGAAAGGATCCATTTCCACTTTGGTTTCTGTAACAAATGACCTTTTCTACAAACAGTGAAACAGGTTGAAACCATGTTTATACAAGAAGTTACTTAAAAACACAAAAAAGCAATTCTTTCTGCAACTGTTCTGCTAGCACGACTTCAGTTCAGTTGGTGATTTAGCTTTTGATGTTAGCTGCAACAATGCATTACTAGAAATCACAATACTTACTAGGGCCTGTTAGCATTAGGCAGCTTAAACTGTCTGTAAATATGTTGTTGTCTTGTGTTGCCATAAATAGCACTGCATAATTTGGTGTCACTATGAATAAAGCTGCATTTTTTAGACATTATTGCTGCTAATGATATGTGAGCAATTCTATGGTGTTTCTCTATTTTTTCCTTATACATCTGAAAAAATGAGTTTGTCTTATTTCACATGTCAGTAACGAGTGCAATGATTCAGAGCTAAAGTGATCTTCAACTGACTGGATTATAATAATGATTAATAATAATAATAACTGATCTGTTATTGTCCCCTTGGGGAAATGATTTCTCGTCATTTGACCAATCCCTGAGGAGCAGTGAGCTGCTATTTGGATGGCGCCTGGGGGGCAGCTCTTCAGCATCTTGCCCAAGGGCACTAGAGAACGTGGTCTGCTGGAATCAGGGATTGAACCGCTCGCCTTCTGATCAGCAGATAACATCCTAACCTGCTGGCGTCAAACCAGCCAACACTCGCTCACAGCCCAAATTCACCTGCTCACATATAGTAAGTAGTACAGTAAAATCTGCCTCAGGGACCAAACGCAGCAGCTGCATGATGGGAGTGAACATCCTGAACAGAGCAGTTCAGAAGTTGGGCAAGTGAACCGACAACTGAGGAGAAGTTTTGATGCAAACTTTGACCAGGGGCCTAAAATGGACTGCTTCCAAGAGACTAGCAGGCGAGTATGTGATAACCTGTCTGTCTATCAAAAAAAATTTGATATTACTATAAAAATATTGTAATGTATTTTTACCATTACACCAACTCCTATAGTAAGTTTCTTATCACCTAATAAACAACGTGTTAAGAATGTAGACCTTCCTCCAATTTGACCCTTGCTTCCTTCTAGAGAGGTTATAAAAGCCAATAGAACATACATCATTTCACCCTTTCTCCATTTGCTCCCTGATGCTTTATTAACAGTGTCTAGACATCATAACTTAATATATGAGCTTCTTTCATATTGCATTATTTGCGATGTTCAATAGCTTGAGGAAGCCTTCACAGAACAGAATTCTCAACTGAATAAGAAACATTTACTGGAAATGTCTGTTTTGCATAATAAGTGGCATGTAAGCGTTAGGAACACACTGTAGACGCCAAAGAGCAGTTCTCATAAAACAGCTCATGTTAGCTTATTGTCACCAATATACAGTTTTGATCATCCTTTGGAAAAACTGAGTTTTATCTGAAAGAGCAGGGAAATGAGACGTGAAGGGCACTGAAGACATCACCCCACTAATGAAACCTCGTCGCTGAACTGCAACAGCTCAGAAAAGATCAAGAAGTCTGAAAATGAACAGTAAAATTCACTTAAAACAAAATTTTACAGAGCAGCGGGTGTCTTTGATGTGGGCCTGGAGCGCTGAGAACACAGGCTGCTGTACGTCTGTGACAACGCTACTTAAGACTACAGTGGAGAAAATGATAGATCAAATCCTAATGAACGCTCCTGTTCAGGCTGCATAATTTATTGACAAAGCCTATTAGGAACCACACTGGCACATGCATCATTTTTAATTACACTGGTTTACAAACTGTAAATACTTTAACTAAGTCCTCCTTATAAATTACCTTCTGACAATTGCCAGGCTTTGCTTTCTTTCATTGCTGTGTTGTTGTGTTTTGGCACACAACTGAAGAAAATAGAAAAAAATAGCTTTAAATTTACAACCCTTGCTCTTTAGGCTTGAGCTGAATATTTTCGTGTACTATTCCCCAAAACTCTGCTATTCTTCACGGCAAATCAAAGGCTGTGGAAGTAAAAATCCTCAGAGCGGAGAGCAGAGTTTCTTTTCACGTTTGTTAATCTGCATGCTTTCAGTGAGCTGATACAGTGAGGACGAGTCTGGATTACAATCTTGCACATGCCTGAGAAAAAAACCCCAACATACTCACAAAAACATTCACGCTAAGAAGCTTGCATGTGTACGAAGCATCCCAACACAACACAATAAAAAGTAAAAAAAAACAAAAAAAACATCTGCAATCAGCGCAGTAGAGATTATCTCAAGCTTCAAAATTATCTCCACACACACTCTCTAATCACACCAGTGAGTGGCTCTGCTCCATCTCCTCTTATCCCCTCCCTTTTTCTTCTTCTTCTTCTGTAAAACACACAGGGCTGATCAGACTAAAACGAGGCTAATTACTTGGTATAGGCTGAGTAAGCAGTGTGGACGCTGTCAGCGTGCTGAGGGAAATATCAACAGAAGGTTCATAAATGCAGGAATTAACCATCCAGATTTAAGCCCGTAGCGCTGCTGCTGCTGTGTGCTCTCAGTTTCAGAGTGTTTGCTTCAACTTTACAGGCTTTAGTTGCTGCAAACAATTGGGACTAAACTTATTGGTTAAAGACATCAAAAGAAGTGGAAAACAGAGATTTTTTTTGTATTTTCCTAGAGACATTTACATGTCTGAATGGGACGCTTGAAGAAACACTGAAGTGAGACGTCCAGAAGCCTCTGACAGGAGAGACCAAAAGCTTTCCCACCAGGTTAAAAGAATCATTTAAGATTCCAGACTGCAGCTTGTAAAGGAGACTTCACCTGTTTCACACACGGCTAGCTGTAAACAACAGCTGTGGATGTTTCAGGACCTCCTAACTTTCATCATGCTGGTTTCATCTTATAATCAGATGTTACAGCCACTGGCCACTTTATTAGCCTGTTCCTCCACATCAGAGGTTCTGGACTGGAATGAGAAGCTGTTGGAGTCCAGTGAACTCTGTGGTTCTACGAGTTAATAAAGAACCTAGATTCTTTTCTTGCTAACATGAACTTGCTACCATGTGATTGGCTGATTAGCTATATGTGTTAATAAGCAGTTGAACAGGTGTACCTAATAAAGTGGAATGGATATATCATGATGCTGATAAATAAAGACACAGCTGGGTAATGTTCCCGTTATTTAAAAATCCCTGTTCATATAAATGTATAGGATGATTGTTTTACTGTTTAGAAGGAAAACTGACCTAATTGTTTAATTCTGTTGCTGTTTTTAGGTATTTTAATTTGGAATCTGTGAGCGCTGAGCCTGTCTAAGGTGGCCTTTTCAAGACCAGCAGATTTTGGCGTTTTCACCTTTAAGCCTGGAAGGACGACTCAGCTGTCCCCTGGTTAGGAACTGGTCTAACATGCTTTAAACAGCAGAATAAGAAAGCAGCCACTCAGCTGGTTTGATTATTTTTCCTCAGGTGTATTGTCTAAGTAACTTGTATTTTTGGTCTTTTTCTCAAGGATAGCCTCATCTAGAGCAAGGGTCTGAAACCTGTGGCTCTGGAGCCACTTGTGGCCCTTCAGCCCTTCTGAAGTGGCTCCTTGTAGCTTTGATTAAGACTGACTTGAACCTGAGTTAAATTTATATTCTAGCTGACAGTTTTGAGAAGTTGTTTCTGATCATTTCAGTGTCCTAATGAGCTAAAAACAGCTCAGATAGTAACCATGACAATGCAGTGATCAGTCTAACCTTTAAGCTAATATGTTGCTACTTTCTAACATACAATGATTTTACTCTAATCCCAGAAAGTTAATATTTTTACACATTTGAGCAAAATATTTGTGAAAGCAAAATGTAACTTTTCACATTTAAGACTTGACATACAGCAAGAAACGTTGTTGGTTTTAAACACCTTAAGGAGGAGTTTAATGCTTTATTTGTATCCTACTTTTTTTTTAAACTAACAAAAATGGGACGAATTGAGAAACCTTTGAAGTTCTGAACAGAAACGTTTAATTTTCTTGGTCTTTCTTTATTTTTGCTTAACTGTTAAAACTAAAAAGTCTAATCAGAATATAAACTCTTACTTTGAAGGACTAAGTGGATTTTTACAAATACAGTAACTTTTCACAGGAAAGATGATTAAAAATGTCTCTTTAGTTGTAAAAGTTGCAGACCTCTGAGCTACAGCAACATTACCAAAAGAAAAAGATGTGATGTTGGAGAAGCAAGGTAAAAAAGTACCAGTGAAAATTTGAAAGTCTAAAATCAGCTAATTCATGCTTTTTAATTGTTGTTGCCATAGTAACAGTTTATACATCCCTTTTCTTTGCCTGCACCCTCTGATCTGTTAAAATGTTCACGTTTTTGTGTCTTTACGTCTGTCTGACAGCTGGATTGTGGTGAAAAAGCATTACACAATGTTTCCCTGTGTTATATAGGTGCCATGAACTGAAAGGGAATATTTCACTGCTTCAACAGATAACACAAGAATGATGTAATGTAGCCCCAGTTGCTTAATGCTCAAACACAGGTGAAGCTGTCAAAACTTCTTTTTCTGTTATGGCTCTACTCTGGATTCAACTTTCAAACTACCAGAACAAATGGAGGAAGAAAACTTAGAGGTAAAAAAAAAGAGCTCTTGACCTTTTCTACCTGCGCTGCTTTGTACGACTCTTTGTGTACCTTCATCTGCTCTCCTCCTTCATTTTTCTTCATGCCTTGAAAAGTTACTCGGAAACCACAGAAACATCTTTTTAAAAGGCGGTTACTCTACACCAAAGCTTCAAGACACAGACTGGTGTGTGTGTGTGAAAACCAGATAATTACCCAGGCACAGGCCTACCCCACTCAGTCCCTAATTGGCTGTCATATAGTTGGACAGAAAAACAGGGGAATGTGGAGGAAAAAGGGAAGAGTAAAAGTCACAACCAAAGTCAAGCTTTATGATTGCAAGTTGCAAACTGTGGGAAAAGGTTGTTGTTTTTTTGTTTGTTGAAACGTGCAGAACTAAATGTGTGTGTGCATTTTTATATAAATGCTCATTTTGACGAGCAGCATACGATGTAAGTGCGTATCTGGTACCTCTCCTCCCGGTTCTGGCCCACACACACCCGTCCGCCGTGGCGAGGAGTCGGGTTGCTGCAGGAGCGCTGGCGCACCTGGAAGCCGATTCCACAGCTGGTGCTGCAGGGGGACCAGGACGTCCAGGGGGTCCACGCGCCGTTTCTATGGTGACGCAGGACACAACATCAGTGAAAACTGATGAGATCACAGAGGGAAAGCTGATGACGCCATGTTACCTCTACTCCCTTACAGTGAATTAATTTAGTATTTTTAATTAAACTAATTGTAAATAAAAACCCAAAGTTAAGCTTAGGATAAAATCACAGCCCAAAAGAGAGACAAGAACTAAATATTTCATTCATACCCAAAGCTTTGGTTCAAAGGATCAGAAAGGGTAAGAAAATGTGGGAATGTTTTTAATTTTTAAAAAGAATCTAACTTTGAAAGGCTTTACATTTTTGAATGAGTATAATCTGCCTCATAAAGAGCCTACATTATTAACGACAGCAGCAGATAGGACTCTTCCTTGGTGAAACGGGGGATTTGTGTGATGTTACATTCATTTTGATTCTAATAGACATTTTTTTGTTAATATTACTATAAATGTGTCTGTTTTCTCCAGTATTCATCACAAACTGATTTTTTTTTAAGATTAGCAAACCTACTGAAATTTGCCTCCTTTTTATGATGAAACAACACACAAAGCTGCCTTGTTTAGCAAGCAGAGACTTTAACTCTGAGTGTTAAAACGAGTAATGAGAAAGCGCAAAAACCAGCCTCCCAATCAACACTTGTTAGCTCCAAATAACTGACAGTGAAACTGCAACACGGAACCGTTTACAGAGCGCTGCTGATCCCTAATGAGGAGGTGTGAGCACGCAGGGAATTCATCAACTCTTTTTGTGTGTTTATTTCTGTAGGTCTCACAGCTCCTTCCAGATTTATGGAAAACTTAACGGATTATTAATGTTTTATACCTGGAGCAGTTGGCGACTTCGACGCTGATCCCGTAGCACGACTGACCGCCACACTGAGGGGCGGGGTTATCGCAGGCTCGGGTCCGACACAGACAGGACCCGGCGCTGCCGCCGTCGTTGTGGCTGCAGATGGACCAGCCGGACCAGGCGCCAAAACCTCCATCCACCGTAACATTACGCACCTGATAGTGACAGAAAAAAGAGCAAAATTACATTTGGAAGTGATGGTTGTTATCTGAAACTGGTCGTTACAGGAATGTGTTGCTCTGGGAGACGCATCCCACGAGTGCACGTGGATGGAAACAGAAATCAATTTCTCCTCTAACGCATACAGAAATAACTGCTTTACATCTCCTACCGCATGTTAAAATAAAATTGGGTAGTTATGTGCTAAAAACACGAGGAAGTGATGCTGGGTTTAATGAAATTGGGGGTAAAAACGATTCAGAGTGGACGCGGAAATGTGAGGAAATAAAAGCGTTCTCGTGAACGAATTCACGAAGCAAATCAGAATCAAACAGGAAAGCTCAGATATTACAAGTGGAATGAATTATGAGGTTAAAAAAAACCTAAAAATAAGAGATTCAGGGCTGATGTTAGCGTTACATTACACGGCGATTTAAAAATGCAAACACTTTCACACAAGGAGGGCGATCATCTTCTGCTTTGGCAGCAGCTAAATAACGTCTGGCTCTTATTGATAATTGAACTCTGCCGTGGGCCTAAATGAGAAACGCTTGGATGAGACAGACAACATCTGCAACAATGGGCCAAAGAGGCAAACAAGCTCACAGAGAGCCAGTAAAAAGCAATATTACAATATCATTCAAGCAGAGTCTGTATATGATTAGGTAGTGGGGTTTTATCTACTGAATTACTCACTCAACAATAGACAGCATGTCATTTTCAATAATTATGTCATGCATGTCTTTCACTGTAAAATTAAAATTAAACAATTCTTTTTTTGTGCAGCTGAGAAATTGGTGCTTTTTTTAATCAAATGTACAAAAAAAAGACGACAACGGGAAGCTGCAGACGTGAGATGATGAATTAAAAGTGAAGAACGATGAGAAGCGCTCATTTTTATGTGGATTAGAAGAGTCTATCAGGGACTCGTAGTGCAAACGATGAGCTTGTTAGATCCTAGAATTTTTCGGGGAAGAGGCCAAGTGATTTGTGTCCAAAAAATGTCAAATTAATAGAACTGTGACTAAAGTGTGTACCTTTTCTAACACAGTGGAACAAGCATTTGCCTGTTTAAACACACACACACGCACACACACACACACACACACACACACACACACACACACGAGACAGTGATGCCAGATGGTGTTTGTGAATAGGCTGGTAAAGTGTGTCTCCTGATTCTGCCTACGCAAGACGACTCGGTGTGCAAAAACCTTGACTGGCCTTAAACTTCAGATTAGCACTTTGCAGGAATATGCAGCACAGCAGACACCCAGCCAGCTACAAACTGTTAACGGACTCATACGGAGTGAAACTGTAACTGTGAGAGAGAAAATGACAACTTTATTTTTTTTTAATTTTCACATCCTGTCAGTAAACTGTAGCAGATATAGGTTTTCTGTTCCTAGTCTGGCTTCAGTCCCTGCATTGAACGGCCTTTCTGATTGTTAGCGTGAATTTTAGAGGTGTGAAAGTGAAACAGGCTTCACTGGCTGGAGCACAGATAAGGACTTAAACAAGTTTTATTTTCATATTAATTTTACATGAAAATGTTAGGAGCTGAGGTGTAGCAGGACCCAATGGTGCAGGAGGAGACAGGAGACGGAGGATAAACTTAACAGGATTTATTATAAATAAAACAAGAAGGACTCAAGATGATGTGACAAAACAGACAAACTGACAAGGAGAGACAAGACAAGGGAGCTTAAATACATGAGGAGGGTAATCAAAGGGACAAGACACACCTGTGGGGGATTAACAGAAGAGACACAAGGGCAGGACATGAAGAAACACAGGAGCATGAACCAAGACAAAACTAATGGCCGGTTCACACGCCAGGATTTTCCAAATGTCGGCCGATTTTAAATCATAAGAGACCACCCACGTGCAGAGAAAATTTCCTTTAAAATGGCGGACACTGACCGTCCTGATCCTACAGTGTGTGGTGGGATCACACACGAACCGATTTTACACACAAACATTCCCAGATCAGACGTGAAATCTCGCAGAACTTCACGAGATCAAACGTGACTTTGGAGTAAACAAACGTGAAAGCTTTTATTTTTATTAAAAACAATGAACGGGAGGTGTTTCGGGCATGTCCTGGGCAGGCCTCAGCAGGCCCCCGGTCAACCCAATCTGGAGGAAATACATCCGGGGAACGCCTGGGCGTCCCAGCTGAGGAGCTGGCGGACTTGGCCGGGGAGAGGATGGTCTAGGATGCCCGGCTGCCCCCAGACCCAGACCCGGATAAGGGGAGGAAGGTGAGGTGAGGACAATGAACTTGTGACAGTTTTAAAAAATCCGAGCAGCTGTTTTGATGAGAGAATAAATTCGCTCCGCGCAGCGGAGTCTGTCAACTCTCTCTCTGATTGGCTACACGTCGATCTCCACAGGCAGATTCTCGGGGGACACCACACGCTGCGATATCGGGTCTAGACAATCCAACATGTTCAATTTCACAGATTTGCAATCGGAGCGGTTCTGATGGCGTTCCAAGTGGACCAGAGCGCTCTTAACCCACCACACATGAGAGGACGATCTGATAAGATTATCTTTAGCGATCAGGCGCGTCTTTAAGATTGTCGGAGGAGGAGAATCGGGGAAAAATCGGGTTAAAAATCCTGCCGTGTGAACCGGCCTTAAAGCTATCAGACATGATGATAAAACTGAACATTAAACAGAACACGCAGGGACAACAGGAGGCAGAAAACAAGGTCAATCTAAAACCAGACACACATGGATCATGACAGTAAATTGTTATAAATGAAAAAAAGACTACAGATTCTATAAATTACAATAATTTAAGTATCATAGCATATTAAAACAATCTATTCCAGGACATGATGTCAAATTTTGTAAATAAAACCAGAGAAAAACACAGTTTAACAAAAAGAAGTCAAACAGGAGAAGCAGTGTGTGTAAAATCTAAACACACATCATCTCATCGCTCACGTTGTTGTGGAGGAATGTTGGCTCACGGTTCTTTACCACATTGCTTTAATACACTGACGTTTACTAGCATTCATTGGCACACAGCTCCTTTATGCTGCTTTCATATTTCTATCAGGTTGAGGTTTTATAGTGGAGATTATTATACTCGATTCTTTTCTTTTTCACTCATCCTGCTGCAGATCTGCTACTTTGCAGTAGATTTAAATCAAGCTTTCTGTGTTGAACAGCTCTAAAATACTCTATGAAGGAGCTGATGTTCTTAAATAGGATGAAAAATGTGGAAAAACAACTCAAATCATCAACCCTCCACCGCTGTGCTTGGTTTAGGAGGTGCTTCTTATGTTTTTTGCAAGAAGTATTTGTGTCGATTATGACTAAACAATTACAATTTGGAAGGTTTTTGTTCCAAAGGACAGCTCTCAAAATACCTGAAATTATTCTACCATGTTGTTTTCAGGAAATACTTCTAAATAAGCCAAATATGTTCAGCATTTTTCTAATTTTCTTGTCATAAACATTACAGATAAACACAGTAATGATTTTGACTAAGTTATTTGGAAATGTCCTTTAATGCCCTTCCCAGATTAATGGGCTGTAGCTTGTCCTTTTCTGAGGTCACCTCTGACAACTTTCTTTTTTGGCAGTGTGTTAACACACGTGTGTATGCTCCTGAAAATACTGCAGTCATCACCTCTGCTGATGATCAGTTCACTAGTTGCTAGATTTGATTAAATCTTGTAAATAAGAAAATAAATTATATTTTATTTCTGTCCATTATTTAATATGCTGACCACTAATAGTAAACTATGATACTCAAATAGAAACAAACTCAATATAAAATCTTGTGTCTCGTTTGCTAAATTTATTGACATTTTTTTTAAGTCCCATGAGAATAAATCAGAGCACCTGGAGAAAACCTTTGAGTAAATGGGTAAAACATGTCATCTCCAGACAGAAGGTCACCCCCCCCCCAATCTGTTGTTGCTGTCAGACCCTGCTAACCACTGCCCCACCGTGCAGCTGCCAGTCCAGCTGTTTAGCGTATGCTAAGTAAAGCAAACACGTCCTCCTGCTTCACTTTTATTTAACAAACATAAATGAGATCTATCTCCCTGTTTATTCTTCATCTATTTAAGCATATTCCAGAAATAATCCTGTTTAATTATGTAACACAAGCAGTGAGGCTGTTTACACACAACAACAGTTTGGTCTGATTCAAACATGAATGGGTCTGATCTGAAATGAATGAGGGTTTATCTTCAGGAATAAAATACATAATGTGTCCGAAGATGCTGGAGTATCAAATAACCATCTAAGTATTAGTAAAGCTATGTCTAGAGTAAGACTGCCGTCGAGGTGTCGCTAACTTAAGATTATGCTGAAAATCCAGAAAGCAAGAAAAAAGTGGATTGCTGTGGATAAACGAGTTGAACAACATGATGCAAGACTCCTTTAAACAAAATGTGGTGACGCAGCGTTCTTCTGGGTAATCTTTTTTGTGCCTGGTAGCATGAAAAAACAGCAAAAATCATGTCCAGACATCATGTACCAGATTAGTAAAGTGCTCTTGAATTAATTTATTAGCCTTAGTCTGGCAGCACCCGCTTATTTGTCTAGATGCTGCTGGATGATGTCGACCCTGGGCCAAACGGGTTCCTATAAATAAAGAAGTCCCATGTGTGATCAAATCAGAAGTGTTAAATATTCATTAAAACACGAGCGCTTACACATTCATCTTGTTGCTATCCCACTCACAGCCTCCCAGCTCCCTTACTTACTGGGTGACAGATCTCTGCATCATTACACTGGAAATCTATTTAGTAAAAGGATGATTTGATTTTATTAGGTACCATGAACTTTAACCTGAACACACACTTATTCTTCATAAAAAGTCCTGCAGCAACTTCCAGATGTTCCTCAGAAGGTCCATGTTCACTCGGAACCTCTACCATCGATTAGAATAAAAATCTCCATTGTTTTGAATTCGAGATGCTGCTACTCTGTAAGTATTTGCCAAAGAGTCGTTTCCCTGCTAATTTCTCAGGATGCAGCTGTATGATAGAAGATGTTCGCTGACTGCTGACACGGTGATGGGATTGTAAGAATAGAATGAGGCCAGTTCTGCACCAGATTCATCTGTGACCAAACCGGTCCAACGTTATGAGACCATGCAGCCACTACCTCCCCCGTCCTGCTACCATAATAATAAACCAACACAATCTCGCTGCAGAGGGTTTATGCACGCTCAGAATGATCGCCAACCTATCACACTTTTTTCTAAAACCAACATCTCACAGGGATGTGATGGTTGACCACAGGTTGCAGACAGAAAATTGCAAGGAAATTTGTGAATTTTCAGTTGGAAATTTCTTAGCTTCCTAAGAAGGAAAGTCAGTGCAGTAAAGCATGACCTCCTCATCCTCCACCTCTGGGGTTTCATACAGCTGAATATTCTTCATCACTTACCAACAGTAAAATAATCTTTTCGAAGGGTTTTAATCTAAACAGAGGCATGAAATGACTTTAATGTACAGGATGATCAACACCTATTGTAGAACTTACATAGAATGTACTGTATGTAGTTACTGATGCACATACATTTGACACTCAGATTTGCAAGATTGTGTGAACAAACCACCTAACTTTTTTCTATTTGTTCACCTAAAACAATATTATTTGCAGACATGAAAGATTTTAGGCTTTGCACAGCTTAGAGGACAGTTGTGTACTCACGGGACATTTAGAAATGCTCTGCTCCCATTGGCTCATTCTGATACTTTGCTCCAGGGTGGTGCATTTCTTCAGCAGCAGATCCCACCCACAGTACGGGTCCCTGGCTCCTACGCAGGCTCTAAAAGGTAAGAATAACATCCTCCATTAGCAGGTTTTCATTAACCTGTCATGTATCCATACAGACGGCGATGCATTGTGGAACGGCAGAAAATCAAACACCAGGCAGAAGAGCGAGATTACGGAGGAAGGTATTAAACGATGGGAGGAAAAGATGCATGGAAATATGTGAACCGGGAGAGATAAGATGGGAAGGAAATGTCAGGTGGGATAAAGAGAAATAAAAGACTGCTGGAGGAGAGTTGTAGGTGAGAATAACGGAGCAAATGGAAGAAAAACTGAACAGAACTGAATTAAAGACGACTGTAAACGTTATAATAACAGCCATGTTATAGACGACACCATCACCACAGAAGTCAGTGTGTTGCCTACGATTCCAGCTCAACAAATACCCAGTCAGGATATTTTAGTACAGATAGTGGATTCTGGCTTTTCTATAAATATTTCAACAGTTCAGATGGTTTATTGAGCACAATAAAAAAAAAAGTCTGATGTTACTTTTCCCACATAAATACAACTCATCGCTGACAGCACGGTGACATATCGCACGGCCTCGGGCTCCGTGACATGCCCTCGGTGAAATGTAAGTTTCCTATAACAACGGGCAGAGTGCAGGGACAAACGAGAGAGCTTATGCAAGAAAAACATGATCACATGGTGTCTTTTCACATAACGCTGGAAAAAAATCAGGCGAGACTTGTGCTTGTAATATTGTCTGGGTGGCTAACAAAGAGCAGACGGTATCAGTTGGGACAAAGATATCAGGGATGATGACAGCAGTACAAAAAGAGGAGAGAGAACAAACAAATTTATCTCTCAGAGGGTCAGAGAGACAGCGCTCTAACATTTCAAAGGTAGACGATAATGTCACTGATGAATCCCTAAAGCGACCGGCCTGGCTCTTTCATTCTTTCATCTCTTGTCTTTTTTCAAATTTTCTGAACTTTTATGGGGAAAAAAAAGAATTAAAGATGTTTTGAAGTGTTAAAGCAGCTGCACGGTGTATCACAGAGCAACAGCTGTAATCTGAAGCCTCCAATAGGCTCAATGTGTGAGAAGTATGCAGGTGTGATTATACTGCTCTTCATGCAATAATAGAAGTTTACCATTTTTAGGCAATTTTCTTGCCTTCCAATATACATCTGATTAACACACAGAGACACCCAAAGACAAAGGACAAATCGTGCATATTCTAATATTTGTGTCAATCACAAAACAGCAACACACTCAAGGAGACAGAGGGCAGCCACAGGCACCTCCAGCGGCTCAGGCAAAGCTGATTTGGAGGATTTGAAGTTTCAGCAAAGGCCCCCGAATGACACAAAGGCCTGGTCCTCGCTGATAAAAAAGTATCTCATGAAAGAAAGGGCTTTGGAAACTTTTGGTGTGAGCACATTTGTTTTTGACAGTTCCCACTGAGATTAATGGTGTTTGTTTGCGCGTGCACTCACTCTCTGCTCTTGTGGTAGCTGCATCTCTTGAGTGGGATCTTGATGACCTGGTCTCTTACGCCTACATAAAGCTCGCTGCGGCTGTGCAGGATCAGCAGGCTTCGTATGGGCTGCCTCTTCCTGGGCGAGAACAGCTCGATCTCCTCCAATAGGCAGCTCCCTGTGGACTGGTTGAGAGGAGAAAGCACTTTTCTGATAGTGCCATAATCTGGAAGGAAAAAAGAGGAGGGGGAGAGAGGATTTGGTCACAAAAAGGAAGAAGAAGAAGGGCGATTACCCTCAAGTGGAAAAGGTAGCGTAATGAGGGAAAGCACTGGAGAAAAGGAGTAAAAAAACAACAAATAGTGAGACATATTCCACACGACCAGTGTGAACGATGTCAGAACAACACAAAAAGCCCTTCCTAACAGGGAAGCTGTGAAAAAGATCAAGTCAGGCGGAGAGGTGGGGTCGGATGTACCAAGCTTTGGTTATGGCATCAATACGCGGCGCTACAGATGGAACAAGGGAATTGACGTGGCAACTGAATGCATGGTTTCTGGCCTAAATCCCCTTCAGAGGATATTCTAAGGGACGAAACCACTCTGTTGTGCTGAGATAGATAGAAGCATGGAAAAGTGTGTCACTGTGAACACATCCTGACCTTTTATTTTGCGTTAGGCAGGCTCTGCAAAATGCAGTCCGAGGCAAAATTCCTTTTGGGAGCGTTAAAACAAACATCATCTATTATACATGCAATCCCCTGGGTGAGCACAAAGTAATTAGGTGTACAGTAGTGCCAGAAGAAAAGAGGGTGAAATGCTAATAGGCAACTTAGAGGCGAAGAATGTAAAAGTTAGGTCCTGCCCCAAGCAGTGTGGGCAGTAATGACATTACCATTTCATGCAACAAGCAGTACAAAGGGACTTTAATTTAAGCTACAGTCAAGAGTTCAAGTAGGTGTGTGAAGACGGAGAGCTAGATTTATAAATGATGTGTCCTTTAATGCTAATTTTACTATATTGCATTATGCAGCACATACATATGGACGTAACGGACAACAATGGTGCTACTCAGAGTTATTATTATTATTATCACTCAGGCTGCTGTTATGATCCTTTAATTAAAAGCATGGACTTGACCTAAAACTTTATCTTGCTGCTGCATGTTCAGATATTCCTTTTCATGTGTTTAGGTGTAATTAGCAGTTTGATGCTTCAGAATCACAATGATTGACTGAGGGAGGGAGTAGGCGGGACTTTCAGCTCCAGACCTGGAGGATGCAACAATGGAGGCGGTTGATCTGTATACGTGTCTAGATTCGCTCAAGTTAACCTGCTCTTTTGTTGTGGTGCAGTCAGGATAAAATACTATACAATATGACATGATACCATGTGGCATTAGGTCTTAAATGATTCAATGAGTTATTGGAATAATTTGATTACAAAAATGTTCTCAGAAATGTATAGAATCAAGGCTTGGTCTAAACCAGGGGTCTGCAACCTGCGCTTCTGGAGCCACATGGGGCTCTTCGGCCTCTCTAAAGTGGCACCTTGTAAATTTGACCAAACACAAACCTAAGTCTCTCTCTCCTTTACTTCGGACAGAATTGACAAAGCTACTCGGATGAGCAGCGAAACGTCTTCAAAGAACCAAATAAGTCCAGTTGCCTTTATTTAAAACCCTTTTTTGGATTATCATGACCTGGATGAGAACCTTCACCAGCACACTAAGTAAGGTTTTTATTTAGGTTGACACTAAAGGAAAAAAAATCATTTAAACAGTTTTTCTTTTTAACAGTTTCAGTAATTTCCCCAGTAGACTGGGTTGCTTCTCATCATTTACCATCGATAAACAGCTCTAGATTTCATGAAAATGTATTTAAAATGCAGCTAATAGTTTGTCTGCTTTCTTTCTATTTTGTAAATGCAAATTTCTAAAATACAGAACAATTTGACTCCAAATTAATAAGAAAATGCTGTAAAACCAAATAGTAGTTTTGTATATTTATTGAATTTTATTAGATTTTTAGACATCAAATTATAATAACTTTTCTAATAACTTATTAACTTTTCTTATAATGCTTTCCCTTAAAAACAACAGAAACAAACTTACTATAAAAGTTTGACACCTTAAGCGTTTTATTAAAGTCAAAAATAACTTGATGTTTTTGAAATGTTGTTTTATTTATTAAAATGCAACAAAATGCTTTATTTATTTCTAACTGGACAACCCTTTTACTGATATTTTACACAAATGGGAAAAACTGATATAGCTCTGCATATTTCTTAAGCAGCCATCAGTCTTTACCACTCAGCTCTACATGTCCAGACTTTACAAATAAAATAAAGCTTCACAAACAGGTCCCACTTTGAGATGTTTGACCAACGTTTACACGTTTTTTATTTAAAGAATCACGGTTTGTTCTGTTTCCAGCATAAAGAACTCCCCTGCCTTCAGACTGGTTCAGTGGTAAAGAAATATTTTCATAAGAACAACAGAAATGTTTAGATTATTCAGGGAGTAGCTGATGTACTCAGGCAGACCAAAGACAGAGTTTTCAGGTAATTCTCTCACTCACCTCTACATACCGGACCAGCTGCAGCACTAGGATATTTTAATGTTTTTCAAGAAGCCAGTAATGAACAACCACAAAGGTCAAACAACACATTTCACAAGTCATTCAGACTTTGAAGGCACCCTCTGAAAGTTCTATTTAAAATGATCAGCAGGTATTTGTTGCTCACTTCACCTGGTGGTTAGGGTACCTGTTTAGGTACTGGACTTTATTGAACCAATCACTTGAGTCCCTTTACACCTATCTAAACTTTGTTTCCATTACCTTAAAGAAAACCCTGCTGCAGAGCAGAAAGGAATGCTAACTGAATAACAGTTCAGATGAAATGCTCAGCAAGCCAAAGAACCTCACACCTCGACACGTTGGACTCCCTGTTGGTGCCATTAGGTTTCCCACAATGGCCCCAATCAGTGTTGTGCGTTTGTGCGTTAATAATAGGGTGTGATTAGGTACAGTATGAGCACTAGCCAATGGCCCTGGCTGTGTTTCAGATGTTTTCATTAGTGTCTGGTTAGTGTCTGGGGAACTTGCTATGTGGGCTGTCCTGGTTCACTGCTGCATTGATCACAGCACCATGCGCACACACACACACACACACACACACACACACACACAGAGAGAGAGAGAGAGAGAGGGGGGGGGGGGGGGGGAGACGCCAAGCAATGGGTTAGTGAACTGGAACCAACTATATGTGTGTGTGTGTGTGTGTGTGTGTGTGTGTGTGTGTGTGTGTGTGTGTGTGTGTGGTGTGTGTGTGTGAGAGAGAGAGAGAGAGAGAGAGAGAGAAAAGCTAGGCTCAAATCACATACAATATGGGTGAGATCCTAAAATAACACTGACTCTTCAACAGGAGGATCATGTTGACATTTCCCAGTGGGCTCGTGGTTCATTAGCACAGTGAAGTGGGTCACTACATTCAAATTCTGTTCAGGGCATCTGTTTGCAATCCACGTGCTCTGTCACCATCCAGATCCTCGAATGCCGGTGACTAACTGGTGTCTCTCTGAGAATGTTTTCTACTCCTTGCTACGTCTAGCGTCACATACCCGTATGATCAAACAATCCAGCGCTAAGCAGATGGGACCATAGAGACACATCCAACGGTTTACACGTGTGTTATTAATCATCCATCTGTCTGGTTTTGACACAACTCGCTGTTTCGTGGTGTTCATAATCTCTCAGTGAGGTTTATCACTGGAGTGAAATGTGTTTTAGTGGCTGCATGTGATTTATTTGCATATGGGAAGCATATGTAGGTAAAGAACGACCAAACTTATGTCAAAGACGAGGCTTTGATCTTTGGATGACGATGATACAGGCCGATTGGTATTATTCATCTTCCTACAGGCTAATTCTTTCATGTGCAAAGCGCACTTCAAGGGCCTCAAGCCCCTAAAGTCAAGTAATTCTTTGTAACAATCAATATTCATGGCTGAATAAGTAGGAATCAATTCCAGCAATGAGGTATAAGTTGATTGCAGACAAACTCCAGCCGTTCTGCTTCCGCAAGACTGTAAAGGTGTGTTCTGATCAATTCCTGGTTTGAAGCTTTGTGATATTTTGTGACCTTTTTGAACTAAATGTCACCCATTTAACACCAAAAAAAAAAAACTAAAACTGCACAAGCATTCTGTGTGAAGTGACCAGAAATGTCATTTTTCACAGGATCCTAGCGGAGGACTGAACAACAAGGAAACTACAGTCCCAGAGACTTTAAGGTGACCTGAAATTGGTCAACTTCCAAATAAAATGCAAATGAAGTAAAGAAACTTGCAGACTGCTGACACAAACTGTAAACTTGTGAAAATGCTATATATTTTTTCACCTTACACAGGGAAAAAAGTAATAAAAGACGTACCAGTGGCCAAATAAATGATGTGCAGCAGCGTGTCTTTCCCCTGCACCACATCCACTGCGATGTGAGTGAAGCGGACGTTGTCCTCCATGAAGTAGGGCACAGGCACCACGGGTTGGACCACCTCGTGCATCAGCAGAAACTTCTGAGCGTCCTGCAGGTTTCTTTGAGTCAGGTTCACATAGGAGCCAGAGTTGATGGTGCCACACTGTGGAGGGAAAAAACGCCTTGACTCACTACTTTGAAAAAAGTCAAGCTTCTACGTTAATAGGCTTAAGATTTTTGTTCAGAAATCCCACCAGAGATGGAAAATAGAGGGATTAAATGATTAAATGAACAAGGATTTAAAGTCAATTGCTGCCTCTTTGCGATGGTTTTGGTATCCTCCCAACCTCAGGGCTTTGTAGAGACAGAGGCTGATGGAAGGAAAGAGACTGATGAATGTTTGACTGAGTGGGTAGTTATCTCTTTTATTAGATTTCTCCTCATATGCATATATATTGCTGGTAAGTTTTATGGGTATTCAAGTAATAATGTGTCATGATTGTGTCATTTTTTACCACAAAAATAATAACCTTAAAAGGTTGTGGGGGCTTCATAATTGTCAGTGGCTATATTTTCCTTTAAATAATGCACTCTTAAAATATAATAACATCAGTCAAACACAGGACCATAGAAAGCTTTTCCTACAGTACCAGTAATATAACATGTAAATATGACCATTTCTTTATTTTATTTTCTTAGAATACTACAGAGACTCATGCTATGACACTGGCTGATATTCTGAAAATATCTCAGGGAAAATATTTCCCTCTATCTTACATTTTATATGTTTGAAAAGTTTCATAAAATGTAAACCCACAGACTGAGACGTGGCCATTTTGAGATGTATTTTTGTGTATAAGTTATAAATATTTACTATTTTCCTGAATAGCATCTGTTTGGAGAAATACAGATTACATTTGACTAGCTAGTCAGAGAGCAAGACAGAGTCTAGGAGCACCTCATTGTTTTTAATCATTTTTTTGGCATAAAAGATAAAAACTTGAATTTAATTTATTTAAACATATACCGTATTAATCCAAATATAAGACAAGGTTTTTTTCCATTGAAAATAATGTGAATATGTGGGGTCGTCTTATAATCGGGGTCTAACCAGTGACACATGCTGATAGTTGTTTGGGGTCATTACACGACCGCAACAGCAGAGGGCGCCAGCAATTTGTAAAGCCGACAATGACTGAAGCAGACTGGATTAAAAGTGCCGTGGGGCGAGTTAACCGACAACTGAGGCAGAGTTTCAAAGCTAATTTTAAGATAATGGTTAATGTATCAGAGATGTCAAACAGCTGTCAGGCAGACAGGAAATACGGAGTTATGAAGTAAAATGTCTGAAGATGGTGCATCATGGCGATGACGTTCTGTGGGAGGAGACGGATGACTGTGTGAGCACAGCTGATCAGAGGACTCTGTGAGTTAAAGCCTCATGCAGAGTTTTGATTTGACATGGCATGTGTGTGTGACAGAACCCCACACACACTAGAATATGCATTACAGATCTTTGTGACTGCATTGTTAAGCAAAAATTAAAGGTCCGTAATTAAAGTATTATTTTAATTACTTTTTCAAAATTTAAAAAAAAAAAAAGTTTATTTAAAAAGTAAATTTAGTTTTTTTCCTAAAGATTAGTCTTAGAAGGGGGGGGGGGGTCATCTTATAATCGGGGTCGTCCTATATTCGGGTCATACGGTGCTTTTCAAAGGTTCTTTCTCATGTCCACTCAGAGGGGAAATTATAACCTTTGACTTTATATTAGATACTCAAATTAGTAATATCATTAAAAAAATGTATTTTAGTATTACACAAATAATAATATAACTCCATATGCAGCCAGTGGGTTGCAGTGTATGGAGAGACTTATGTTAAAGTATACTATCAACACCTATACAGGAAAACAGCTTTGGAGTAGCTGTAGTGACCAATATGTATAAAATATCAAAGTATAACAGTTTATGTAATAATTTTTTATAACCTTTACTCTTCCATCACATTTACATCTCATGGTTATTTCTGAACCCACCCCCTGGGTACACTGGGAGTAGTATATTTTACTTCTGTTGGTAATATTTATCATTGGTGATAACTCCATGTATATAACCATGTAATGTGAAATTCACAGAAGTGTAAAAGTTACACTAAAACCACAGAACTGCATGAACCACTATGATCATTTGGAGATTGGATTTGATCCTGACTGCACTTGGACTAGTACTTAGCTCATCAGTCTCGTAAGAGGTAAAAGCTATTTCACCAAACTAAGGCCAATCAGGAAGCAACAACAGGTATGCTATAAGCTGAAAATCCCTTTAATTAGTTTGGTGATATAAACAGTTTCTATGATATAAAGTCTGTTTTATAAGTTTAAACTATTTAAAACACCTCACCATTCCCTGAATGATCCTTATAAACGTTGCTGTTACTCTGACCCCATGAGCTGCTGTATCAGAAACACTTGAAGAGATATGATGAAAATGATGCTGTTTGAATTGGAAATGTGGACCGCTTTGTCCATCAGGCGGAGCAGAACAAGGTGAAGCACAAAGCCAGTGCAGCTGAGCGATAGCCGGATGAGAAAAGCTAACCATGCGTGTCCTTTTCAGTAAAAGAGGTCCAAAACTGGGTTTAGGTTTGTGGACTGAGGTCTGTTTTACAAAGAATGGAGCCTCAAGGACACAAAAATACGCCCTGCATGGCAATCACACCAACCTAAATGACTTGATGTTTAATTGTAGTATCAAATTAAAGCTGGTTCATATTTATGTTAGACTACAGGTGGTGTGTAGCTACTGCAGCAGCAACCTGAACATATTACACAGATCAATCCTTGGCCTTCACAGAGCTGACAGATGGGAATCACAGAGGGCTTCCCCGGATCACTGCTCTCCACATCACCAGATGGGAAATTACAGTCTTGAAGGACTCGGACCTCCTACTCTGTGCGTCCAAGTGTCTCAAATGTGTTGTTCAGAGACACACGTCTAAAGCTTCCATTTGTGGTCTGTGTTGTGTGCACGAGTCCCAGAGAAGCACCAGAGTGTTTTTCTGCCGCAGCCAGGAGGAGTCAGCTGCTGACCAATGAGGGGCTATTATATCAGTGAATGCACACTGAGATGGATGTTATGATTTCCTCAGCGCAGTCAAGGTGAGGGACACAACCATCATTTGGCTGAGGGCCCATCCAACACTCAGCTGTCCCCTCTCATCACCGGGCCAAAGTGCCCATCCAGGATGAACAGTGGCTCTCAGAAATATGATTGTTTTATAGCATGTATTTCCAAAATAGATGGGTTTTTTTTTTTTTTACTTCCAAACATTAGGGTTTCCTCGCTTTAGCTTTTATTTTCCATGAAGCTAAATACCAAATATATCGGTATGAGGTCTGGATATCATCTTAAATTAGATTTATGATAATTTATAAATCTGACAGGAGCGCTACGGAAACTGACACCTTAATTTTTCTGCTTTCTGTAACAGATGCTTTCCATCAGCTCCTGGGTTTTAGTCAAACTGAACATATTCTCCAATTTGCGTAGCAAAGGAACGGATGTTTTTTATTTTATTTTATTTTACAATAATCAATTACAACATGACAGAAACTACACAACACAAAGACGGCATTAGGCTGTAATGCATAATGAACATGACTCATAGTCGGAATAAACCCAGCAGGATCAATTGGCGTGGTTCAAATAAATGGAGGGATTTTCTCTGCAGACTGGGAATTAAGCTCTCAATCAATGCTCAGTGTGTGTGTACCGAGTGATGAGTCTCCAGTCATAATTATTCCCACGTGGCAGCTATAAACCTTTATTTTTAGGGGGATGGGGGTGGGGGGTGGGGGGGTTGTGTGCAATAGATATATACATAGCCAATAAGCTGTAAGGCTGGCTGGTTCTTTATAGGGGTTTGTTGGTGCCTGCATGTGTGAAAATCTATCTGCAGGAGGAAAAAAGAAAAAGACAAGCCATAAATCCTGCGGTCGTAAATCTAATCCTGCAACATTGACAAATGCTTGATGAAGATGTCACTGAAACCTAGATAAAGTGTGCATTGGTCCAGCGGTGAGGAGCAGCCATTGTACCCAAGCTTAAGTGGGGAGACGGGGACACAGACGAGGAACTGATCCATGTTTATCCTTGAGGAACACAGCCATTATAGAAAGACTATATGGTCCTTTCTGTGATGCACCTTAAACCGGGACGAATCTGTGGTCAGATCTCAAGAATGCATGACAGAGAGAGGTATTCATATCACAGATTCACTGATGTGTGTATTAAATACACCACCGGAGCTTGATTTTTCTCCCCCCTCGGAGCATCCCACACTTTTCCCTGCACGAGCAAAATCATTACAGATAATGCACGTGTGTTAGGTCTGGATGGAAGACTCATGCATCTGCTGGCCTGACAGAAACACGATCGAATGTCTGTGATGAGAAACACGTGTGAAAGTGAGGTGTGTGTGTGTGTCGCCAAACCTCTGAGGGAATTCATTTCCTCGCGGAGAGCAGCGTGGATTAGCTCCCTCTCCGTCTGCAAAAGGCCCGCAACAACCCAGAGCCACTTGTTCTGCTAATAACACATTCCCTCTGTGTCATCAGCATGGAGCAGCACTTTAAATCAAAATAAGATGCTTGGCTTTCCCCCTCTGGGTTTTAGGATTGAGTATAAACATAAAGTCTGCAAAACAAGTCTAGTTTATTAGGAAGGCCAGGGAAAATATAAAGGAGCTTTTACTATGTCCATGAACCCAAAATGAGACATAAAGAATGTCAGGTTTGAGTAAATTATTTATCAGGATGCACATGCTGCACCCAGCTGCACATATCTGATGATACGTCTTTAGTTAATAACATAAAATGATCGACTCTGGTCAGACTTGTGTGGTTTGTAAACTGGCTGCTTTGACTGCTGTGAGCAGTTTGCCCTCTGGGATGGAAATTCTGTGTTTTGGTTCAATATTTTGTGATCCAGACTGAAACCTCTCCACTATAGATTATTTTAGGACAGAACCCCGAAGGGTGAATTTGACTCATTGCACTGAAAGCACAAGGATTTGGGTTGTGTGGAAATATAAAATAGACAATAAAAGGAAGTTAATGACATCTCCATTCATACATAACATCGCTGGAAAACTTTAATTTGAGTTTATTTGGACATTTTTTGTGTGATTTTTCTCTAAACTCTAAAATGCTAAATTTAGAATGCAATTATGCAAAAATGACCACAACAGGAAAAAACAGATAAACTATAAATGTGTTACCTGAAAGTCGGGGTTGGGGTTGGGGTACGGCAGCCAGGCAGACCGTGAGTTCTCCTGGAATTTAAAGGGTCCGTTGAAAACCTGCGATATGGCACTGAGATTGAAGGCACACACTGCAGAGGCTGCAATGCTGTTTCTGATGGTTGGGAAGGAGGGGGGGGGGGGGTGTGTGCAGACACACATAAAAATGGGATGAGAGCATGAAGGGAAGGAAATGTGACAAACAGATAAACAAAAATAAACATCAACGCAATAAAATCTACAAAAATCACCACAGCAGGAGAAGGAAACCATCTCGGATTTGTGTTTGTAAAGATCGCCTCTTGTGTTTTCACACCACAGCCACAAATCAAACACTCGACAGACACACACACACTCACTCTGGTGTACACGATCGTCATTATTAGATTATAAATCCAGCAACAGCAGACGATTAAGCTGCTCGGCCTGTGTGATTTACGGTATAGATCTCCGAGCTGAAATACAGCTTTGACTTTTTAAGCTGTCAGTTTCAACAAGTACTGGTCGCCTCCCTCGTAAGAGAAAGTAAAGAATGAGAGTATTAACTCTCAACTCAAACTGCAAGACTCGGGTGATGTGAATTATAATCCAGTGCAGCTGTTCATTAAACTCTGTGCCTGCAGGGGGAAATGTTTCCAATACCCTTCAAAAGACTTTTTTTTCCAGCTATGTGAAGGCACTGACCATAAAGAATTGATTACTCAGCTTTAATAATGGTCTGTGTGTGTGTGTTTGCTGAAAGGTTGAGGGACAGGGGAGATTTATGGAATATATAGATATATATTTATAGAATAGTTATTGTAAATAATAGCTCTCATTACATTGTTTACGTGATACTGTAAAGACAGTAATAATGAGGTTTATTATTGGGTTATAAATAAGTATTCTTTAGAGATGTTTAGGGAACAAGTGGACGAGAAACTTGAGACATTTTTAGTGAGAGACTAACTCCAGACAGACAATGAACCCTGAATCATAGATTTTCCATATTTTCTTGTGTACTTATGTCTTTTTATCTCTTTTTCTATACATTTAGTCTATTTTACTGGTAAACTGGGCTTGTCATTGCAATCTAAAATGTAAAAAAAGGTTTCTCCACTGTTGTTTAGTAGCTATGATGACTACAATCAACCCAAATTTGGTCTAAAACCTAACAATGTGTAGACGTTTAAACTGTGTGGTAGAAAGATGTTTAAATTGGTGCCAAAATAAGAAAAAAATACTTAAAAAATATAAATGTTTGCACTGCAGCAGCTTGTTGCATCACGCTAAACTATCAACACAAACACATTCACAATCCTAAAGACTTCATTCTAAATCCATGCTGGAAATCTTTCATTTAATTAGACAAATGTGATCAGTCCCAGGAACTAATCAGTTTCTATAATAAACTAAATGAAATCACTGAGGTTTGGTTAAATCTGCTCAATCAACACAACCTGTCCTCTAGAGGACGTTCAAACCAGCTGAGACACAATCAGAGAAAAGGACAGAATGACAAACCCCACCCTCCTTCCCTCAGGCACAAGACTGAGCAGCCTCAAAATCTGCATCAAGGCTAAAGCCCGGGGCACAGCGAAGACGGACGCGTTACGCCACAGAATCGCGGAGGTCTTTTGGGTACACAGGACGCACTACGCAGCTGAAATTGCCGTATTAAAGCCGTAAAAGCGGCACCGCTTGAAATAGAACTGGCAGCTATATTTAGCGCCTCTGTGCGGACTGGTGTTTCTGGGACGTGGCGTTGCGCTCTCCGTCACTCTCAGTAACTATATATTTTTTATAACAGCGCGGGCGCGATGCATCCGTCTTCAGTGTGCCCCAGGCTAAGAAACAGCTTCATCTCTGAGGCAGTGAGGCTCATGAACTTTGACCCTGAAGCTGTGCACTGTCATCATTTTATACCAAAATATGATCTGACTTTATTTTATTAATGACTTTAGGTTGTTTTTGGGTTCAAACTGATGTGAGCAACACATTTCCTTCTCCTGTGGCTCAAACCTGCTCTTGAATAAGGATCATTAATTAATCTGAATCTGCATCGTGTTGGTTGAATCTCTTAATAAAGTATGCATTTAATATATATTTCATATTAATCATTACTGTCTCTTTTTCAGCTTTTAAATGAAGTGATTGTGTTTGTTGACACTCTGCTTTTATAACCACAGAATTAGGAACAGAAAGTGTTATAAAAGTTTGGAGTTGTTTACCACAAGTATAGAATACTTAAATCCTAGATGTGTTATGACAGATTTGAATTATTTAGATTTTTTAGTTGTGATCGTTGAATGTTTTCAGTTGTTTGTTTTAATAAAAATAGACTGTGTTCAAATCCCAGCCAGCGCCCTGTGAACTGATGTTGTTTTGTACAATATGATGTCTAAATGTGAACTTTTTTAACAACTTTTGCAAAGTTACAAGAAAAATAAGGCACGTCGATTGTTTATAAAACTCTTTTATATGCTAAATAGTCGCTGAAACTTGTTTAAAGCCACCGAAAAAGCGTTTAATGAAAATGTTATTAGGATGTTTTTTTTTTCTTTTTTTATTTACTAAAGAAATTAAAATAATTAATTGCCAGCATTTTCCCTGCACATTTCCTGTGTGTTCTGAGAAAACACGAGGTGGAGACGCCAGAGCTGAGCTAATACTTGGTGTTGGATGTGAGCCGTACTAAGCTAAGCGTTTAATAAACCTACTCACACGTTGGTTGTAAAGATGCCGTAGAGCAGCTCCAGCTCGGGTAAATAGAAGGTTCCCTGCAGCTCGTTGTAGTTGAAGGGGATCTCTCCTGGTCTGGAGCAGTTCAGTCTGGCCTTCATGAAGGTGGTCCACGTGTCCTCCAGAAGAAAACGCCCACCGATGTCGTTTTTACAAACTCGACCCGCCCGGGAAAACACCGTCCTGCCGCAGTCGTGCTCCACCGCGTTTTCCCGGAAGAAGAAGTAAGTGAAGTTGGCGATATCATAGGAGGAGACGAAATTAGGCTCTGTGGAAAAATAGATGACAAAAAAGACTGAATGAGAGGAAGGTCGTAAAGAAAAAAACCATGATGACAGCCGGGAGGAAGATGAATCACAGAAAAATGAAGAAAAATAGAGACAGAAATATATTTAAGGCTGTGGGAGTCAGAAGGAGTGGGAGAGCGATAGGTTGTGTGTTATGACTGATTGACTCATAATGTGTGTGTGTGTGTGTGTGTGTGTGTGCTGCCCACACAACAGCAGGTGATCAGGATTAATAACTACAGGCTGTGTTATTAATGACATGGTGTTGGAGTAAGAAAGCTCATTTTTCACTCCCCAAACCCAAAGGTTAGGGTGAGAAATGACCAAAACAGGTGCAGTGTAATAGCTCTCACCCCACCTGAAACACGCCACCTTCATGACACTGTCACAGCTAAGGTGTTTATCTTTATGTATGACATTATTGGATCTAAAACGCACACTTTATCCTCCTTGACAGTGATTTAATTCGGCTTTAAATGAAAGCGTCCCCTCTCCCTCCTTCATTTTAGCCCCTTTCCACTCTGCACCTTCAGAGGGCAGTGCAGGAGGAGACAGAGGAAGAAAATCAATTCCCCATAAAATTAGTTATTAAGCCTTCTCCCAGAAGGTGGCTGCCAAGCTATGTATGTGATAGTTTTATATGTTTGTTTTTTTTCCAATTTAGCTTAAATGTGAATCAGGGAAAAAAGTCACTTGCTGACAAGATACTGATTGACCTGCTCCTCTGTAGGGTGGACATCTAAAGCTGTCTGAAGTTCTCCAATCTGCACTAAGACCACTCTAAGCTTTCTGGAGGGATAAAAATACATTGATTTTTGGAGACTTCACAGTAAAGTTCCCCTTAAAGAAAGGGTAGGCATTATTATTTATCTCACAAAGAATTTCTAGTTGCCAAGAAACTCTTTTTTTCTTTTCTTTTATCAATAAAAGGTATTTGAACAATTATGAACAAAAGCTATTTTGTGAGCATTTGCTGCATCGTATTGTGTAGAAAAGTGGTGGTTTGTGGGAGAGTGAAATCCTTGAAGGAGGACAGTTTTTTACTCCCTTGTTAAATAAACATCTGTCGCGTTCAGGCATCCTTGAGTTGGAGTGCTAATATTCAAAGCTGTTAGGGGAAAACTTGCAAAGAAAAACACCTTCAGTGTGTTTCTGTAGCCAAGCAACTTTAACTCTGATGTCAGAACTGAAAAAAGCATCACATTTAAGGGATATCTGAATTATATATCGCAAATTTACCATTATCACAACATCAAAGTGAGTCACATCAATACTATATCGATAATCCAGAGAACTATAAAGGATCAATCTAATGAATTAAATATAGACCGTTATATTCCAAGTAATGCACATTTACTATATGAATATGGGAGTTTATGGCAATAATAAAACATCAAATTGGCCCCAAAAATGATTGAGATGTAGAGACTGAACGTACAGCACTAGAAATATAATTAGCTAAGAGTTACTGCGGTCCTTTTTCTATGATAAATAATAAGTTTACAATACACTGTGCAGCCTAAGATAACAACGCAAAAGAAGAATGAGAAAAATGTGGGTTTATTCGGTTGACCCAAGTATTGCAATTTCATGTTTTTTATAAAATCATGCAGCTCTAATTTGAATAAAAGGCTAAAGGTTATTTAATATTTAGCTCAAAGTTTAAAAAAAATCAATGTTCAGTGTTTTTAATGATGTGAACATTAGAGAGGGAAAAGGAAGTTGTTTTCTAGGGAACTAATGAGAATCATTTAAAATCCCAACTGTTGTAAAGAGCTCTATAAATTAAATTAGTTCATTCTGACCGGTCTTAAACATTTTATAGCAATTTATGCTAGCACTATTATAAATGTTACGGTCCCGCACCTGGACAGCGCCGGTGCCCTGCCGACTCCTCCCACCTGTTCCAGCTAGCAGCGCTCCAGAGAGACGCAGGCCGGAGAGCTGCGCGGCTGGATCCAATCTGTGCAATCAAGGACGGCATAAAAGCGGCTTCAGCCAGTCGTTCTGGGGCGGCAGACGGGTTCTGTCGTCCCCTGGGTGGTTGTGTGTTTCGAGAGTATTTATGGCAGTTTAAAGTATGTTTTAAACTAGACAGATGGAGTGATTTTAGGTGTGGGAATCCACAGGTTTTATCTCTGTCTTATTTTGTCTCGTTTTAACCTCGCCTGATTTTATCCAGACTTTATTGTATTTACATCATTTTAGTATTCTTGGTTTTAACTAAATTAACTTATTTAAGTAAGAGGAGTGATTCTATGTTATTTATTTCCTTTGGTAGGGTAATTTGTGTTTGAACAGTCCTCCTCCTGTGTTGATTTAGTTTGTTTTTGTATAATAATAAATATAATTTTGCTTTGAACCATTCATCGTTTTGTGTTGGCCTCCTTCTAACTCCTAGACCAGGGGTGTCAAACTCATTTTCACCGAGGGCCACATCAGCATAATGGCTGTCCTCAAAGGGCCAGATAACTTAAAAATGTAACCAAATTAAATGTAAAATAAATGTAACAACTCCTTAACGTTACATAACTCTGAATTTATTACTTATACAAGATAAAACATTACAAATGCATGAAAAATAGGTTTGCTTGTTGCTCTGTTATAACATAAATCCTTTTGATTTGTCAGGTTATGAAACCCACTGAACTCCATCAATCAAGGATCAAACTATTCAAGTGAATTAAAAATACATCAAAGTTATAATAACTTTGATCAAAACATTTGTTATAGTTAGGGGTGTACACAATCTGTCATCACATGTCCTCAAAGGAGAACCTGGCTCTGGTGTTTGGTCCGCACATGGGGGGTGGGGGGGGAGTTGAAGATGATGATTTGCTGTCGGCTCAACATTTTTCTGCTTAATGCTCAATATTTCAAACAACCTTTAACTCATGAGGTCAATCTGATGCTTAAATAAAACTTTTAAACATATTTAAACCAATTAAATATTAAAAGCCTTCTACTAGTCACCTCTCCGGTCTGACAGAGCGATGACCCGGTTTCTTCCTCACTGCAGTCAGACAGCTGCAGCAGGTGAGGAGGCGTGACGATCAAGGTGTTCTGATTGTTCCTGACTGACCACCATTAATATTAATGTTCATTAGCTCGTATAAAAGTCCAAAACAACACGTTATCTTAGGCAGAAACTGGTTAATCTGGTTTGCCATCAGGGAAGAGGATGATCAGCTGACGGAGGGATGGAGGATCAGCAGCTCCCCACGCGCGCACGCATCATGGATCAACAATCGACCAGTGATCCTTTGTTCTGGTCAACTAAAATGACTGATTCTGATAAAGAGAACTGGATATGTGATGACAAAATGAACGTCTTTCTCAGAGGGGAATTATTTATCAGCAGCTTGAGAGTGCGAGCTGTCGGGTCGGGGAGGAGTTAGTAAAGCGCGCGAGCGCAGCCAGCTGGATCGCAAACCGAGTCCCGAACCAAAGAGGGCGATCTGTTCTGATCACGGATCGATTGTGACCCGTTGTACCCCTACTGGGCATGTGTGAGCTGCGTGCGTGGGTCGGACGTACTGTGATTGTGTGTGTGTTAAAGCGCGCGCCGAGCTGTGCGTAATGGCGCACTGGAGATGCTGTGAGTGTGTGTGTGTGTGTGTGTGTGAGTGTGTGTGTCGGAGCGGAGGTCCTACCGTGTGTGTCCCCTAGCTTCAGAGCTTCATGTGAGCACTCATTCACTGAGCTGCAACAGGATGTGAAGTTCGTCAGATCGAGGGTCTCCCATCGGGACCGCGCAGCGCTGGATCGCAAAAGCGCGTTTGAAATCCGGTTCTCATGAGGACCAGCCTACTGCTTGTGTGCACCCTGCCCTGTAGTGGCGGTAAGCCGTCAAGTCGCGGGTAACACAATTGACATGCATTGTGGGAAATGTAGTTTTTGGTCAAAATACACTTTTTACCTATTTATTTCTGAATACTCAGACCTTTTAAGCTCTCGCGGGCCACATTAAATGACGTGGCGGGCCACATGTGGCCCGCGGGCCTTGTGTTTGACACATATGTCCTAGACTGAAAGGAGGTCGTAACAATAAACCTTTAAATCAACATCCATTGCAGAAAAAGGATGATCATATTCTTGCAGGAAGGATGTGCATCTAGCAGCTTCTGCTTCTACCAAGAACCTTCTATGCAAATAAGTTTGATTTACAAAAAGAAAAAGCTTTAAAACAGTTTGACATAAAATTCAATGACATTTTTGAGATTGAAGTGATTTTTAGGATGATAAACACCCATTTTGGTCTTGGCCCTACTACTAGCCGTTTACCAGGTGTTAGCTCGTTAATCAAGTCAGAACAAGCCTTTAATTCTCTAAAAACGGACTGTTCACCTCAAATGATCTGAAGCATTGTGTAACAGTGTAAGGACGACCTGGACTCTGGTTGTTTCGTACCGTTGAGCCACTTGGAGTTGTACTGGGCAGTGCGTAATGGGGGCATGCCGCCCAGGCTGCGGTAGATGGCGGGGTCTCGCCCAGAGAAATCCATGGCTGTGGCGGCATAAAGCTCCCCGTTGGATGTGATGAGGGCGGTGGAGTTGTGGAGGGGATTGTAGGGACACCGAGCCATTCCACTGATCTGATCGTGGATCTCTGTCAGGTTAGTCAGCTGCAATGAAAAGGCATGAAAGGATAAAACTGAGAAATTGGAAAAGAAATCTGATCAATAGCGAGATAAAACAGCTCGACTGGAAGAAGACATCGCCTCGACGCCACCAAGGAGAGATGATTCTGAGTGTTAGCAACAAGAGCATCCCATGAGATCAAGAACGAAAATAATAACACAGCACGCACCAGGATGAGAGCCACTGCGTGTTTGTTGTTGAAAACCAGTGAAATTATATAGGACAACATATCAAAGGGCAGCATTAAAATGCAAACCAGAGAAGTCTAGTAATGTTTTGTTTGTTGCTGCCAATATGCAAATGGTACAGACTACAAAAAATATCACATCCTCTCATTATATTTTGTTTTGTTTACAGCTACTGTGAAACACACAACGACCAAAAAAAACTCCAGGAGCAAGAAACATAATCAGAGAACGCATTTAGAATAATTAGCAACATAAAACACACAAGCCTGCTTTAGAATGATGTAAGGAAAACACCTGTTTGTCAGCAATAGAGCTGTTCTGGGCTGAAGCGTTTGGATGGTTTTGTTTCCGGTCTCCGCGAGCCGTTCTTGGGGTTTGAACATCATTACGCCACGTCTTAGAGAAACCCTCCTGAGCTCCAGGGAGGCTCCATGAGAGATGCAGTCCTCTGTTGCAAACTGCCTTTGAATGTAAAGCCAAATCCAATCCCCCGCTTTTTAAAAATACTTTACAGCTTGACCTTGGGTTAGCGCTGACACACTGCACTGGTTCCTACTTAAAACAAATACAGGCCATAGCTCAGTGACTCAGACCTGAATACAAAAATGGAGTGTTGCAATTTTCAAATCTAAGATGTAATTATATTTTATGGTGCACAAATAAACACCATATGGGGATTAGCTCATGGTTTGTGCTCTCATCTAGACCCTACAGAGGAAAAAAAAGTCTGCACTGATCTCAGGTTTAGAAAAGCACAAATATTAATTAAATATTCTTGATGCAATTCCTTTTCTATCAATCAGCCAAGTACGTTTGTGACTTCACGCTGGCTGCAGACGATTTTAAGCTTTTAATGAGTCATGAGCTCCATCTCGTCTCTCTCTGTTCAGTTTCGCTAATCTGCAGCTTCCTTCCCTTATCCCACAGCAGAGGGTCAGCCTCCATTCAGGCAGCGTCTCCAGCCAGTTTCCTATAGGGCCTGTCAATTTGGATCAAAAAACTCTGCTCCACCTCTGCACCACCCAACCGACAACTACAACAGAGCAGGCCTGTCTGAGCTCTGCCAGGCTGAGATGAAAGCCTGGTATTGACAGCATTGATTCTGTTGACAGGAATAGTCTTTTCAGGTCAATAGGGTCATTGAGAAAAACAAGAGGATGGGTGATAAATAGACTGCAGTCCACTCATTGCATTTTGAGGAAGTGAGGTGAAAGTCATCTCTGTAGTGGACCCAGCAGCTGCATGAGCAGGACACTGAAGTGATTTTATAGACTTTTTTTTAAAAGGAGGAAACGCTCCTGAGTTTAGAGCCAGTTAGAATCCAAACAGCTGATAACAACAGGAACTCTGTGTGGGCTCAGAGCTGTAGGCTGTCACTGATCCAAGGTGGACCAAATATAAAAAAACAAACCACATGGATTATAAGACTCATCTGATGCTAAATGTATTTTTCTCAAGTCTACTTCATAGAAAACTTTTCTCAGGACTAAACTTTATAAAGCAATTACCCAAATTAACGAGCCACAACCACAGATTTCCACCTGCATTAGAAAGTAAATCATAACATTTTTAATAGTGGAGTTTAGTTTCTATGGCTCATTTAAAATAACTTTTGTTGAGCAAAGAGCTTTACAAAGTGTAAAACATCAAATAAGTCAGAAACATAAAACAATGCAAATAAAATAACAAAATAATCTGGTGAAAGTAAATGACTCTTGTTGCTGCTGAAAAACTTTTACACAAAAGGCACTGATTGAATAATTTAATCTTCTGTATTTATACAAATTCAACACTGAAACTGCTGCTATCTCACTCAGGGTTTGTACATATATATATAATATACATACTCTCACATTCCCACTTTATTTGCGTCTGTACTTTAGGTTGTATAATATATATTTATATCTTAGCTTTTCATATTGTAGTATTTTATCTTTTATGCCAGCATTGAGATGAGAGAGACAGTATTTTGATTCATCTATACATTCTACATAGAGGGAACTGACCATAAGAGAATCCTAAATAAAATAGTTTATAAAAGAAGATCAAATAAAGCCGCACAACCACTACAGACAAACCACATGAACTTCACATGTGACATTTAAAATGAGCATGTGACACATGTGAACTTCACATGTAAAAACAGGTTAAATTAACATGTTCTGCCCATGTCTCCCATGTGATTTTGGAACACTTTTAACATGTTATCCCAATGTGATCACATGTTTTTCCACATGGGATCACATGTAAACATGTTAAGTTTCATACTACAATCAAGAAGTCCTGCTTAGCTTAAAGCTGCTGAGCTAAAAGCTCGTCTCTCCAGAAGTTTTATCAGGCTAGTTACATGGGGGCTTGCATGGTGATGCTGTGTAACCATAGCAACGCATTATTGCTGGGGGTGCACACACACCGGCCGTGATCAAGTGATAAACCACAGAATTGTCAGCAGACTACATGTCTGACCTTCCAGCTAACACTTTAGAAAAATACAGAAGGAGCACTTTGTGGCCTTGAACATTGTCTTTAAAGGTGTGGTTTACTGAAAAAACATCTTAAAATTCTTTTTTCTGATTAATATTGGTCACTCTGAGCTTTTCATGCAGGCTGAACATGAAAACAGTCTTCTACATGGATCTCCAGCTTTAGCTTCTTATAGAAAATAGAGGTTGAAACGCTCGGATTCGAAAAACCTCACAGCTCTACGTCACAACGTGAATTTGCGTACATGGTCTGGCCCATCTTGGCTCACACCGCCCCACAGGCAGGCCTGGATAACAGGCTAGATATGGCATGGGGCCCCGTGTGGTCTGGGAGCCCCACTGGCCAGAAAAAATAATAAGATTTTATTTAAATTTACATAGAAGAATATTCTTAAAGTGAATTGGCCCACAAAATCGTAACTGCTACTTTACACTGGATGCGGTGCGGTTGCAGTGTGGTAACCACACCGCAGCTGCAAGAAATGCACCCCCCACCGGCTGTGGTTTGGTTGTGGAACGTCTCCTGTACTTTGCCTCTGCAGGAGCACCAAATCTCAGTGGTTCACGAGAGTTCACGTAATAACAAATACGTGTATAAACAGCAGCTGCTAAACAAAAGCTACACTCGATGTCAGCTTTGCTAGCATCCTCCTCTCACCCACCACCACCACAGATTCCAGATGACCTCCCAACATAGAGCTAGACTTCCGCACCAGTTTGTAGATCCTGTCCCTGTCGGTGCATACACTCCCCCAGCAAGTCACTGCATAGAAGAGGGAGGTTGCGACCACTGAGTAGAAGTCTTTAGCAAGCTCCTGCAGACTCCAAAGGACCTCAGTCTCCTCAACAGGTGGAGTCGACTCCAGCCCTTCTTATACAGGACATCTGTGTTGGTAGACCAGTCCAGGTTATTGTTGAGGTGAACACCCAGAAACTTATAAGAGTTCACTACCTCAATGACTTTTCCCTGGATGTTCACTGGTTCCTGAAGTCTATTACCATCTCTTTTGTCTTGCTGGATTATTAAATAATCCCCGTCTTAATGACTCATTTTTAAGCATTTTGTTAACACAGCAATATGGTCGACAGTCTTGTGATGCATTGTGGGTAGCGAATGATGTTGAGTATCTTGATCGGCTGTGGGTGTGTAAAGAAAAACAGATGCTGTCTGGTGCAATGAAACCGTTTCCGACCAAGAGAACATCATAAAATTACATAATTAAAGAGAGTCAGTGGAGCGTCAGGTGGTTAACAGCCGTTTTATCCACAGCCTCTTTTTATAGTAAATGCTTCACACTCGTTTCGCACCTTTTAATGTTGTTTAGGTTCAACAGAGCTCTTTACAGCTCATCCTATGGAGCCATTCACACACAAACACCATTCCTTATTGCACGACTTGCACTCTGTTTAAACGCATTTCAATAGTCAAATAAATGATTAATATTCCCATCATGCCCTGGTTCTCATCACAGCTGATAGGAGTTCTGTCCGAGCGTGACGCCATTGATGTTTCTGTTCCCGACCTGAGTTTCACATTAACCAAACGTCCAGCTTGTAAAAATGACAGCTCCCGGTGAAATACTGCTGTAATAATGTCATGGCATTTCAACTATATGTATTTTCGGAGCAGTAAACAGTCATTATGAGCCGCTGACCTTTGGAGGCAGTGCTTCTGGACCAAAACAAATATCATCAGAACAGTGAAGTCATGTGTCGCCCTCTTCTAAGAGAAAATCCAACAGAGTGAGATGCAGATATGTGACTTTCTAGAGTGAAAACAACGCTGTGGCATTTAAATATTGCTCTGTACTTAAACTCAGGAGGTGTCTGTTATCAGCAGTAGAGTTTTAAATGCTTGAGTTGCTCAAAAATATGGACATTATCACAGTTGCATGAAGTTATAAGCCCACAAGAAAAATGTGGGGTGTCAAGCTGCTCCTGAAACACAAGAATTTAAAGAGGAATGAGAGAAAAATCCCTCTAAATGAGATTAGGAGCTACAGGGATCTTAAAGAGTCCAAAGACAGAGAAGTAATCTCTAAAAAATGAAATGCGACTTTTGAAGAAGAGTGAATTATGTTACCTTGGAGCCCAATGCCAACACTATTAGGAGTAATGAGCTTAATATTTTGATTGGGATGCTTAACCAGTTTGAGGTAACATAATTCTCCAAATAAGGACCCTTAATAGGATTCATTTTATAATTAGTCTGCCTCCCTGAGAGCACAACAGGAGGCCGAGCGCCACATGAGCTGAACGCTGAGGTGTCAGGCTCACAGCTCACCTTGATTAAATCAATCTGACCTTTACTTCAAAAACACTGTCAGTTCATTAAATAGCAATCCACTCTTCAGATTTGCATTGTTTACATGTCCGATATATCACTGCTATTCTACACTAATGAGTTTTCCAAACATGTTTTCTGAATTAGAGGTTGACTAAAGCGGCTGTCAATTTCAATGCAGCTCAGCTCCGTGGATGTGAGGCTGCTGATTTCCTGCTGTAACCTGCAGGGTTTCATCAAAAACAACAACCAGAGGAGTTCAAACAGCTGACAGGCCTTTACTGAATGGCTTTCAATAAATATGCTGAACTTAAAATCAAACATTTTGATCAAGAATGATCTATTGTATGTTCTATCTAATGTTGATGAAGGTTCTCATTCATTCCAACAGAATCAAACAAAAGCAAGTGGATATTTATTTTTTAAAGACAATTTGCTTCACGACCACTGAGTTTTCTCACTTCAGAAACAAGTCCTAAGCTTTGACACGTGGCGAGTAGTTAAAAAGCACCACAGTGATCATTTACTTTGGTAAGTATCTCACTGGACTGCAACTGTTAGCGACAAAGTGCAAGCGACATTCACGAGGGAGCATCGAACTGTCTCCAGAACTTTGAGAGTTCTCCTCGTGTGAATCACTCTTGTGTCATTGGACATGATAAAAATATAGTCATGATTTTCTCACAGTCACGGAGTCATCATGAGCATCTGGAACCCACCCTGATTCAGTGTCTGAGTCAGAAAGTAAGAGAAATATGAGACAACCAAATCTGCAGCTTACAGCCAAGATCTTTTTCTTTCATTGTAAAAGAATCGTGAGCACTGACCTTAAATTTGTAGCATGTGGTCTTTCAGTGTGACAGAATCTCTGACCGTTGATTTATCACTCTCAGACCAAAGATGACCAGCAAAAAACTTCAAGCAGTGTCAAATATTTTCTAGGGAAACTGCAATCTGTCTGCTGCTCTGACCAGCGTCTCTTCCTGGCCAGAAGCGTGTCTGCAGCTTTACAGTATATCCTCACAGAGTTCCAGTCTATTTACTTGAGTACGTTTGTTGCCTTAAAATAACATATTTATTTTCTACACCTGTTTATTCATGTGCAGGCCGGGTTGTGGTGGATCTGGTCCACACTGGACAGGTCCAAAGTAAAACCTTCTGCCAAACAAAACTGTGAGGAGATGGAGCAGTCAAAGAGTAAAAGCTGTCACTCAGATGCTTTAACTGTAGTTTTCCCTCGTTTATCTGTTATGAAGCAGCTGATTATGGCAAGAAAAACCTTGAATTGTTCAGACATTATTTATTTTAAATCTGTCAGAGTCCTCTGGCAGGCTTAAGTCTAAATATAACTGATTGCTGTTGATGCAGTTAATGTGACTTAATGCAGCTCAGCTGTGTTACAGGTGATCTTACTCAGACTAAGTTGCTAAATGTCACTAAAACAGGGACCGGAGTGCTCACTCACACATGACAGTAACTTTGATCTACTGTCGGATTAACGGAGAGCGCAGCGTGTGTGAGAGAGGGTTTAAAACCCAAACGCTCTAAAGATAGCGTGGTAGAAGTAGCTCGTACCGTTCGGTTGGTGCAGATGGGGGTGAATGCGTTGGTTCCACAGGTAAACAGCCTGTTCCCATTTACTAACAGCACCCTGATGTAGTTCTGGCACTCCTCCTGCAGAAACAGACCAGCAAAAAAAAAAAGAAACACAGATTGCAGTTAGCAGTTAGTAGCATTTCCATTATCTATCCACTGGCAAGCAGCAGCTTTAAGCAGAGGGGCCAAATTACACGTTATGCCAATAAATAAGAAAAGCACCTGGAACAACAGCAGGGCTGCTCCAAAGCGTGGCCAAGTTACCCCGAGTCAAATCAAGGCTAATGCCTGCACGGCTTCGCTTTGTCACATCTTAATTCAGCCGGGACCAGAACTGGAGAGGGATCTTAATACTGAGGAGACCTGATGGATGCAACAGGTGTGAGAAAGGGCCCCCTCATGATTAGTTTAGGACACTGCCTCGGCTCTGTTGATCAGTCAGAAAGTGAAATGAAAGTGTAGCATCTCATACTCTTCATTCAGTCATGTTTCTGTCTAGCCTCCACCCCACCCCCCCACCCCCTCTCTCACTAATCAATTCAAAGCACTTTTCTCTAAATTAGGGTGAAGTACATGCTCACCAGTCTTTTCTTGGCTTTTTCCCCTTCTCTGGATGTTAAAAAAAAACACACTCAGTGCTCTGTTAAAAGCTCTCGACAAGAGGAGCAGGGCTGACGGGGTGAATGATTGATTGAGTGATAGATCGACGACGAACTTCACCAACTCCTCTCAGAAAGGTCGGGCTTTCACAGAGGCTCGCCAGTGATTTCCATCAGCTAAAGTCAGTGGGGGTATAAGTAGTCAGTGTTCATTTTCAGAGAGCGGCGTTTGTTTGTTTTTTGTCACAAGATGGAGTCGTAAACTTGTAGGGTCCCGGTCGTCTAACAGGGGCCGAGGCTGGGTGGGTAAGGGCTTCTTGTTAAACTTTAAAACCCTGTAAATCTGCTATTGTTTGAGCCACTAAAGGTGCCCAGAGCCACATCTCCTCCTCTGAAAGCTCTGATTTAGGAGTGGAGGCTGTCGTAGCCCAGAGGGAGCAGCTTTTATTCCCCCTCTTGCAAACTGATGTGCAAAAACAGCTTGTTTCCTGGTTCTAAGCATAACAAACTATATTTGTGTCCATATGTGTGCCTTTGAAACAATCCGTGTGCATGAGTAAGCACATTCGCAATGCATGCCTGTATAACAGAAGAGTTTGCGCGGCTCGTCATGCTCCATACACTTTTGGATAAATCTGTGGGTGTATTGCTTAAAGGGTCCGCATAATAATTCAATTCTTCTCCGGCGTTTGGATCCCCGGTAAATAAAGGTATATTTAATATTTACCCGACTTCACTTCCTGACAAATTTCCCTCGTCTGTACTGTAATACAGAAGCGCTCGGCTCTGATATCGTAAAACAAAACAGAAGCAGCAATCACATCCTGTCAAGGCGATTTAACTCTCCTTTCTTATCCCATTGAAATAAATCAAATACCCAAGAGGGGAGCAGATGTATTAGGAAAAAAAGAAGAATGCAATCACTGGCAAATTCACTTAAAGCACAGGGATGGTATCTGTGTAATAGCTTAAGCTACAGCATATTGCTGCGCACTGAGCTAGGTAATAAACCATAGAAGGGCCTGTCAACTGCTGGAAGAGGGGGGAAAAAGTCTTTTAATGCTATTCTTAGTGTACATCACAGGAGCTGATCCTCAATGGGGAACACCGAGCAAAACAATACAGTTCCAGCAGACTGCAGCGACTCCCAAGGTCTGAGGCAGCTTTGGTCTGTAATTCACTGCAGCTACCATGTGCTGGCCAGCCTGTGCAGGCCTATTATGGGTCTCTAACCACCTTTCACTGGAGGATAAACACACACACACACACACACACACACACACACACACACACACACACAGAATGAGAGAGAGACAGCAGGGTTGGGCAGTTCACCTACAAGTCAAGTTCAGCTCGAAACCATCTGCTTTGTATACAGCATTAAACCAGCTACACCACAAACGAAAAAACACACTGCAAAGAAAAAACTAAAACAATAGGAACTCCCTTTCTATAAACTATAAATAAAGTTATAAGTATAGACGGGGAACGCCTGACTTCACAATCAGTTGATTTAAATCCCCTTTGAGGTCACAGTCAGAGGGTTAGGGTGTCTTCATGTCGAGCCCCGTGTTGCTTTTAGGCTGTTTTTATTCTAGTTTACAGCTGGGTCGTAATGTACTCTTTGAATTGAAATGAGATGTGTAATTTCTCTGTTCACAAGACAGGATTTTAGTTAAAGCGAATGATATTAATCAGCACTGATGTGCCGGTGGGACATTTACACATCAGAGACCTTCAGTTCCGTTTAACTGCTATTTATTCATGTGTTGTACTGGAAAATACTGAATGATCAAGGGGGTTTGCAGCTTTGCAATTTAGAGGAAAGTACTCAGCAATGGGAGAGCACCTGTTTATAATTAATATTTTAACTCTAACAAGGCTTAAACACTTTGGCCTTTCGATCTGGAGCTTGGGGAACGGCAGCCGATCCTTTTATATATTTTTAGAAAAAGTGAAATTAGTTGAATAAATTGTGTTTTGACCTGATAACGCATACACGTCTGATGCTAAATGGACAAATGCTATAAGCAGGTCATGGTCAGGTCATCTCCAGTAAATACAGCTTTCACATAGGATGTATCTTTTCCATTATATAGAGAAAAAAACACCTTGTTTTGTTTCCTTATGGTGGTACTGTGTAGTGAGATGACAGGACAGAGCTGAACTCACCTCAGATTTTCCACGGCTGAAGCAGGCTCCCTTGGTGAACTCATCGCAGTGCCACTCAGCCTCCTGCAAGTTGAGAACAAAGGCCATCAATAAACCATCAAGATGATGTCAAAGCATTCTGTAAACACATAAAGGAAACAAACTAAAGATTAAAGACCAAACTTTGAGGGAATGCATATCATCTGCTTCCTGTAATGAAATAAATTTAAACTGTAAATATTAGATTTTTTACAAATGATGATGTTATAGCCGCTTTGGTCAAATGTTCAAATTTCATAGTCATGATTCATGAAATAGTGCACTTGTGATGAAGGAGTGAACACTTTGAACACAAACTCTGCTTCTATTAAACCCAACTTTAGCTCAATGTTCATATGATTGACTGAGTTAAAGCCAGGTGTGAACATAACTGGTACGCTAGCACACCTCAGCTATCATGTGCATTCCTGATCCCTCTGCCCGAATGCACCTTTGTGGACTGGTTTTGTCATGCACAACTATGTTTGGGGACTCTCTTCATAGCTACACCTAAGTGTGCGTCGCTAACTAGCTTCCCCGATATAACTGATGGGTTCGTGTTATGCTCCCTGACTTTGTTTTAAATAAAGAGCTATTCTGTTTCAGCCAGTGACAGAGTGTTGTTGAATAGTGATTCCCAGCTTCAAGCGTCACAGGTGCTTTCACAGTCCGGATCCCATACCCCTGATTATAGCTTGTGTTTACTAAAGTTGATTAGCTGTGGTGGCCATCTTGAATTGACTTGACTCCAAAGGTGAACCAGTTGTAGTTGTAGGTGTAGTGGGTTTAAGCAAAGATTTCACACAACTTTCTCAGAGCACGTAATGAAGATGACTCTCAGCTACTGTGACACCAAACTGTTGCTCAATATTTGAAAAACCGAGTTAAAAACATGTTTTCTAGTGTTAATAAGCAATGGCAGCCATCTTGAATGAGTTGACTCCAAAACGTATTTACAGATTTCTATTTTTGCTTACTTCTCACACTTAAATGATTCAGATCAGCAGACAAATTTCAAAATCAGACAAAGTTAACCTGAGTAAATACAAAATGTAGTTCTCAAATGATTTCATTTATTAAAAGGAAAAAGATATGCAAACCAACCTGGCCCTATGTTTTACCTGAAGGGACCGGAGTAGTGTATATGCAGGGGCAGGTGATCAGTGGGATGAGGAGCAGCTGGGTTGATTGACTGAGGAGCTGAAGGGAAAGAACTGAACTAACTGAACTCAAAGGGGTACAGATCATAACAGATCGGGCTAAACAATCTCAAAAAGCAACACATCATGCCCTGTTATAAAGAAATGCAAGAACAAAAGAACCCAGAACAACATCTAAAGCACTGCAGGGCTAACCTGGTTAAAGTGAAGGTCATGCTTCAGTAATAAGAAATAGACAGGACAAAAATGTTCTCCATGAGAGAGTTCTGAGACCAAAACCTCTCCTGACCCAAAACAACACAAAAGTCTGTTTCATTGTTACAAAAAACCTCCGGGGGCTCCCTGAGGCTTTTGGGAAAATATTAATCTATGTAACTTTCTGGAAGGTGTGTGTCCTGTTCCATCTGGAGTCAAACTAACTCTGGATTTCATAAAAACATCATCCGACCAACAGTCAGTCATGGTGGTGGTAGTGTGATGGTCTGGGGCTGCTTTGCTGATTCAGGACCTGGCTGACTTGCTGTAACTGAAGGAACCATGAACTCTGCTGTCTACCTAAAGGAGAATATCCAACCTTTGACCCTAAACAGGTCGTTCATTTTGGAGAATCCTCCAGTGTGGCTGAATTGAAACAATTCTGTAAAGAAGAGTGGAACAAAATTCCTCCACAGTGACATGAGAGACTCATTACTAGTTATCACAAACACCTGCTTGTCGTTGTTGCCACCAGATGTGTTACAACCAGTTATTACATTTAGAGGCCTTTTGCCGTTCAGTAGCCAAGGTCTGTGCCGTTTGTTGACCAACCAGATGATTTACAGTAAATTACTTTAGAAAACTCAGGCAAATGTATCGAGAAAACCACGCTGACTGACACCGACTTGGGTGAGAGGAACGGATTAAAACAAAACCAACACTCAAACCAGTGCACACACACCCTGACCCGTGCTAAACACAAACACAGAATCCAATTAAGGTGCATACCAAGCAGAGACCTCGAGAAATGAGAGGCGAGGGCGCGTGGAGCCACATGTCAGTTTGATTTATGTGTGAGGAAAGAGACTGAATCTTAAGACACATCAGGCGGCTCCCCTGAGTGGGACGTCAGTGTGATTTACATGTGAAGAAGAGAAACCGAGGGACCCTTTTTAAAACAGCAGGGAGAGGAATAAAAAGGTAAAATAAAAAAATCTGACAGTTTCTACCTTTTATTTCATCATGACCTCTGAGGCGAGGGGGGTCCTCGTCATTGATAAAAATTCTCTCTTGGTGTAATGAGGGCTGTTCTTGGGAGGGCACCAGGCCACCGAGTCTTTCACCCCCGTGACAGGTTGAATTAGCCGTCACTGCCACCAGCTCGCTATGACTGGCAGGGAGAAGATTACTTAACAGAAAACCTGACTGGGGCAGAGGAACGCGTGAAAGGTCTGTAAAAGTAAAACTATTCAGATCCTTTTCAGGCCACGGAGATACAACTTTCATGTGCTTAATAACCTGGAAAGAGTCCAGGGCACCGGACGTCAATCTGTCAGAGAATTTCAGATTTTACCTCAGCGCATTCCTTTTTCTCCTTCTTCTTTTTTGAGAATATTGAGAAGAAATATTCGTTGCTTCGTGACAGGCCTTTCCTTTCTGCCTCAGTGCCCTTTGGGAGGCATCTGTATGTACACAGTCACCCATAAACGCACACGGAGGCATCAGCTTGAGCCAGTCCAGAGGGAGGAAGGAGCTCGGGGTGTGTGGTACCATTCAGGGAGGATGAGATATGGAGCATTAATGGTAGCTGGCTTGTCTGTTTCTCCCCTGTGTGTTTGGGCTTGTATTCCAGGCCAAAGCTGTCTATTCTGGGGCCATGCACGCAGACGCGATCCACACACATCAGCATAAGCTGCAGAGCCTGCACACGCAGCACCAAAGCCAGCCCCTGCTGAATTCGACGTGGGCGCTGAAAGTGCTTTTGCTAATCGCGGGGGGCGGAAGAAAGCTAGTTAATGGCCTGAAACCTTGCTCGCTCATGTTCAATGTAAAAATCCATCATAATCCGAAGCAAAATTACAACTTGAAATCGCATTAATAAGAGTAAAGTGGTTGCTATTGTTGTTACAAGGTGATTAAGTAATTTATCATCATTCAACAGACTTTAGAGAACTTTTATTCCCAGAATGCACCATATTTTTACTGCAGCTGAAGTAGGCGATGCACACGGGCCTGTAAATGAGGGATATGCTAGCATCATTGACCACAAATGCCACCTAATCTGACTTTCCTGGCTCAAATGGCCCAGAGTAAAGAACATAATCAAACTCACACAATGACTAGCTTCAGGTCATTAGGAAACATTAAAAGCTCATTAGCATGCTTTTGTTAAGGCCCCCATGCTCCTAAAATGAAGCTGTCTTGAGCTGAATGTGAAATTGGTAAATCATAGTAATTCTTGGCTTTATCAGAGAAAGCTGCTCAGCAGAGGCCTTTTGTTATGATCTAATGGAAAAAGAAGCAGTAAAACAAAAGATGATAGAGAATCAATAGGTAAGGGCCAAATTTAGAGGTTTGTTGTGGAGTTAATGACCCATAATGCTTTGAGAGTTAGCTACTAGTGTGCATAAGTTTTAAATAACCCCAAACTTTCTTTTAACATGTTAAGTAAACTTGATCAATAGTTCTTCTTCTCCTTTAAAACAATCTGCTGCACATGAAAAGTATCTGAAGCCACATCTTTAAGTAAAAAGACAAAAATCCATCAAACACCTGAAGCAGGCCCACAGAGATGCATCACCCTTCAGCTACAGTCTGTCACAGCTAACAGATCTGAGGGAATCACCTTGTTGGTGCTAAATCACTATTTTCTGTCTGTCAGGGTAAATTATGTTTTTAATAAGCATTATCAGTGATGTCCCAACTGAGATTTATTTGTCCCGAATCCAATTCGAGTTTATTTCAAATTCAGTGTCTGTCAAAACCCAGTCTCAATCAGATGCTTGCATTATTTTTTGCCTAATTTAACAGCAGCCTACAAAACCAAAGTATAATAAAATGATTAAAATCAGGTGTAAATGTCTTTGTCTTGTCTTTGCATTTGTATAGCGCTTTTTGAAGTCAGTGGACTACAAAGCGCTTTACATCAGTCAGTCATTCACATGCTGATGGAGCTACAGAGGCGAGTCACCCAGACACAGAGAGGCGCCACCAGCCCTCTGACCACCACCACCAGCAGGCAATGAGGGTAAAGTGTCTTGCCCAAGGACACATTGACAAAGTAACCCAGCCGGAGCCAGAATTTGATCCTGCAACCCTCCGGTTTCAAGACCCAACACCCTACCATTGCGCTACTGCCTCCCTAGGGGCTGATGTCCTGCAGGTTTTAGTGTTTATCCTGATCCAACACGCCTGCATCTTTTTAAAATTACACCTTCAGCATCTCTAGTCCTACAAGAGCCTGTTAATCACCCACTGATTCAAACCATGAGCGGAGAAGCATCAACATGTTGGACTGCAGCCCTCCAGGACTGGAGTTTGACACACATGTCCTAGAGGATCACAGTGTAGGGAGACAGTTTATCTAGACAAATCACAGGGTTTGACTTGTAATGCCAGAAAACACACATCTTCATATCACCTGCAAATTTGATCAACACTGTTTTAAACAATAACCGTTGCTTGTGAATGTTCTTTATTGATATTTGCTAAACACCACTGTGAATGGGAGTTACACCTGAGCAGAATCCATAAACACCAACGAGCTGGTGAAGTTTATCAACAGCTTCTCCAACTGTTCATCTGATGACTGGTTGTGAAGGCAGATCTATGGAGTGTTCTGATCCGTTTTAACTGCATGACTGGTCATTACACAAAAACTACTTCTTATTCACATTGAAGTAAAGCGTTTTGTCTTAAATTAAGCAGGTTAAAAGTGAAACTAACTCAGAGATTTTAAACTTGTTTCTCACATTTTCATTGGTTATTGGTCTCCTTGATGAAAGCTGTTCTTTCTTCCAGCCCAGCAATGAGTTGATGCTGTATTGTAGCACAGCTGATATAAAACTACATCATAGAAAGTAGGTCAACAATAGAGATCAATATTACCACACCAATTTGACACCAATCAATGAGAGATGCTCTAACTGTGACCCAGATCTGATACTTGAAATGGCTTTGGAGCATCCATAGACCTACATAAGTAATGAACTGGGAACCAAATTGGCTGCTATTAAACAAAGTGTCTAAATATCCTGGTTGAAATGGGTTTTCTGTGTGTTGACAGTGAGTTTAGAAGCGTTCACACCTGACTGATTCACAGGTCTAAGTGGTTTAAAGACAGGGAGAAAATACATTCCTCTAAAATGGCAAAGTAATGAACTGAAAAGTTCAAAGAAAAACTTTGAAAGACTTTCAAAAAACCTGGAGAACTTTTCATCAATACCACTTCACAATGATTACAAGAAAAAGTGGCTCTTTGCACAAAAATAAAATAAAATAAGGGATGACTAAAGTTTTTGGCTCGGTGCCGTATCTCTTCCTAACACCTTTTATTCTAATCACCACATTAAAGAATATATATAAACAGCTTGTGAAGCTTAGCCATAATGTCTGGTCTCGACTATCTTAGACAGTAGAGACCTGCTTCAAGTTGTTTTCTCCCAGTGATCAATAGAAAACTCGTCTAATACATTGTTCTGATCACATAACTGGTTGTCTTTGAGCTTTTATCCATTCAGACCAACACAATTTTCTTTTTAAAAACCAAAACGGGTTGAGACAACAGGAAGTAAGCCTACCCCAAGGAAAAGCCAAACACAGAATGCTGTGCTGCTTATTCACAGCGGGAACATGAAAGCTGAAAGCTTATGATCAATTTTTATAGCACCGTCTAATGCAGCATCTGGTTTTGGTTGGTTAACTTTCATATCAGTGGTTTGGGTAATAATTCTTCAGTTTGCTTCTTCTCCCACCTGCCTGGCTGCCTGTGGGGTTTGTTTAAAACCTGGATGATTGTCAGACTGATCCCGTGTGCAGCGACTCTGCAGCTTTCCAAAATCTCAGCAAGCATTCTGTGACAGAGTCTTATTATTCAGACACAAGATTCTTGCCCAAACTAAAGAAACATAATCAAAGTTTTGCAGAGCAGCTGGATAATCCTTTGAAAAACACAAACGTGAAGGAGAAAACGAGGCAGGGAGAATTATTTCTTGTTCCAGGGAAGATGAAGAAGAAAAAAAATTCTTGAAATGTTTGCATGTTTCACAGTCCGCCCTCTCCTCTGCCCTTTGCAATGGGTACGGACCTCAGAGATGAACCATTGTGCTCATGCCTCTCAACTGCTCTCAAACTGAGGGGCTATTGTCACCACGGGGTGGGCGCAGGAGACAAAGAGGGAGAGTAGGCAGGGAAGAAGATGAACAGAGACAGGAAAGGAAGAAGAGGACAAACAGATGAAGAAAAACAAACAAAGAAAGAGGAGTCCGTCCTCAGCCAGAACAACGGAGACTGTGTGGGCAGAGTGAAGTGAGATGGAGGCGGGGGGAGTGAGGAGCTGAATTCCAAAACAGCCGTTTCCAGACATGATATTGAATATATTTCGCATAAAGAGGGTCCAGAGAAAACACTGGCTGCTGACAGCTGTCTGGCTTTGTGAAAAGACGGGCCGTGTGTTTCACGACAACAGAATAAGATCTGGACAAACCTCACGAAGGAGGAAAGGGACGACAACCTAATAAGACTCATGAGTAGCAGATATTAGCTTTTGATGTGGCCGCATATTATTTACTATTCACACTGATGTCTGGTGATGTAAGCTGCTGAAAGATTCACACATGAAATTGGTCTTGATGTCATGTCCCAGCGAGCGAGTCGCCACACGAATCATCACAACACCTTTAAAGAAGACTCAGAGAAGTAACCCCCCCACCACCACCACCCCCCGCCAAGTCCACTTAGAATGACGGCCCTCTTGCTTTAGGATGACATCATAGCTTTATTTAATGTGCTGGCTTCTGTTTCTTTAAGTCTAATAATGTTTTTAATGCATTTATAACTCCAGCAATTAAATGAACGATTCTTACAGGAGAAAGGTTTCTGCTGGCCGCTGATAATCAGGGCTAATTATCTGGATGACACAGTCTAATTGCATGAGACAAAACATCCATGCATGACTTAAACATGCAAAAATAAATGGAAATGTTCTTTTATTATTTCAGATATAATACACAGAGAAGTGAAGAAAAACGGAGGCACAATGTAGATGTCAACACCATCCAGAGACTGCTGCCAGGGGGTGTTGTTATGGAGGATGGTGAAAGGATGAAGCTCTTGTGTATTGAATGGTGAAGAAAGCTACTGATTCCTCTTGTTCCAGTGCATATTGACTAACGTGGTGCCACAGTGTTCCTGTTCAAGCCCATCGTCTGCATCCTGTCTTCCATTCAACATGGGACAAACATCCCAATATTGACTTATTAAAGATTAGATTTCTTGTCCATTTTCATCAGCTTGTAAATGATTAGTGCTGCTTGGACTGATACAGGTTTTAAAATATAATTTATAATCAGACACATTACGAATAGTTAAAGTATGAGAGGGTCCAGCCTCTCAGAGCAGGCGAGAATCACTGTGTTTGTAGACATAAAAGGTAATAAATAAATTGAGAAGCTGGCAGGCTGACTGGAACTGGAGGTTTAGCGGTGCATCGAGCCTGCTTGGCTATGATTCAGCTCTAGAAACACAATAGGAAATGACAAAGCATCGATTCTCCATCTCGAGTCTGGCAGTAGCTGATTTCAGGGAGTTGAGGAGACTTCAGGGAAAAGAATAAGGAGACAATGAGACCAAAAGGACATCAGAACATACTGAGTGCCACCATTATGACTAATAATAAAACACTGTGGCACAAGCTTACCCTTTACCAATAGCAGTCATTGATTTCACTTTCATAGAAAGTCTGTGATTGCTGCACAAAATGCAGCGTAGAGCGCTTTCTAGAGTGTTCTACACTCCCCAAAGCTCTGTACAACACAGCAGCGATTCACCCATTGACACACACATTCACACACTGGTGGTGATGAGCTACATTGTAGCCTCAGCTGTCCTTGGGCATGCTGACAGAGGTGAGGATGCCATGCACCAGCGCCCTCCAAGACCCTCTGACCACCACCAGTAGGCAAGGTGGGTGAAGTGTTTTGCCCAAGGACACAACGACAATCTAACCCAGCTGGAGCTGGGGTCAAACCGGCAACCCTCTGGTTGCCAGACGGACACTCTCCCAACTGAGCTACACGCCGCCCCGTTGATGAAGAAACACCTAAATCAAACCAATATTTGGTGCAATCCATACCTTCCATCATTTCTTAAGTGCCAATGATCTAAACATGAAATAATAAAACAGCTGTTCATATATGGTCTCAGACTAAAACCCTGACACCAAGATGAAGTTGTGGAGGGCAGTTTAATGTTAAAGGTCAGACATCACATCAAGACTGAGCAATAAGGTAGTTTAAAGAAATAAGGACCTCCTTTTAAAGTGTCGCACAATGTTTAGGACCACAGGCACAGTGACCAGTCTAGAAAACTTAGTGTGGCATGATGGGTACGTCATGCTCACTACCATTTGAAGTTAGAAGAGATCAAATGTCTATAGAGGTCTAACTAGAATTTGTCTTCCTGAAAGAAATGTAGCCCAACAACAAACCTCCAATATGGAAACAAGAACAAGAAACGTAACTTTGTTCACCAAAGAACTGGAGAAGGACGCAGTAATGAGTCTGCAAACACTCAGTGCATTTACATGCAGTCTAGAAAACCGAATTATTGCCTTAAATCGACTTAAGTCGGTTTTTTCAACTGCATGTAAACACGTTAGTCCGGCTGAAGTCGAACCACCCAGATAATGCGGTTGGAGCTCGACTTCCTCCTCCATGTAAACAGCTTAGTCGAGCTAATGCTGTCTGGGAGCTCCTCCTCCGAGAGTGACGACACCGCGGAAGTAGGAATACAAACAAATCAGTAGCGGTAAAAGACGATAGCAGCAAAAACAAACGGACAGCTTGCCAGCGCTGGGTACACGAAGACGCCCGATCAAATTTGTGACCGATAGAAGCGTTTAGAACAAGAGTTTTTAAACGCTAAGAAAACAACCGGCAGAAGACCGACAGGAAAGGGCGCATGTCGCCCCCTATCGTAGCGGAGTGGAGCAAACTTCATTTAAGAGTTCGGTTTTCTAACAGACGTGTAAACTAGGATAAAGGCTCCCAGTTTATTAACATAAGATCGACCTAGACCGATCTAGCTCGACTTAGATGTGCATGTAAACGCACTGACTGAAGCGTGGAGGAGATTTCTTACAAGTTTGGAGTTAAATTTGTGCAAACGAGGTCAATGTCCTCAATGCTGAGAAGTACAAAAAGACACATTTCCATCATGTTACAAGGGCTATGAAATATTTTAATCATCGAGGATTCTATTGAGTAATCCATCAATTCCTCAAATACTCAGATTTAAATATACAACACCAGCTGTTCCTGGCATCACAGTATCAAAAATACAGCTAATGGCTTCAAATTCAGGTTGAAGAAAATAAAGTGCAGGAAGTGATGGTATGACCTACACAGAGTTCTGATCTCAATATCATCACATGTACACAAACATCCACAGAAGACCTGTGATTGGTTCTCCAAGGTGTTGGAACAACCTAGCTGCTGTTTGCAGGAGTATCAGTTTGATTTGATTTAGATCTCCTCTCTGTTCATTCAATTTGCATTAATATTTGATTCAAACTAAATGAGCTCTTTTATTTGTGAAGGCTTACCAATGATACAGCATGTTTCCCCACACCCGCCTAAAACTTTTGCACAGGACTGAGGAGCCTAAATGTTTTATTAGTTGCATTTGCTGCAGAGTGAAGTCTTCATTTTTCACTTCAGCAGCACAAGTTTGAAATTCAAGCGAGCGGAAAAATATCCACATCAGTGAGGATGAGGATAGAGGTCGACAAAGAGAGGAAGGCCTGTTCAGACCGTACAGAGAAAATAAGCACCAGATATTGACTCCAATCAAGGCCATGCAGTTGGAAGGGCTGACTCATGTTTCAAGGCCTGGCTCTTCACACTTCAACCTTGCCTGCCACTCACTTTGAGTACATACTCAAAAATTCGTCTCATGTGAAACATTTTCTTCTGCTTACGATTCTGAGAGTGTTTCTCTGCCTTGTAATCCGTCCTTTAGACGGCGCGGTTTGTCTTTCCCAAGGGACCGAAGTCTGTTCTTCTCTCAGGACTTATCGATGATCGTATCTGTAGGGTAGCCTCAAAAATAAAAATCACCGCAAACGAAAATGTAAAACTTCACTGTTGACTTAACAGCTCCAACTCCAACTTTTGATGTTGTTGACTTGTTCTTGTTTATCAATGCCATTAGCCAAAGAGGCCATGTACAGAGGAGATTATCACTGCAGGAGATCAGGTTGAATCAATCTCTGTATGCACAAAAGACAACTGATGTTTAAACATCACCTTACAGAGAGCATCAGGTTTTGCTAACCTTGCTATTGACCTTTGCACGTGACATCACGCCGGTCACGGGATCGACCCCTTAGCCATTTCGGACGGCAGAAAAACTGTTTACACACATTGAAACTCCTGGGAAGCTACTCAAAACAAGCCAGTTTGTAGCCTTCTATCACTTTTATTTAGTTGATTTCACAGTAATATAGTAATAGTTTGCTGCACGGTTGGCTGCACTAACACACACATGGGTGTAAACTCAACTTGTCATTTTTTAAAACTTTGATGGAGACCGAAGACGGAGATGAGCCGCAGCGTTAACGGACTGTAGCAGCCCTCAGAGTGTTTTTGGGTTTGCAGTGAACACGTTTTACCAGGTTGGATTAATGTTCATATACAGTAGTTCTGGAGGAAGACGGCTGACTGTGATGGACCTGAAATGATAAATGTTATTTAGTATTGATAATCCTTTATTTCACCATAGAGGATGTGTGTTACTGTCCATAAAGAATTGTGAGATAGTTATTTATTATAATAATATAGTTCCAATGTAGGATTATGTGTCTGGAAATGATGTTATTTATTTAGCATGATGAGCTCTGCTGTTATTACACATCTTGTCTTGACTGGTGTGAGAAAAGCATCTGAGCCCGTTGATCCTGTCAGCCACTAAAACTGTTCGGGATCTGAACTATTATTTAATTTTTTTAAAATTAGCTCCAGTGTAAAGTGAACGCTGTTTATCACATACGTTTTTTTTAATGCTCAGTACTGATTGAATATAAGCATGAGTTACCATGATGACCCTAATGAGCAACTGGCGTTAGCTTTAACATTTGCATTGATCTTGGTTCATGTTATACTCCTTATACAGTTTATGCATCAAAATGTAAACATTTTGTCATAAATTATTACAACGTCTTAGATTACTTAGTATTATATAGAGATCTTGTAGTGTGTATTCTCTCTAATAATCCGTTTGTGTATAAGCCTTGTGCTCTGTCAAACAACACACAGCCTTATTTTTACGCTGCCAGCCATGTAAGAACAAAACATCGCCATCGGGCATTTCCTGACAGGGCCGATACATGTAAAACGGGCAAAATTACAACGCTTAGTGTAGCTAAAAGAGCTTAAAAGCTCTTTTTTTCCCTTCAGGAAAAAGGAAAAAAAGGACCTCACGCCACTCGTATGAACATCTCTGCAATTAAAACAAACATCAGTGAACATCTAACGACTGAATGTGCTCAAACTTTCTTTATTGGCCGTGGCACTCCTGGCTCCACATTCACTTGTAAATCCATTTGATCAATCAGCGATGCATGCGATGTGAGCAAAGCAACAAGAGCCAAAGGGGAAATTCATTTGAATCCATCAAACCAAGCAACAATTGGAATGAGGCGTTCAACTCTCTGTGCAATTATTCTACCGTTTTTTACCTGGATGACAAAAGAAGGAGAGGAAGGAGGAGACTTCAGAGGAGCGGTGGAAGAATGCCATGCACGCTCTGCAAATTTCAGAGTTTGAACTTCGATTTCCCCTTGACTCCACAGCCCAGGTCCAATCAAATGCAAAGCAGAGATTTCGTGCACAGGTCAGTTTTTAATTTGCCCCAGACTCTGGCAGGGATTACCAGATCCTACTCTTTCAGGGGGAGACATCTTGGAGATGAAGGCCTTGTTGGCTCAGTGGAATCTCCTCTCTGATTCTTCAGCGCCAGCCGAGCGCGGGATGAAATAAAGGAAGGGGGAAGATTACGTGTGAGGATGGCACTGAGCATCTTTAAAAAGCATCTGCGTCCCAGCGAGAGGCCACAAAAGACCAGCTCTGCATGAATCCTCGTCTCTCTCGATGGGGGGGCCTCTCGCTTTCTTCCCTCTGTCTCACCTCTTTATTCCACAGTTATCTGCCGCCCTGCTCTCCTTCCTACCCAAAAAAAATCCAGTCTGACTTCTTATTTCACCCAGACGTTTTTCTCATTTTCCCCTTCCAGTCAGATCTATATCAGCTCCTTCCATCCAGCTATTCACACTCCTCTGCCTCTCCGTCTCATCCTCATTTCCCCTGGTTTTTCAGGGCGTAAACGGCAAATATTAAGACTTGTCTCAGCATCAAAGAAGCCTTGCTGTTAACACCAAGATATAAAGCCATCATCATGGTGGTGTTTGCGCGGTAACAGCGGGTCACTAAATGTTTAGCTTAGCAGGCGGGACTCTCACAAGTGTGAGGAAAAATTAAAAGAGATGAAAAATATGAATCCTCTGCAAAACTCCTGTTCTAACCAAGACATTTATGTTAATAAATTACCATAAACAATTAATGATTTTATTTTAAGAATGTTTAAATAAGCATGTGCGGATTGTGTATGATTGTTTTTAGATTATTTGACTTTTTTTGGTCTCAGTTTGAATTATTAATTTGTCACTAAGATTGACATGGAATACATTTCTCCTGGCATGAAACAAAGGGAATCACTGATTATTAGGAATAATGTGAGTATTATTAACATGTTGACATGGTCAATGCATAAGTTAATGTTACCTCCTCAGGAAGGAAAGCAGCTATTGGCTGCCTTAAGTGACCGAAAGTGGATAAATGATGTCATCATATAATATGTACATTAGCGATGTGTATGTAATGGTGAAGGATGCTAGGAGAGAGGAAAAACATTTTGGGGGAGACAAAAAGTGAGTAAAAACACCTTCAATAAAACTACAAATTTACTTTATTTTGCTGATTTGTCTTTTTTGAAGGTCCCATATTCTGCACTCTGAATCATTTCTTCTACATCTCAATAACATGTAAAAGCTCTGCATTGGTTAAACTGGCTCTTACTTTAAGTACAGCTGTTGTTCTTCTACCGCCTCCTTCAACCTCTCTAAGCCCCGCCTATCTCTCTTCTCCTCCAGCGTTCGCGAGACGTTAGTGGGTCTTCAGGGCTCAGATGAAGAGAGTAAAAAAACCACTCGTTGATGCAACTATCTACAGAGCAACTGTCGTGAGGGATGTGCGCTCCCGTGGTTTATAAAGGGTGAGGATGGGCTCAGGTAGCTAGAGGTGCTCGTGACTGGCTCTGTCCTCTATAGAGGAGTGGTCTTTTCCCTTCTTGATGTCAACAAGGGAAAGATTTTGAAACCACCTGTTTTAGCATTAGCTCAAAACACATTTCCCAAAAATGAGAATCAGGAAGTGAAAACGGTGAAAATATTTTCTCACTTTTGGGTCTCAGACACAGTTTAGGACTGATATGACTGTGACAAGACCTTTAGAAAGTGAATTTTACATAATATGGGACCTTTTAAAGGCACAATTCCAACCCTCCTCCTTTTCCCAGGATGACTGTAATCCAAAGCTTGATCAGACTGCACCTTCATGCATGCAGTACTAATATGTAGTTGGAACACAGAGGGGTGAACGTCTCCTGCTCTGACTGCAGCTGGGACGAGGACTGGGCTGTCCAGGAATCATGGCAGCACCTGCTGCTCATTGAGAAGAGGAAGAATGATACCAGAGTCTCCACAGGTCTCCAGTAACACCAGAAAAAAGTCACAATAGTTGTTGATAGTCTGTAAACTTAGCAACAAAGTCACTAAATTGGAAAAATGATCATATAATCAAAACAAATGTTACAGTGACCTGCTAACAAGAGGCCGTGCCTTGTGGTGAGACATGGGGCATTCAGACCAGGAGAACTGTTGTTGTCTTTGTGTTCCTGGTGGAAATATGAGTCTAAGTTCAGCAAAGGTGTGTTCTTCTGCACAACTAAAACATGGTGTCATAGAGCTAAACAGCGTTTAAAAGATAGAATGTCTTCTTTTTTAAAGCCTAGGGTTTTTATTTCTTATTTTAATGAATCTTCTCTAGTCTAATATGAATTTTTAGTCAAGCAATTACTTCTCATATTTGGAAAGTACTTTTTTGTAGTTTAAGAAATATGTGAGAAGAGATTTTGTTTTAAAAAAATCACCACCTGAGAGTGCTACTTTTGCATGATTTGTGCAAACCACATAGCTAAAGGCAAAGCCCTGAAGCTAGAGTCATTTCACTTTGCATTTCCCAACATTTCAGGGTGTGTTTCTGTCTGATTATCTTAAGAGAAGCTGAAGAGTTTTAACAAAATTGTCACACGCTCGCTTACTCAAGGTATTTGTGAAAAAACTCAAAAATGTGGAAATAAACATCTTCATACACGCTAAATGCAAGGAGTTTAAAAATTGGATTTAAACGTGGAGAGCATTAATGCAGCATCTTCCCTCCCCTTTGAGTTAAACCTGCAGCTCTGATGGCCAAACCCACCGGTGCTCCACTGTTTGGGAGGCTGCTGTGACATGTGAAGCGCTAACCTACTCCACGGTGACAGCTGGCAGCAAAGTGCAACTAATTCTGTTGAAGACAGGCGGAGCCTCGTTTTGAGGGTGACACTAGCAGACAGAGCAAATAAATATTCAGTCAGGGAGTCAGCACTCACCTGGATCAGTGTCAGGTCTTCCAGGTTGAGCCTGAAGAGGTGATTTCTGGGAAAAAATATAGAATGAAAAAAACAGTGAGTTGATGGTGTTCCAAATTCATCTACCAGCCTGTTAATCCACATGAAGTTCAGAAACACTTAAATAACCTCATTTTGGTTTGTTGAACAGGCTTCTTGTCATTTTGGAGCTGAAACATTCTACTTTAAAGGCACACTATGTAACTTTTTCGTATTTTAAAATCTTTTCCTTGAGCCAGCCTGTGCTAATATGACTCTTTACAGGGTTAATGAAAAGTCTCTCAGCTCCATCTGCTGCTTGTGTCCAGAATACCACATTTGCAACTTCTGAGTCTCTGGTCCGGTGCCCTGAAGTCTCAAAAACTCATGTATTTCATGAGGGTTAGGCTAACCCAATGTGGCTAGCTGTTATGCTAGCGCCGGAGTGTTTTTAGATCATGATTTCTGCATTTTGTCGATCTCTCCCTGCTTGAACACAGCTGATTTATCTGAATGAGCTCCAGTAGAAAGCAATGAAGGCTGAGGAGACAGTGTAACAGTTAGATTTAGGTGTTTCTGAGCAAAGACAATGCTAACGTTTTTACAACAGTGACTTAAAACAGACACTAGGGGGAGCTAGAGAACAAGCCAAAACTGCATATATGCCTTTAACTTTTTCACATGTGCAGCCGTCGTTTTACAGAAACTTTAAAGAAGCTTCCCTATAAATTAAGTCTCTTCTTTTAGCAGTTAAATGAGTCTTTTACTGAGCTACAGAAGTGCTGTTAAATTCATCAGTCCTTTAAGTCCAGCGCTGAAGTAAATGATGGATGATGAGATTTAGCAGAACTGTAATTAGGACACTCAAAATGCCTTTTTTTTTTTTTTTTGCTGTAAGCTTTTTTAAAAACTGAAAGATGATTAAAGCCTGGCAGAGAAACTTCCAGATCAGCAGGCTATAAATAGAGCAATTCTATACGCACTTCTAACTTGACTAGAAATATAAGAAGCCCTGTCTCAACTAGGAAGTTCTGCATTTTGTCTCGTTGTACTTAAATGATAAGAAATGAAAAATAGATTAAATTCAACACAGACTGGTACTATTATTTAGAATAGATGGTCTATTTCACATATAAAAAAGGTCACGTTTAGTGTGATTTCAGAAGGACTCTTTCAAAGTGATCTATCACTGAACACAATTTTCTTTTTAGCAGAAATCTTGGCAGAAAAGAGAGAAATAAGTTATTTTTCATGTTAGCAATCATCCTTTTTTTTTTAAATAGATATTTCATTCCAGAGTAAAAATCATCCACACACACACACACACACACATACATTTAAAAGACGTTTTGCAGAGATCCATCAGTCTCCCGAGGAGCGCCCCTCAGACAGGTCTCGATGTGGCCACGGCCTCCTGTTTTACTGTATTGATATTTACATCGATCCCGCTTTCCTTCCATTATCTCTCCTACTTCTAACCCAGCCTGCTGCCATCAATCTATTCACATTATCTGTCACAAGCAGACACTTAGCAGCTGTCGAGGTGCCACGGAGAGTTTTACTAAAACGCTTATTTCTCTTTTTTGTGCAGAACAGGTATATGATGACAGAAAAATCTCATTTTATATTATATTATATTATATTATATTATATTTCCATCATTTCTTGTCTCTTTACATAGTATTGTCAGCTCTAACATTTCTTTTTGAGAAAAACTCATTATGCTCAGTATTTTTCTACCTGCTTCCTCACAGATGGTTGTTCTGCTGTCTCTTGTACATCATGTGTTTCTCTCTACCAGCACCTACAACCATTAAACTCTGCATAAATTTACATTAAAATAAAACTGCGTTAGTTTAGTTTTTTGGTTAGTTTAGTTTTTTTTTTTTTACTAAATGGTTTGGTCAGTTCCCTTTATTGAGTTTTATTCCAACTAAAACCACAATCAGCCACATCCTTAGCCTAAACTTTAACTTCTTATCCACAGACTTAAAACCTAAATTCTGGAGATGTGTTTTTTTTTTTATCCATATAAGGAAGAAAGTCAAAACAATTTCACCATTTGTACACACATATACACCCCAATAACAGGAAATATAATCTTGCACATACGCACACAGACACACACACAGACACACATTTGGCTGTGCTTCGAATAGACAATGGACTTGGGTTTCCAAAGCCATTTTTCTTTGGCCTCTGAAGACGTCTGTAGAGAAACTGATCATTACTCATGCAACGCAGCAACAAACACCATGAAACAGAAGAATAGAAGACAACACAATATAATAAAAGGGCAGAGAAGAATGAAAAAGAAGGAAGCCAGGAGGAATTGAAAGAGGGAATTACAAAAACAATCCTGGATTCGGGTTACCTGGCGCCGACGATCAGCTCGTTCTGGCCAGGGTCAAAGGTCAGCTGTGAGTAATCCACTGTGCCCTCGGCTTTGAACCTGGAGATCCACGGCTCCATCTCTGCCAAAAAAAATCAGAGAACGCAGCAACAGTGAGCAGCAGTGAGCCTTTATGACTGCAGAGCGAGGCATGTAGAGTCCACACGGGTCACGCTTTATTATTCCTTTCACTATCACTTCCATAATGGCCAGAATTAAATATGATAGCAATAGAGCTCACTGCATCTAGGATTTTGGCCTTGTATTTCAGCTCAAAGAGACAAAGAGAAAACCTTTTCTTTTTAACTTTCAGTGGAGTCTTCTCAAACAGACCATTCACTTCTTTAGATGGTAAGTTCTGGAGGAGTCGATCACAGGCATTTTAAAGAGACTTCAGGACTTTTTAAGTGGATTTCTGTGGAAACGTTGTGAAAAATTAATATTTTAGAAGTTGCAAATAGATTTTTGAATGACCTCTGTTTGAAGAAATCTGAATGTTATAAGCTAACCTGGACATGCTACAGCTAGCTAACACTTTCTGTCCTATATGTACCGTAAATATGAGCGTAATGAGAAATGTACTGCTGTGTATTAGTTGTTGTAAAATGACAGAAGTCCACTTTGGTCCTAGCTCTAATTGGACTAGCTGTTAGCCGTTAGCTCATCAGTATGATCAACCTCTATTTTTCCAAACTGAGGCTGATCATAACTTTTCCACATATGTTTTTAACATTATTTCTAAAACAAAATGATCCCTTTTTGCACCACATTTAGCTCCTTTTCTATTTTGTCTGAGGCAGCCGGTACTTTAAGCGTGTTTGACAGGTTCAACATATTTTGTTGCTCAGAGCCTGAAATAAACCTGGCAGATCAGTGACAGAAATACAGACCCTGTTAGTGCCCCACATTTTTAAAAACAGTCACTCATTTTTCTAAAACTTTTGACAGCACTGCATTATGGTGACATAATAAAACCAGAATGTACCATTTGTCACTACATCATCTGGCTGCTTTCCAACTTTAATCCTGAATGTTTTCAAATGTCTGAATATTCTGGTGCCACAGTTGAGCTTTTCTGGGTTGTTTACTGACCAACTGATATTTAAAGATGAGCAAAATGTCTGTTTTTATTCGCATGATGCTAACCCTGCAACCTACCAAATTAGCCACATACGTAGAAGGATCTTGTTGAAGGCCCACATACATACATAGCATATTTATTCACGTAGTCCTTGTTTTTACCCCCTCAACAAAAGGACCATGAAAGATCTCATGGCTCAGTGAGAAGTTCTTTGATTTTTACCCACCGCTGATGATTGAGTGGCTTCAAGGAAGTGTATACTTTACACGGATCACGAAGACGGATGAAATTCAACATTTCTATGGAGCCTGAGCTTGTCCTTGTGCTGCGAGGAAGACGTACACACACAAAGAGAGACAGAGATACCCCAGACAGACACTGACATCTTATCCACAACATGCCTGTTCTCTTGGCGCCCAACCCATTAACCCCTGACCAATCAAATCAAGCGTCGAGGATGGCCTGTCTGCTGTCTGGTTACCCGATAGGGTGGTCAAACAGTCGTGTTCTCCATCGCTCACCACTTGCTCGATCCATAGTCACAATAACTTGAGTCAGAATCACTGTATACACAGGTTGGATTACACTTCAAGGAGCAACATCTTGTACGGGACATTTTCTCCTGAGACAAACATCGGAACTCATCATCAAACGCTGGATTCTTTCTCCTGCAGTGGTTTCAGATCCTTCATGTCTACATTTGTGAGCTATTTACAGACTAAACGTTTCAAAGGGATGGTTTGGTTTATTTTTCCTTCATAATTTTCCAGGGAGCTTTCCATCATGGCCAGAACAGAGGGAGAGGACAGCTTGAAAATCCTGCTCGAAACACATTATCTGCTTCCTCAGGCACACCTGTCACACGGCGTTTCAAATGAAAGCACGCTCTCCCCTGACTGCATCAAAAGCAAACTACTTCCAGTTTTTGGTGACAAACGTGGGATTTCTGAGTGGTTCAAAACCAAGACAAACAGAGCAAAGAAGAAGGAGGGAAAAAAAAGAAGCCTCTGAAGAACATCTGCCTCCTCCATCTCACGTACTGGGACTAAACCCCAGCTCCGTAAACAAAACAGCATCATCTGCTGAGAGACGGCGCCACAATTGCAAAGGCAGGTTCCCTTGTTATTTCTCAAACCTCCAGTGGGACGTACTGAGAAATGACAGAACCCCATCTCTTCCCTCTAAGTATCAAACTAATACATTTTAATTTGTCACGCTGAAATACACATCTCAGAGTTCACGACCGACTTCTCCCTAAAGATTCTGTCTCACTTAATGGACACTTCTCTCCTGATTTTATGAGGAGACACCAAGTTTCAAATCCTTCGGCTCCACTGGGCTTGTTTTTACACCATGAAGAGGATCCATGGCATACAAATATAGACGTGACACCGCCCCCCAGGGGGAGAGAAGACGGGACTTGACAAACCCCAGCTTTTCCTCATAAATCTTCCAGACTCAACAGGGGAGGCCTGGCATCGGGGTGATGGAGTGTGTCTGTGAGAGCGACACAAAGGGGGAATATGTGTTGGTCGTTTGCAAAAGGGGGCAAAAGGTTCTAAGTGACCACAACAGCCTTCAGAGGATTTATGGCCTTTGTGACGAGGCCAAGGAGCCATTCATAAACATTCATAACCAGAATGGATGGGCCCTCCCAAGGCTGCACAGCTGAACGTACACGGCTTCCCAAAGTCACATTTGCTGGAGTTAGGTCAATTGTTCTTTGCTCAGACGGCAGAAACAGAACTTGTTTTGTTTTATTTTTGATTGAATCTAACAGCTACTTTTAAAGGCAATGATGGAGGTCTTATAGGACCCAAAACAACAAATCAGCCTCGTCGTCACCCGAGAGGGAGGGAAACAGGACGACCATCCGGCTAATTAGCATACGATATGGCCCATCTCCGCGTCTGGATTTCATCGCTGCTTTAAATGTTGCATGGATTCACATCAGCTTCATGTTAAATGCATGTGATAATGTAATCCCATCACGGCCATGAAAGTGCTGACCGAATCCGAGGGGGGGGGTTGGCTGCTGATGAGACAAAGGCGTGATTTCATGCAGGCGCGCACGGGGATTGGGATGTAGACTGAAACCACCGCCAAGGTTCTGAGCTAACACAAAACCGGCGAACACACACATAAAATACCCCCCCTCCTCCTCCTCCTCAGCCTCAACTTATCCCTGTAAACCCTTAAACTCCCACCACCTCCTAACAAAACAGCCCATCACTCACGTAGCGTTTTGTTATTCCCCCGTCTGACACGGAGCACTTGACACAAAGACAAAATGACAGGTTATATAAATATTTACACCAAGCATCAGAGGACACGTCAGTCTTCGATCTGCCAGCCCTCCAAGTTACGGCTTTACAGGTCCACCAAGACCAGCCTCGATGACAACACGTGGAACCAATTCTGAATGGCTTTGCTGTGTGAAATATACGACGTAAATGACTACGGCTAAATACCAGCTGGTGGTAGTTTGGTTGGCGCTCCAAGATTGGCAACCGCGCTGATGTGAGGCAATGGCTGGTCAGAAAACAAACACCTGCACGGTTGGAATAAATCTAAAGCAAAATGCAAGGTCACTTTAGACCGTCATGCACGCCTCTGTGCTCCAAGGTTCCCCCGTGTTATGTGAAGCATGACAAAATAAGCACATTTTACAGCTACAGACTCAGATTGCCAGTGCTGTGCTGTGCTGTGGCCAAGGGGCAGTGAATGAATCATGCAAAACAAACCACCATGAAGCCACAAATAAGTATGCACTCAAATCTTTACATCACATGTGTATTTCAGGGGGGTGAAGTCTTCTGATTGTGGGGAGTTGCAGGAGATGAGACATGCTTTTAAGAAGATGACCCAATCGTTTTGGCCACAGGTGAGAAAACAAATATGTGTGTGGAAACGAAGCGAAGGAAGGCCAAATGTCTCTATTCATTCCACCGACAAGTTGTCATCAATTAAAATATAACATGACTAGGACACAGCTGACCTTGGAGGATAATAGAGAGGTGCTTTTGTTTTTGAACGCCTGTAAATTTAAAAAAGGATCATCCCCCCAAATGCCTAATTAAAGCATCCCTGATTCGAGCTGCAGCCTGTTGCATTTATGAATGCTGTGAGGCCATTTGTTTGCTCTCCTGTTTTCACTCCCATCTTTCTGAGGATGTGTCAGCTGTTCGGGGATGATAAAAGCTGAACTCGTTCAGCGGCTGTAAAACAAGTCTGTCGCTCACACTCTGCAGAGATACAGCCCCCAGCTTGGCCTATGAAAGGCATTGTTTACACCATAGTTTATATCCTATAAAATCCCCCCAAGCCTGTACACGCAGAAACACTTGTTAAAATAACACCTTATTAACGTCTGTGGCTTTACAATAGTAGTTAGAATAACTCAGCAAATGCTTGGTCAAAACCTTTCTGCCAAAACAAACTCTCCCAGAGCCCCTCCTGGTCCTAAGCGGGCCCACGTTTACCCTGGCCCCTCCGCTGAAGCTATATTAAGCTCTGTTTTCATGAAAGTACAGGAACTGTATCATTTTGGTAAACGTTTAGAGTTTTACCATTGAACTGTACAGTGTACTTTCGTTTTTTTCCCTAAAACCCAACATTTCTGAAACCACCACACAAAGCAGAAGGCAGTCTTTAGACTACTGTACCCTCGCACCGCAGCTGCAGATCTGTCAGCCACGTGTTGTGCCAAGTCAGAAAACCACCAAGCCCGGCGGGGTCGGACCCAAGTGAGGCACGCCCTTCCTCAGTCAGGCCAAAATCACAAAGGAGAGAAAAACGCTGTCCCTCAAATCCCACACAGACAAACCTTGACCCTGGCTTCAGTCTCAGTCACTGTTTGAACCCGTCTTTCAGCAGGTAGCTTGTTTTTTCCTATTAGAATATCTGCAAATGAAAACGCTCACTGCCAGTACTTCGTTTTCAGAAAATGCAAAATTTGCACAAATACATATTCACAAAAAACAACTTACTGCTTCTAAAATGAGCAATTCTGCTATCATCTCCGATTGGAAAAGCTCAGTTTTATCTCCTGTTTCCCCGAGGACCTGTAGGGTCAGTCCGCTCTGATTGGTCAGCTAAGTCAGCCTTTAAGAAAAGGCTAGAAATCAGACTTTTCAGGCATTATGGGAGCGCTTAAGTAGATGGAATAACTTCTATTTTGATAACTTTGTAGACTTGTGAACACTTTACAAGAAAGAACAAAAATGATATCGCAGTAAAAGCAATAAAACAGTCCCTGCTAGTGTTTAAATACCTTTTAGTTTAATATACTAGATAGTAAAACACAGCCATAAGGTTTTTAGATTGTATTACTGCTGCATGAATGTGTATGCTTCATTTCTTATGTAGATGCTCTAGCCTTCGAAGACAACATGTTTCTAAAAAGTGAACTTTTCAGGGAACTTTCCTGGAAACTGAATTAGTTTTCAGATAATTTACTGCATCAGTGTATTCATCTCAAACAACAGAAGACTATTCAAACCCTAAAAACAGTTCTCATAATAATAGCTGAGGCATTTAAAAGTAGGGTTCTGTGGAAAGATGACCTGACCTGTTGATAGGTCTTTGACTGACCGAGAAATAGTGACTAAGTCTGACAGGATTAAAGATAATAACTAGTCACACAGTAGATTGCTGCGATCTTAAAACCAGTCCTGTCTCAAAAATTTCACAGGTAATTACCAAAAACTATATTTTATAAACCCTTACAATGCTAACAATTTCACATTGCAATTAAAACAGCAGAAACATTATGGTATTCTAGCTAGAAGTGCCTCAGGCACCAGTAGAAACGCTGCTGATAGCTGCTGCTGCCACCGCCAATGCTCAATCTTAACAAGACAGAATTGTATGTCACAGCTTAACAGAAAACTGAGAGTAATGTTGATGTTTATATAACAGATACATGAGCTGCTCTGATGCTGGAGTCATCTTAAGATGACAGAAATTCACCTTGATCTCGGCCCCACTCAGATTAGACATTAGCTCATTAATTAAAAGGTCATTAAATCATTATGAATGAAAAGGGAGTCGTTCCCTCTCACTCTCGTATTGTGCTGCTCAGAGTGGGGGATCACATTGAAGCAACGCTTCAATCAAGTCTGCCGGTTCCTTTATAATGAGCAAATTCAGCTAATTGGCATTATAATGAATTCTATTTTATTACGACTGAACTGGATTTACTGCAGTCATTTAGCCTGAAAAGTTCTTGTTCTGGTTCCATTTTATATTCTCTGGGTTTTATTTTCACACCTTATTTTTACTCTGTTAAGCACTTTGAGCCACATTCACATCAGAAAAGTGCTACATAAATAATGCTGAGTTGAGATGATTGTTCAGGTCTCTGAGATGACCTGTGTTGTGAACTGGCTCTTTATCAATAAACTGAATTGATATTAACTGAAATTAATCTGTTTCTCCAAACTGAGGCTGATAGAAGAGTCATCTAAAACAAGAAAGATGCATAACCTCTCCATTAAACCTGCTTCAAAAGATCTGAACTACAACAAGTATTCAGCTCGTCACGAACATTCCAAACTAACAAGATTTACAGTTAACATGGAGAGGCTTCAGACTTAAAGGTTCCATATTCTGCACTTTCTGTCCACTCTGAATCATTTCCTTTACATCTCAATAACATGTCAAATCCCTGCATTGGTCAAACTGACCCTTACTTTAAGTGCAGCTGTTGTTCTTCCACCCTCTCATTTAACCTCCTAAAGCAAAACTTTCCTTTCAAATGAACAGGGCTGTTGGGGAGCTGAGAAGCACTAAGCCCCGCCCATGTCTCTTCTCTGTGCATTCGCATGACATCGTGGGTCTTCAGGGTCTCAGATGAAGGGAGTAAAAATGACTTTTGTGCTCGTTGATGCAACCCATCTACAAAGTAACTGCTGTGCTTTGCTCGTAGCTTCACCATGACTGCAACATTTGCAAGGATGAGCGCTCCTGTGGTTTATAAAGCATGGGGGTGGGCTCAGGTAGCCAAAGGTGCTCCTGATTGGCTCTGTCCTCAAGAGAGGAGGGGTCATTTCCCTTCTTGATGTCAGCAGGAGAAAGATTTTGAAACCACCTGTTGTAGCATTAGCTCAAAACACATTTCCCAAAAATGAGAATAAGGAAGTGAAAATGGTGAAACTATTTTCTCACTTTTGGGTCTCAGACAGTCTTTGGGACTGATATGACTGTTAAAAGAACTGTAGAAAGTAAAATGTGCATAATATGGGACCTTTAAAGTTTAAAGCTTGATTTAATCACCTGATAAGTTAAACTTTTATGCAGAGTTTAAGATTTTTACCCAATCAAAGTATTATGTAAATTCAGTTTGTGTTTAAGTGCCAGGTTCCAAGTAAGCAACTAGTTTAACTTTTATCTTTTTTTTTATCATAAATTTTTTTTGAGTATTTTCTTGCAACTGGCTAAATTAAAAAAAAAAATGTTTGTGAACATCACCTTAAGTTGCTGCTGTAGCTCCAAATTGAGCATATAGACAACCGTATTTGACTGTCATTAACTAAATAAAGGAGCGGTGTTTAAAGACGTTGCACACAAAGGCACCAACTATGAGACTCCAGCCAAGTCTTTACGTCTCTGTCTTTGTGTGTCTGTAAAGATAGTGTTTGTCAGAGTTGATTGGGAGCATTGTGTTGTTGTGATCCACCGGGGTGTTTTAATGTGTTTGTAGTCCTCCCAGCTTGGCTTAAGGAGAGTCATGGCAGCTTCACACTACATTTTCAACAACAAAGGATTACTCTACATTGGCTGGAGCACAATGACTCACAAAAGAGTGTGATAATGGTTTAACCAGTGGTTTTGACTTCCTCATACACAGATAACGTGCAGATTCCTGCCTACGTGAAGCTGTCTGGGTATTTTTCAGTGACACATAATTTTGCTTTTACTGAAGCAAAAAACAGCAAGGGCTGTAAGTTTACAGCAACTTTAATGAGGCTTTGTTAACTTTACAACTCAGAACAATGGAATGTTTTAGACTTTTATCAGATGATGAAAGAAAAACTTATTAGGAAATTGTAGATCATAAGATTTTAAATATAATTGGGGAGGCAGAGATTAATTGACACGTTCACAGGACCGTGTGAATTAGCAGCTGCTAATGAGGTAAGGAGCTGATTCTCCTGAGAGGTGTGAACAGTTAAAACTGAGATGAACATGAAATCTCAAAACCTAAAAAGAAAAGATTATATTAAAAGAATAAAAGAAAATATCAGGAATTCTCTTTAAAGAACTAAGATACTTGTTCAGATTTCCAAACAACTAAACATCATGTCAGGTTGTTTAGATGTGTGATGACAATTATAACGACATATGAAACACAAATTAATGTATAAATAAATGAAAGAGTGCAACATCTGGATTAACAGCTTTACCATTTTACTAATTAAACAGAGAGAAAAATTATAGAAAATACAAACCAGCCTAAATCTAAACTGTACACTAAAATATGTTATCATAGATCTTTTTTCTAAAGTTACAATTCTCATAGTAAACATTTTCTCTGTTAGAAAATAAAGAAAAAAAAGGTTTATATTTAAACCCTAACACAATACGGTCATGTTTCTAGCAGTAGCGCATTAGCATTAGCCAGAAGATCATTGTAGCTAGGCTAATTAAAACAGGAGCAATGAACTTTATATTTTTACACAAGCAGATATGCTAACAAAATACTGTTAGCTGTAGCTCTGGTATAAAAGAGAACAGAAATAAAAAAGAACACAACAGAACAAATGTATGGTTTTCTTTGCTTACAAGCAGCTAGCATTAGCATTACCGAACAGCTAGCCACTAGGAAGTATCATTATTTAGACAGATAATTACTGTTGAATGCTTTTTACATTCAATGCTGTGAAGAGTTAATTTATTACTAGTAATAGATATCGTCAGTATTATTTAACCCATTATCCAGTCTGGACGTACATGCTAACCACAGCTACTTGAAGCTAATTCAGTGTAACCTTCCATGCTTTGAAAAATGTCTCTTCCACTAAACAGAAGCATTCTAAAGTTTAGACATAACTTATTTTCTTTAATAAATTAATGCAGCTCAAGTAAAGACTTATCACATTAAGACCCACTGATTATATTGTGCTATTGTTTCTGAAGAGATATTTACATACTAATTAAAGTTTCTAAAAATGTGACTCAGCTGTAGATTATTTTGTTGTTTGAGTTAACCAATGTGAAGATAATTAAGCCTTATGTAACTTTTTTCCATTGAAGCTGATTTGCAGAATCTGTCTGCTGTTACAAAGCACAGCCATCCTTGCAGCAGATCATTCAGACCAGAAACAGCTCTTCTACACAGTGAGCTCTGTGAACCATGTCCTACTGCAAACTGAAATGTCAACCCTCTTTATTAATGCTCCTAAAGCATTAAACCACCAGGGCTTAATGGGCCAATCTGGCACATTAGAGTTCACAAATGCACTGACCATGGCTGACCCGCTAGCTGGTATGTGTAAAAAGCACAATGCTGAAATGTATCACATTAGCTGGGCAGTTAGTCATCTTTGCACTCAACTGGTGCAGAAAAAGTCCCACTTTGAATGAAGTGACAAAAACTGGCAGGAGAAGCAGAATGGAGGAGGAAACGGGTGGTGGAGGAGAGTGCTCGTGTCTGTGATGGGTGATTATACTAAATTTGAGTCTTTTTGCATGCATGTGAATCACAGACGGTGACCTTGGTTCTCAAGTCAATTTTACCCGGGGAGTATACTGTGTGATTATCTGGCTTGGATTCTGCTACACTGAAAACAGCTCAATGACATTTTACTGCTTTGCCGTGGGAAGACAGGCCCGCATTGATTGCTACTCGTACTGTTTGTCGACCAGGTTTCACAGAATTTCATTACAGTTTAGCTGCTCAGCTGCAACCAGAAACGGGCGGTAAGGGAAATAAAGTATGATGCAGGATCTAAAACCTGCAGAGCTGTGTGGGGAAGGTGTGTAAAGAGGACTGTGTGTACATTCTGTTCCTAAAAAACAACAAAAAGTACAGAAAGTAAAGCTCTTTTTTGCACTGAAGCAAAATGTTTGAAGAATAGAAGGGTGACCAGAAAAATACATCACTTGTTGTTGTGTATTACATCTGCCTGGTTAGCACTAGATATATTCTTTTAAAAAGCAAAAATAACAAGTTAAAATGATAAAATGATGCTTTAAATGCATCCTGCTACAATGTCGTCACTAGGTTACTTTATTATTTGTCATAACAACACATCAACATGAGAAATAAGGAGTGACAGCATCCTGCTAAACTTACAAATAGAGACAGCAAGTACCTATGGCCCAAAAGCATGGTGAGAATGTGCACCCATAACATCCATACGGGTCAGTATGAGAGCAAACAAACAGAGGTCCTAGAAGCACACGCTGCATATATTCTGTTATTTTGTTGTACGTAATGGATTTGGACATAAATATGCTTTATTTCTGAGGCAACAATATCTCAGCATTTGCTCTTGTGTCCATAAGGGCTAAAAAAAGACATCACTCTCCGTTTTTATTACATTAAAATACAACACTTGACAGATCTGCTGAGCGTAATTACAGTTGCTGAGATATAATTGAATATTCACTGCATGAAATGGGCTTAGTGAGCTCATTAAATGTGCTTATTTTGACTTAAATAAGTAAGTCTGTCTGTTGTGCAGGTTTTCCTTTACCACTTGTGGACAGCATACAGTTTAATCATATATTTGACGCACTATATCAAATTATAACAGGCTAATTTACACCAAAACCCTCACATTTACACAAAGATTCTCTTGTCAAACAAATTCAATCGTAAGGACGTTGGAGACTAAAGAGGTTAGCATCATTAAAGCCAGCGCTCTTACTGGGCTGTTGGTGATAAAATGTGGACGGCATTTCAAAGAAGAGTTTTCAGACATTCTGGACACATTTGTGAGGGTTCTCAGGTTCTTCAAGTAAATCACGAGACCTCAACGTCTAGTCATCACAAGTCAACACTTTACACTATTGTGTCTGTAAGTAAGAAGAAAGGAGAGACTTTGTGAGGGGTTGGTGACCAAACTGTATAAAATGAGGTAAATTGCAACAATAGGATTTGCTAGACTCTCATGACTGTTGCAGTTTGTCGGCAATTAGGTCATATACCCCAAGTGACCCAACCGTTTGAGAGACTTCTTGCAAAAGTGTCGTATTTACCAGCTCCTTGTGATTCCAACTAGAGATTTGCATATTTACTCACATTCCTGCATCACTATCTGGTGAAATGCTGGCTTTAGTAGAAAACATTACACAGCACACATCATCTCACATTACCATGCAAATTCTTCTAATAATTAATGAGCGTTTAGGAAAATCTAGATGTGTTTTTAACTTCACGACACATTGTTATGAGTTTTAGCTGCACTAACGTAATCACAACATAAACTAAATTAACAAGTCTAAAAAAGCTTTTTATTTCTTTACTGATTTTTTTCTTGGGTCATTCATTTAAATTAAACCTGGAGCTTAAAGACGTGAAAGACTGTTCATGTCTCCTAGCAACAGAAAATGTTCACGTGAAACGATACAGAAGTGATCCTTAAATGGTTTACTATCCAACTTTCTTAAACGTAAAGGACAGGAGAGAAGGAGGTGGATATAAAAAACAGAACAGAGGAGTTCACACAACCGTGGTGAGAAATAAGAAGGAAAACACACAGAGAGCCGAAACGATCATCACACCACGCTGTGTGTGTTTGAACCCTCACCTGAGTGTGGAATGAGTGGGTGCTCTGATCTGTGGCAGGGCGATTCAGGCAGCAGGACAGGCCCTCGCCTGCAGGCCACGCCTCCAAGGCGCAGGACCAGCATGCACTGCAGCAGCAGCAGTGCATGCTGGACGACGGGGCGTCCCATGGGGACCTGGGCTTGTCTTACTTCTCCTTAGGCCTCAGAGGCCAAGAGCAAGAGGACACACCTGTTGAAACAGAGAGGAAAATAAACACTTAGCATTTTTTTTTAATGTTGCTGCATCTCTAAAGGTTTATATTTAGGAGGCAAAAAGATATATGTTAAGTGGGAACGAGGAGGAGAAGTGTGAAGGAAAGAGAAAGTGAGTGTGCATGTTTTAGCTGAGCAGCAGGGAAACTTTCACCTCGGACTCTAAGAGCATGAATCAAACCGGGTCTGGTACCTCATCCACCTACAGCGTGTGTCTGTGTAGGTGTGTGTGTGTGTCCTTTAATATCTGAAATGATGTGCCCTTTGAGAAGGTGAGCATTGTTGTATATAATGACAGCGTGCAGGAACAGCTTGTGTTTTTGGTTATTAAAAGTGTATCACTTAGTGTGTGTATATGACACTTCATGGTTCTCCTCGCGGGTCAATTAAATCCCTTTTCGCTGCCATAAATCTGCAGCTCTTTTTCATTCATAGCCAACTAAATGTGATCATTATGTCACGCATACAGAGGATTCACGCTGCCTGGAAAATTCAGTCGCTGCAAGAAAAAACAAAGGAGTTTGCACAGTCGTTGGTAATTTCTTTCTTTGCGGGGGGAGAATTGATGAGCTGCCTGGACCACCTACGTCATTAATTTTTAATCATTAATAGAAGAATGATTCATGCTGTGAGCAGCAGAAGCATGAGCTCCCTGATTGTGCACCACGTCCCGAGCAGCATGTGCAGCAGGCTGAGGAAAGATACTGAAGATGATAATAATAAAAGAAAGCGTTTTTTAGTTTTCCTAAACGTATCGTAGCTGAAACACGCTTTTTCCCCCTGCATTTCACACGAACGTGGTTTTCATTTGTTGTCTAGTTTGAGGGAGAAAAATAAACTTTAAAAAACGAACAATACTTCCATCGTGATAGATTTGTGTGAATATAGGTTGCAAGAAAAAATACTCATTGTGCTTGTTCTGTGAAGGCAGGAAAATAAGAGAAATTCAGCATGCTGGGAAAAAAAAAACAAGCAGAATCAACCCTGATGTGAGCAAAGAAAGAAAAATGTGATGGGAAGATTTGTTCTCCGCAGGAAAACCTCATCTCCACTTTTCTCCTCAAGCTTGGAACGTCTCTGAGGTGGAACGAGGAGTTCTTCACTTTTATTTTACTTTCCTCTATGAAGACGATGGTTTGTATTTCAATTTCTCTTGAATATAAAGTTTAATCTGCCTTTAGTGTTGGTGAATATGCAACACGATCTCTGGCTCTGTGTGGAATTCACTCAGAGTCCGGCGTGTTTCTCTCTAAGCAGCAGGCAGCAGAGATTTACTGTAAAACACAGCTTATCTAAGAGCGCTGAAAGTGAGTGACAGCCAGCGCCTCGCTCAAGTCCATTTCCCTTTTGTCTTGGTGGTTCCCACGTCAGCTTCTGTACGCTTTATGTTTCCCTTTTAGTCATTTCAAACAGTTTTCTTTGTTTGCTCGGTGCGTTGACAGCCTTTAACTATTTTTTTCCCACAATAAAAGCTTTTTTATATTTTAGTCTGCTGGCTGGGGCATTCTTCTCACCCTTTACTCCTTTATTCTCTTATATCTGTGTTCACTTAAAGTACATTTCAACATCTGCTGGGTACAGAGGTGAGGCTCATTTAGGAAATGGGATTAGGGCTGTTTTTACAGTCGTGTTTAATCATGCATGGGGTCAGAAGTTTGAAAAGGTTCTGGTGCTCATGTAGATTTCTTTAGGTTCCCCAAATACAGACTCACACCTGCAAAGAGTTAGACGACGGCAGCTAAAGCCCAGGTCAGCAGGTCCAGTTTCCTCAGTGACGGCTACAAAACCTGCTGTTATTTCAATCAGGCCTACACACACACACACACACACACACACACACACACACACACACACACACACACACACACACACACACACCACAACCCCTTCCTTCTAGAATATGGACATGCTACTTAAAAATAAGCAATTATTCTCATTTTTTTAACTTTTCTATTTTTTTATGAATTCGTAGAATTTGTAAAAACTTATCATTTTACCATTTTGCAAGTTTCTGAAATGCAACTAAACTATTTCCTTATGTAAACACAAAGTCTTACAAAAAAGAGCAAATGGGCCAAATAACTGAGCAAACTCTGATCAGTCTGCACGCTTCCAATAAAGCACTGGATAGAATGGTCCCTCCCTACAGCCCACTGTGGGTCACAAAACATAAAGTTTGGGGTCTTTAGATTTTCTCCAGCAATTAAATGAAACTGAAATGTAATATTTTTATGATAATTTACATAAAGGCCAATAATAATAATTAGTTTGCATGAAGGAGGCGGGACTTAAAATGCCTACTGCAGCCAGCCACTAGGATGTGTTAGTGTTTCAACTTTAACCTCCTCACTGTGAGTCCAGTTTACACTAAATCTCTTATAAATACACTCTATGATTTAGCTGTAGTGGACTATTTCCTCTAACACTTGTTTAAAGCACAATGAGACAGAAACACAGTCCTTCTCCCTTCAATGTTCACAAACTGTCTCTCACTGCAACTGGGACGCTGTAGGGACATTTGTCACGGCAGATTTGTGTCCATACTTGGTAGCAGAAAACTTCAGATCTAAGGATTGTGAGCAGCCATGTTTACATTGAAGTCCTTCTGGTGTCCTTGCCTCGTTCAAATAAATGTAAAAAGTAGTCCTGGAATAACAAACTGAACCTGCAGCTGCCACAGTGATGGATGGACTTTACTGCCTCAGAGAGTACACTGAGAGTGCACGGGTCAGAGCCCTCTGAGGCATTAGAAGTCATTTAGGTTGTTTTTCAAGTGTTTTTCCTCTTTTCACATGCATGTTTGTTTTAGCATCTTTATATGCAAAATTACATTAGTTGAAATCATTGATAAGATAAGACTAATAATTTCTTGGACATGGCGTCATTGTGACACCAGTCCAGTGTACATAAAGTGTTTAACTTCTACATCTGGATTCACTGGAAACTTCCAGCCCTGGAGGGATCCTGATCACATGGTTACCATCTCTAAAATCTAAAATACACTAAGACCATCTGAGCCGTAAATTTAGGGGAATAAAATGCACTTTTGAGGCTCAGAGATAACTTGATTTATGCATGCACGTGAACTTGCATCATGCCTTTTAATGTGACAGAACACAGACGGCAGTGATTTAAACCAAACCATCTGACTTGTTGCATCACTCTCGTGCAGTGATTTGTCGTAGATTTTTTCTTATTTCCTTAAATCACCACAAGCCACCAGCCAGCCCCGTGGGACTGAACTGAAAGAGGTTTTTGCGTCGTTCAGCGGTTTAACTCTAAATCATCTCTGGGGCATTAGCACAAGCCTTCACCTTCACCTACTTCTGCTCACATTCCTACATGTAAACACATGCTCAGTACAGGTGCATTCACGGCAAACCCTCTAATACCACCCAGGGACCCGCTGATGGATAATGTCCCCGAACATTTAAAGGAACAGAGCAGAAACACGACACAGAAAATTAATCACGGCGTAAACTGTGTAGTCAAATTAGATGTTTATAAATAGCAGCATGCAGGCAGGATAATGGTACATTCTGTTGTCATGATTTTTAAAAAGAAGGCAGAGTTTTGTTGCTGTTTTTTAAGATAAACCTCTTTAAATATTGATTTTTATTTTTCCACCAACAGCCAGTTGGTGCACAGATTTCTGTGAGGTTTATTACTGAGTTCTCAGAGAAGCAGCAGGTGGGGCTGTCAGGGTTTTGGGGGCTTTTTGCCCCCGGTTACAATTTGCAGGATACTTACAGGTTGCCCTTTGCCTCTTTTAGAGATTGTTGGGCCTCTAAACTGCCTGAGGGGATGACAGCGGAAAGACAAATTGTACTTTAGGGCCAAAAATGACCTCTACCACAATTCACATTTGAAGTTGATTTAATCAGTGCTTCTACTAGAGTTAAATCTCCAGCAAACAGCTTGTTTTTGGTTCAAATTATTTGGATTGTTTGTTTTTTTAGACAAATATCTGTTAAAAAATGTATCAGAATGAGCCTTAGGCCCTATCCATAACACTCCTGTCAAGATGGTTTAAAGTTTTTCTCAACTTGAAAACTTTTTAAAAGCCAGTGTGGACAGGAAACAAGGAGACTGATGACAAAGCCGCTTTAACACATAGCCACCAGTACTTTGTGCATTTACCGTTTTTTGGGGTTTCATCCTAATCGTGTTACCATTTAACTTTGTGCTTAAATGGTCAGTAACTGAAGAGAAATTGTGTTGCGTTTTGGGAGAAACTTTCGCCATGAAAAAAATGATTCTTCTTTGTATTTTGATCATGTTAATGTGTTTGTTCTCACCCTCTAGTGACACACTGGAGTTATTTATGTAGTTTTGTTAGAATAACGTGAATTGACATCATTTCAACAACAAAGAAACCAAATATCAGGAGTGTAGGTGAAGCCTAAGAGGTAAACAGCTTCATACATTTGGGTTGATTTGTTTCATTTATCTAATTCTTTAGGTTCCCAGAATCTATTTTCTTGGAAACTTCTATTATTCAATTCAATTTTGATAGAACCTTGTAAAAATCCCCGAAGCGCCACTTTATACCTTTTAAAGCTATTGAAGTTTAGCCTTCAGAGCTGAATGGAATTGTTTTAGTTCTGATTCTTTCAAAGCCATCATTCAAGTTGATTTCTAAACTTGATGAGAAAAAAAACAAGAGCAAAAATAATCTAGCTCTAAATCATCCTTATGGTTGGATTTATGTTCAGTTTAAACTAGAAAAAGGAGCAACAGGTAAAAATTAGAAAGGAAAACAAAAATGGGCTTTAGAATTTTGCAAGGTCTCATAAAAAATGTGAGTTCATAGAAAAATGTTTAAAATTTTTAAAAAGTGAAAATTCTACTAAAGAGCCTAAAAGTTGATTTATACATTTTATTTAAAGGTGAATATATTCCAGTAAAACCAATGTAGAGAACTCTTAAGGAGGAAAGACGCTGACAGGTTTAAACATGTCTGGTTCTAACATCACTTCCATTAAAGGAGGCGATAACATTATCTCATATGTCTTTATGGTGTCATAAGATCATTCTATAATTTATAGACAGTATGGTTTTATGAGTTTTGGCTCCTTAGAGTTTTGAGAATGACTGAGTGTCCCCCTCTTATAAAATACAATCCCAAAAACATCATAATGGAAGCAAACAGCAATCAAACCAATGAATGACCTCATACATTCACTAATCACAGTCTGTGACACAACACAACCATCTTAAAGAAATAAATCTGGTGATCAGAGACAGGATTAAAACATCAGAGTGATGTTCAAAAACTCACCGCGTTTCATTCTCGTTGTTAAAGGGACTGATAAAAACGGGCATGTTTAAGGTGGACATTTTAAATAAGTAAACACTCAATAGCTGCTCGACTGTGGAAACAATTATTAACACAACTATTTGTGTAAATACTAAAATCACATTTATTTCACAGTGGCACATTAAAGGTAGTGTCCAGAGCACTTCAGCAAGAGAATTATTTTAATCCAACTAAACCTCCCTTCTTCCCCCTCCTGCTCCCTCTATCCCCACCTCTACAATTGTTCACGTGCATCACTCCGGTCTCTAATGCGTTTAGTCACCAGACTTTTCCTTGTTTTTCTTTCTGAAGTTGACGTAGCCCTCGGTAGCCAGGGATGGCTAACATTTTAGCAGATCCACGGCTGTGTTATTCCAGTATGGCGACTTTAAACAGGAAGACACGGGACGTCCTGCAGTGTCCAGCCCTACCTCTACAGGTTTGCGCGATGTGCATGCACATTGATTGACAGTTGACAATGCAGGAACACAAATTCTATTAGTTTAAAAAATTCACAGGTCAGTGTGAATTCATACGGGTCTATAGGAGGAAGGAGGGTCTTAAGAAGAATAACGAATATTGTGGAGCCCTGCCCATGTGTCATAGGTTAGAACTGAACTATCATTTGAAACGTTTATAAAACTTTGATACATAAATAAATACCGCGGACTGTAAATTTAAGTTGGGGGAAATTATCCAGAGTTCACATTTTAAGGAGACCACATGCACCAAGCAGGTGGCAGAGTTCAGCTAGTTAGTGGTAACTAAACCTTATCAAAGTATAAAATATGAGACCAAAATTACTTTTATTAAGCTAGAATAATACAGACTACATAAAGATGAGATGAGATGTTATGGACGCCTGGAGGAACAGGATGGATGTCAGGGAGCATAAAGATGTGATGTTTTCATGACTGGAACTAGAACCTTATAGAAAATAATCAGTGGAGGCTGCGCCACACTGCGCGTGGGGGTCATATTAGAAAATAATGGCAGTATACTGTATATAGTTTTTGATGTGCACCATACACTGCCAGTGTGCTTTTCCTCATTGCTTGCAATGTTGAATGTGACCACACATTTTGATTATTAAAGCCTTTATGTCAGTTAGTCTGAAGCTGAAACCCAAGTTTACATTTAAATCTGATGATTGCACAGGCCTGCTGGCCAGTTAGCTTACTTTATCATAACTTAAGCTCATTTACCTTGGTCTGAAAAACACAAATTAACATGTAATCTGATGCAACAACTGGAATTATTTAACCAGTTTAGTTAAATCAATGGATTCTTTTCAAGGCTCTTTAATTTTGAGCATTTTGTGCTGAAACTCTGACATCCTTAAAACAAATCAACCTGAGTATGCTTGTGACAGCCTGGGGATATGCTAAGCAGACTGAAAGACCTGCAGCAAAACATAAAGGCAGATAATCATCAATTCAGTAGTATGCATGCATGCAATGCAACACACACACACACACACACACATGCATATGGGTTAGGAGCTGAGGTGTCAGTTAACTAATCTATTGAATTCTTCCTGCAGTAACGAGTGCAGAGAGGATCATATCAACACCACTATTGATTTTGTCTTAGGGGGACTTCATGATGGTTAAATTGCAGTATACATAATGAATAGGCTCCCAAATAAATCCTGGCTTTGTATTCATCTCACTGACACATTGATGCAACACACACACACACAGACACACACACAGAGACACACACACACACACACAGACACACACACAGACACACACACACACACACACACAGAGAGACACACACACACAGAGACACACACACACACACACCAAGGCTCACATGCAACAAACACATTTGTCAAATGTGAGCGGTGCAGCGATGATCCATCTGTCCAAACACAGTCAGGGGAGTGTGAGATGGGGGTCACACCACAGTGCTGATAGATAGCTTTTCCCTCTCACTGATCACTCTCTGTGGCCAGACAGGACGCACACACACACACACACACACACACACACACACACACACACACACACACACACACACACACACACACACACACGTAAGTAAAATCCACCCAGACTTTGCTTTAGACTCAAGCTCACAAAGACATAACTGAGCTACTTCATAAAGCTGTATGTGCGTGCGTGTGTGCGTGTGTGTGTGTGTGAGCGCCTGCTTTGTGAGTTTGGACTCCATTGATTGGGTGTCTGCCCGTTTATCACTCTGTCTATCAGGCGTTTTTTTGCCAGTTTTTTGTTTGTTGTTCTGCGTCTCTGTCTGCCAAGAGAGTTTTTTTTTGGTCTTCTTGTGTTTTTAGACCAAATCACAGAAAGTAAAGGGAGAGACGTTTACTTCATACCTTGCTGTCTGTCTGAATAAAACAACAGACTATCTGATTTTCTGAATGTCACACTGTTTTATTGATTAACAGCTCGATAAAACAGCGACTGAATAAACAAATGGTCGAATTAACCACTTACCAACTGGCAGGGAAAGTGTGCCAAATGTATGATTTGTGCACTGAGTGACCAATAAAAGAGGCAACTGCCAGGTTGGCTGAATGACTGACAAATAATCAGACAAAAAAAGCGATTGAGCTGACAGGGAGGCTGTTCAGGTGGCCGACCGAGTGACGGACCGGTTCTTAAAACATGGCTGACAGAGTGAGCAGCAGTCTGGTGTTTCTTATTCTTCTTGCCGTCTTGAGAACTAATTTCTGTGCGAGTGGTGAGAGCTTTCAGTCTGTTAATGTTATCTGTCCCCGTCCCCTCTGTGTCTACCTTTTATTGACCTTTTCCTTCAATGTTTATGCTTTTAGCACACCTCGGTCCGCCGGATGTCTCAGAGGCTCAGCGGAGCTGAGAGACTGATGGGGAGATGATTTTGCCATCAAAGTGCTCATCGCGGCACAGCAGGGCCCGTTTCCGCTCGGCGACCCCCAAGATCAGAGGGCAGATTAATTCCACAGGAAGAAATATTTGTGTCTCTAAAAGCGGGATTGAAAAGTGCACTGGGATCTGATGGCTTGTTTGTTTCAAAACCTTATCTGTGGTGCACAGTGTGGCCTTAGGGGCACAAATCAAAGGGGCACATATATACGATTTTTCTCTCTTTTTCTCTCGCTCTCTCTTCTTTCTCTCTTTCTCTCACACACTCACACACACACACACTGCCAAGTAAACACCTCTCCCAATTTCCCTGCCCTGGAATGCATTTCACAGTCCAGCCTGCTTAGTCTCTGCTGAATTCTCTCTGCACTTGGGCTCCATGAGTCTGTTTGAATCACCCATCATTGAAGGTCTTTTAAATTTCACTTTGGACATTTTGCACAACAGATGCATACAGAAAATAAATGTTTTCATCAAGACATCGATTTGTTGCTATCTGATGGTTTTGGTGAAAAGGCACCGTCTTCAGAGACTTAAACTCACAATCGAATGGGTCGATGCTAATGTCTCATTACCGTAGACCACATGTTCCTTCCCTAATGAAAATATTACACAGAGGAAACCTACTCAGTAGTATTTTATAAACAATCCTTTTATCAAATAACTAGTGTCGCAAGTTTCAACCAGTAAACATCACACATGGCTGTACTTCCTATAATCCCCTATAAATATACTAGTTATTTTTAATAAGTTCATAGAATTCTATTTGGGTATTAAAACACTTTGTCAAGCCAGATGATGACATCAGGAAGCAGCACTCCCAGACCTCCAACCACCATACAACACACCTGCCTTGACTTTTCTCCATGCTGATGGCGGGCCCACGTGGAACTGGCTTTCTAGTTTTTCTGGGCTGGACATCATTTTGTTCATGAGTGATGGATCAAGATTCATCTGCAGTATCGAGGGCGCTCTAACCCACATCGGATCATGAGATTTGGACCAAGCAGCTGGAGGTTAGAGTAGAGCTGCTGCTCCTCATGAAGAGGAGTCAGCTGTGATGGTTCTGATTAGCCTCCTGGTCGCCTTCCTCTGGAGGTTTTCCAGACATGTCTGACTGACAAGTGGCCCTGAGGCAGACCCAGAACTCACTGGAGTCTGTGACCTGGGAGCACCCTGAGGTTCCCCAGGAGGAGCTGGATTGTGTCACTGAAGAGAGAGACATCTGGGTTTCCCTCCTGGATCAGCTCTCAATGACCCAACTTTGGATAAGTGATGGAAAATGGATGGATGGACTTTCTCAATAGCCTACAAACCAGGCTTTACACCAGAAAATAACCTAACGCCTGTTTGCATATAATGTGTTTAACATTATGTATCTTTATCCGCTATCTGACATTGAAACTGAATTTCATTCAGTTCTGCCAAACACCTCCTAAAATTACATTAAACTGAGCAAACAGCTGATGTGTTTTCACCCGTTGGATTGGCGATATCGATCATTGGCTGAGTTTGGTACCTCAACACGACACATGAAAACAAAACTTTCTGTTTGTCTTCTCCCTCAGCAAACGGAGGGAGGGGAGGAGGCTGATCAAAACCAGGCTCTCCCTTTAACCTCTCTAAAGACTGTTACACAAAACATCTGCTAAAACTAATCAGCAAACGCTCTTTAGGTGAATTCTGGGTAATGTTACACTTCTCTTTCTCTATTTTTTCCAAGCTAAAAACACAATAACTCCCAAACACTCTAAAGTCTTTGCACCATATTTAAGGAAAAGTCTTTTTTTTTTTTTTTTGCCCCAGCCTTGATGACAAACCAAACCACAACCATAGCTTTGGTTTAGATAAATCTGGGACGTAGATCACACACACTCACTCAATCATAGAAACACACACAAAGACTGTCCCTCCGCCGCTTTGCTAGAAAACACACCCGGCAATTTACTCAAAAACACACAAGTCCCACCCCGAGTCTCTCTAAACGCTCTGCTCTATTTTGTTTACTTAGCTCAGTCATGCTGATGCTAAAATACCGCCTGCATGTATCTGCACACAACTACCTCCCTGTGGGGCGACGCTTCAGTGAAATCCAGCGTGGCACTGAACGTGACATCACGCTCTGCAGGAGCAAAACCTTTTGGAGCAAAACTCTTTAAATCACTGGACAACAATTACTAGCAGGACCTGAATCTGATCAAGTCGCCGCCTTTGTGATGGCTGGAGGTGGTTCAATACGACCCGTGTGACTTAAAGGCATCTGGCCTAACCTTAGAGTGCACAGAAAAACTGTTTGCTTGAAGATTGAGGTCAAGGTAAGGCAGAGTCAGGACTTGTAGCCCAAACAGCTCAACTTCATAATTGCAGAGAATTTATGGAGTCTGGGGATTGTGGGTTTCTGCTTTTGAAGAAGCTTAAATCAGAAATATAAAGAAAATAATAATAAAATGCCAAACGTGATGGTATTTTAGTAGATGGCCAACTCAAGTTGCGTGGAAGTAGCTGGCACTTTCAACACAGTAATTAACATTTTTAATCACGGTAACCTTTCTGGCGCTAATATGTCCAAGAAACAGACATGTTCATTAGGGAGATTTATTCACAGTAGGCGAAGCTAACCAGCTTTATTTCCTAGTTTAAAGCAGCCTGCTACATGCAGCTGAGTGAGAGGAATGATATCAGCTTTCAGGATCTCTGCACACTGCACGCTGTCCCTTTTTAGTACTAATTACTATCACTCTATGATCTCTGAACCTGCCTAATTTACTGTGACCTGACTGCTGCCACAGCAAAGAGATGTCTCTATAAGGCCAGCCACCTGAAAGGGAAAAAGAAAAAGCCTCCCGCGCCTGACCCTGGCACTGATCGGGTGTTGAGACAGTGGCTCTGACACATCGCACAGACCCCGAGGCGACTGTCTGAGCTGCTCAAAGTGTCAAGAAAATGCTGTTCACAGGGACCCAGTTGTCACAACTACATCGGAGTGTTAGAGTCCCATAAATCTGTGTGACAAAACCCAGAGTTTGTCACCACGGCTCTCGGTTTGAGAGCTGAAAGAGCAAGTGTTAGTTTTCTACGATCTCCCGACTGCACATCAACACCCACCTCCTAAAAAACAGACTGATCTAGAAACTTTTTTTCTTCTCTTTGCAAGAAAACAAATTTCCTGTCATTTTCTCGACTTTTAACAGCAGGAATAAAACGCCGGCTTCAAAGGTTTCCCACACCCGAAAGCCTTTGTTCTCCGTGTGCTGTATTATTCATCTAATGATCAAAGAGGTGGTGCCAAGATGACCACAGTCCTCCCAAGACTTACACGAGTTACACGCAGAGAAACACAAACATTAAACCTGCAAAAGCACATCCACCTGGGACTGCAGCGATAACGCCCTCCATTGAGGAGTGGTGACATTTTTAATGCTTTAATTACATGGTTGGCTAACGGTTAGCCGGCATCCTCACTGGGCGCAAAATTATACTATCACCGTCTACAGCTGTGAACACATGCAAAATGTAAAACTGACTTTGTATTCGCACAAACACACACACACCATTTGAACCTCTGAGGTGGAGAAACTGAGTAAAAGCTGCTCACTGCTCCGCTAGTATCAAGGGTAACTACCAACTACAGGACCAACCCATTGATCTGCACTGACAAAAGGTCACAGAAGTGCTACCTTGACGTTTGCCAGACTAGAAATGAAAAGAAAATTACACCCATCCGAGGGTAAATTCCTCTCATTCAGCTGAAAGTATAAAAATCACTGAGTGCAGACTTTTTTTTTAGTTTGTTCTGCACAGGGGACTGCAGTTTCAAATCATCCAATTACTAATATCGCAATCAATCATAAGCTTTAGCGATGACACAGTATGAGTCGGGAATGATGGATGAAATCTTTTCCAGATTTTACAGGGAAGGCTGGGTCTCTTTGGTTCCACTTGCTGTGAATAATCAGAGCTTTTAACAGTTTGCAGCTGCAGCTTTTAGGACAGAGGTGTGTTTAAAATGATACGTTTGCTCTGGTATTACATTAAAGCACAGCTTTACACTCACACTTTTATATTTTGGGGGGTGCTTTTACTGTTATAATTGCTTGTTATTATTTTTTTAAGTGCAATAAATGAAAATCAAATGATTTAATGTGAACAGCTGGATTGAAATTCTGAACTTTTTGTGACTCTGTTTTATTTATTTAGCTAATTTTCTGGTGGATGGAAGCATTTTTACTTTAATACAAATATTTTTATTGCTGCTTAATGTGTCACTAACCCCAGATGATGTATTTCTCCTTTTCACTGGCAGGTCAACCACCTATAGAGCACACTTTAGTCCCTGTATCTATTAGAAGGCCTAAATGGGGGGGAAAAACATGAATATGAAGGTTTTCAAATAAAAAGTTAAATGTTATTATCTTCATTGTAGTAATTACATTTTTAAATTATTATGACACTATAACCTTTAATGCTAATTTAAAAAATGCAAATGGGGAAAAACATTTTATTTGTTTTCTCTTGGAGTGGAAGTTAAAGAATTAAAGTCAGAGATTATTTACTGCCTTATTCTTGTTTTCCTAAAGTTACTACTGAAATGTACAAAAATAAAAAAATACAAAATCTACAGTAAATAAAAAAAATATAAAATCTACAGTAATGTGGTAATATGATTTATTAACATTTTCAAGCCTTACATTCTCTTTTTTTTACTATAATGTTATATTTTCAATATAAAAATAGAAAAAAATACCTATTTTAAGTTGTAGACTGTAGATCTTTGAATATTACATTTTACAGTTAGTCTTATTTAACTTTTAATGGCATACTATACAGTTTAGGCTTGTTTTTAGCACCCCCTAGTGTCAGTTTTAAGTTACTGTCGTAAAAACATTAGCATTGTTTCTGCTCAGAAACACCTAAATCTAACTGTTGAAATGTCTCCTCAGCCTTCACTGCTTTCTACTGGAGCGGTTCATCACTCATTCAAAGAAATCAGCTGTGTTCAAACAGGGAGAGATTAAAAAATCAGGAATCATGAGCTAAAAACACTCCGGTGCTAGCATAACAGCTAGCCACATTGGGTTAGCCTAATCCTCGTGAGATACGTGACTTTGTGAGACTTCAGGGCTCCGGACCAGAGACTCAGGAGTTGCAAACGTGGTATTCTGGACACAAGCAGCAGATGGGACTAAAGCAACTTTTCATTAACTCTGTCATATTAGCACACACTGGCTCAAGAAAAAGATTTTAAAACATGAAAAAGTTACATAGTGTGCCTTTAAAATACTTCACTGACAAGCAAAATGCAAAATGAGACTTTAAAACAGTAGCTAATAAAAGGAACCCAGCTAGTAGCACCACTATAGTTGAGCTGCTCTTCAGATAAACAGTGTTTTGGGTAAAGCAGAGGTCACCAACACCAGTCCTTGAGGGCCACCATCCTGTAAATCTGACACGTTTCCTGCTCTAGCACACCTGAATCAAACAATGTAATCACCTCTCTGCCATGCTGAGTTCTGGAGAGGCCCATTAATTACTCACTCATTTAAATCAGGTGTGTTGGACCAAGAAAAGTGATCAGATATGCAGGACAGTAGTCCCAGTTAGAGACCTGTTTTAAAGGGACAGTTCCAATTGTTTTAAAGTTGAATTCTGCTGAAAGGTTGGAAACAAGTAACATCCTACCTGTCTTAGAGAGCTCCATCTATGACCTCAGTTTGGATTCATCTGACTGATAAGCTAACAGCTAGTCACAGTGTGGCTGAGATCACAGTGATTTACTGCTGTCTTAAAACAACTCTAATATATATTTTTTAAAAACACATATAGGTAAAAATACTATTATATAAACCTATATAATTCCAACCATGATTGAAAGTGTTACACTCTGAACTGGAAGCGCTACAGCTAGCACCCCTGAAAATTTCTGCTGTAAATAACCATATAAATCTATGTAAAATGTATAGTAATGTAACCATTTATTAAATAGTACTACATGAACTTAAAAGGAATTTCTAAGATCAGAATAGCTTGAATCCACTTTGGTCTTGGCTTTGCTGCGATGAGATGTTCAGCCTGTCAATCCAGGCTGCACAAATCAAAGTGTCTCCAAACTGAGGATCAATGTATAACAGGTCAGATCTTATTTAATCACAGTTTTACAAAACCGTTCTTCAAATGATCTGATCATTCCTCAACGGTTCATTCTACTGGTCCAACCATCTGCTACATCCCTGCTGCAGGACAGTACCTCCCTCCAGCGAGTGGCTGTTTTACAGAGGTCAACTTAAAAATAAAAAATATGCTTCTTTACTAATAGAATTACAGCTCAGCCACGTCTCTCAAGCATGTTACATGGAGGTAAAAGTTGAATCCAAATCAGTCATTATAACTTCCTGAACTTTCATGTGGTTAGTTTGGATTTATTTATTTTTTTTACATTAATGCTAGAAAGTGTTATTTTTTTTAAGCTCTGTACTAATTTAAATCATAAATGCTCTTTTCAGACCAGTTTTAATACTGTGGAAGAAAAACATGCTAATGTGTCCTCATTTAGTGCATGCAGAGTGAAGAAAGAAAGCTGCAGTGCCTGCTGTGATTTACCACGCTTTGCCTTTTTTTTTAAGACATGTATAGCTTCAGTGGTTTAGATCAGCTATAAGTAACTGTACACTGCTGAAAACTGACTGGATATAAAGTTACATAAAAGAAAAAGCACCATCATATTGTGTTATGTGTGAAACTTTTAAAGAGATCGGTTTAAATTTAGAAATTAAGGAGCATTTTACAAATGTTTTATGCAGCATTTTCCGAATATGGGCTTTAAATACTAAAGTCAGTACGCTTTCCAGTCACATTGTTTTTCCTATGCTTCTCTTTATAATCCGCATGACAACGTGATGATTTCAAAGCTGCTTTTTCATTGACATAAGTCCCAAACTAGAAGGGAGGCGAAGGGGCAGGGACGAGTGTCCTACAATCAATCTCCTCCCCGGTTTCTTCCATCAACACGTCCAAGATAACAAGCCTTAACAGACTGCCAACTCCTACAGCACAGTAATTATATGGCTGAAAAACAAAAACAACCACCTCTTTGGCTCAAAAACACACACTCGTAGATTTTGATTCACATAAGGGACGTACAGATGGAGAGGAAGCCATAAGGAATCTGCCATGAGATGAGTCATCTCTCTCTATCTGAAGAAATGTGGCATGAGTGATAGTAAATTAGCTCTTGGCTCCACTGGAACCAATTAATTGGTTGTGTGTGTGTGTGTGTGTGTCTGTCAAGTATCTGGTCTTTGTAATTGTCCTGTTACCATCACATATTGGCACAATGGCAGAAAGCTGGAGCCTGGGTTTGTTCAAGGCAGCACTTTCACCATGAAAAATGGATAGAACCAATGTGCTTGTTGTTGTGCGTTTGTGTAAATGCATGCGCATGCCTGCCTGCCCAAGCCTCCGCCTCTCCGAACCTGGCTCCCAGGGGTGAACGGGAACAACAGAGGAGCAGAATCGGAGACAGAGCCTGCAGGCATCCGAGGCGATCGTGTCTCTGCTAGACGAAGCAAGAAACCCGTCTGCCTCTCCGTCGACTCTCCTCCATTCTTTCCCTGCGTGCCACTGAGTTTGCAGGATTGGGTTTCACCGAGAGCTGAATGGACTAGTCCACTTTGACAGATAGCCTCCTCAAAAATAGAGACACCAGAGACAGCTAGGCACTTCCAGCACCGACCTGCAACACCTTAGCTCCCGGCAAATCAGCCTCTGGATCATCACAAACCAGGAGGACGCTGGAGCTTCAGCCTCACTGAGTCCAGTAGTGATTTCATTACAGAAATAGTTTAGTTTTACAGTTGCTTTTGGATACATGGAGGGGGCGGGGCTTAGAATTTATATGGCAGCCTATCTATAGAGGGCATTTCAGTTCATTTTAACTTTGACTTCCATAATATGTTCCTCTGTTGAGTTACTGTATGTTGATGACACCAAACTTCACCTAACTTACTGTCACAGTTTACTCCCTACTAGAACAACAGTTGCTCTGATGTGTAGATACACATTTATACAGAAAATAGCCTCTGAAAAAGAAAAAGGCAACTGGACCTTTTTCTTGTTTTTGATGACATTTTGCTTCTTATGCAGAGAATTCTCTGTTCTCAGTAGAGAAAGCTCCTCTGAGTCAAAGCAAAACATCTTCAGATTTTTAAGGAAAATTTGCCAAACAAACATTTAGAACCAATTTAAAATGTTGTTTTGTCACTAAAAAGCAGTTCTGGCATCAAAGGAGCCCAGAAATGAGTCACAACAGATGTTTGTTTTTATAGTTCTTCCTATAAGCTCATCCTGAGGTGTGCAGCAGGAGGATTGTTGCTGCTTCCTTTTTATGGTTCATCATTTTGCCCACATGCTCTGAGGATGGGTCAGAACGTCAGACTGGCTCCTTTTCAAACCATCATGTTACATCTCGGTCTACTTTTCCTCACTAATACAGTCGCAGGAGTGCAAATACTTCCTAATGCATTACAAAATAAAGTTTAAAGTGGCTTTAATGACTGTAACTGTGTGGTAGAAATAATGTTTCCTAAAGTAATCCTTCACCCAATGAGATTATTTAAGCTTCTGATGGATTACAGTCCTGATGGAGCGCTGCTGAAATGAAGGAAGTCCCTTTTCTTAGGCTTGAACTTTATGCACTGAAATAGATCCAGATTCTTTTAATCATTTATTGATAAATTACTCCACAGAGGAAAAGATGTGCAAATAATTTCCAATCTTCTTTTAGTAAAATTATATTTTTAAAAGCTCCATATTTCATCATATATTTGTTGAAAAAGAAGATTCTCTGCTTGTTTTTGCTTTCTATGGCCTTTCCTCTATTCTGCTTTGTGTCTAACAGTCAGCTGCTTGATAAAACATTATAGCATAGCATCTTTATTTATTACACACGGTCAAAGGTTTTGGGACTGCCACAAATATCAATTGTCATGAAATGATTTAAAAAACACACAAAGACTGAAATGGATTGTTTTGGCTGTTTTTGAAGTGTTTGATCATGGATGTTATTTCCATACATTTGTTTTAGATTCATTTCAGTGCATGTAAAACTTGATGACACCTAGAAAATACACTTTCACTGCTAAATCAATTTTAAAGAAACTGCAAAGGCAAATGGACTGCATTTATAGACCAGTTTGACCATTTAAAGTGCTTCACACAAAAAGTCACATTCACCCACTCACACACACATTAACAACCCCAATTTGCGGGGGGGGGGGGCTACATGGGGTTCAGTGTCTTCCACAAGGACTGCTGAACATGTGTTGGGAATGCCGGGATCAAACTACCGACCTTCTAATGTCCACACAACCAAACTAAAATCTAGATATGATGCAGTCTTATTTTAAGAGTTTACAAAAAGAGAAAAGTTAAATAAATTCATTCACTGCAAAATTCATAGTCATGACTGAATCTTTGGGTTCTTCATAGGACGAACATGTTAAAAACAGCTGCTTAATGAGCTCATTTACGTTCTCTAAAGGTGCAGGTGAGTGAAGGAATCTGTGCTGCAGCTTTGAAACTCAACACTATAAAAGAGGACAACTTTTACCATCAGTGCCTCCTTAGTAATTGCTTTCCCTTCTGTGTGACTCTGTGTTTTTGTTTTTCCCTGCATGAGAGAGGAAAAGCACAAAAATGCACACTTCTTCTAGTGGTGAGAACCACGTGGAACACCCGAGAGAAGGTGTGAGAGCGGCTGGTGTTAACCTGACTTAAACATTATTCCAAATGATTTCTAATAAAAGCATCAACATGCTCTAACCGGTGTTCATTCCCTCCTGGCTTTGTCTCTGTACTCTTCTGTTTATTTCTTTGCTGCAAACAGCTATTAACCTTAATGCCACCCTCCACTGTGCAGCAACAACAGCCACCAATCAGCCTCCCTTTATAAAGTGCTGAAGATGACACACGCTGGAATCACCACAACAATGTTACTGCAAAGGTAGAGGCGCTCCGGACCGCACATATCATTATCTAACTCACATCAATAGATGTCATTATCTCCGTTCTTCGGTCCCAAGGCTTAACGACCAGGTTGTCCTTCACCGTTTGCTCATTAACCATTTGACAAAGTCTTTTGTGGCGGTAGTGTTCCTCCACACCATCCAATTGGAAAGCCATGAAAAAAGCAGTGAAACTGAGCCCAGGTTGACAAAATGCCAAGGAAGAAATGCTTGTTAAATGAGAGTTCAGCTCTCATTTAAACACTTGTGGCGACGCGGACAATGGGAGCACTTGTTAAACAAATTCGACTTGAACTGCTCCCCTCATTAAATTTACCAAACCGAAACATGGTCTCGCAGCTTCTGCACATATTTCTGTAGGAAGAGGGCTTTCGCTGCACGTCGGTAGACGTATACAGAAAACTGGAAGAGGTTTTCTCTCATCTCATAGGTCACAATTAATTAGCCAGTAAACTGCTAAGTCATCAATATGCTATGTTAAATGGACATGAAAGATCATCAAGACATAAAAACTAAAAACTGTGGGTTTGGGTTGCTGTCCTTGACAAAACCGTGCACGTGTCTCATTTATCAGATCAGTTTCAGCCTCTACGTTGACCAACATCATCCTGATGCAACAGATCTACATTAAATACAGTGAATCATCCAGATCTGATCAGGCTTTTAGTGAATGGGTTTTAAACCTTTACTCAGGAACAGAATCTGCTGCTGACAATGTTATTTACAGTGAGCTCATGTTACTAAAGATGGGCTCCATACGTCTTATTAATGACAGACTTTCACCACAGCAAACTGTGCAACCTTCAGTTAGTCTGTCAGATTCTGTTTTTGGGGAAAAAACAGGTGCAGCCTTGTACACAAATAGCAGTGATTAAGAATAAACTGACTAAAGAGCTTACAGTGATCATTCAGAGCTTTTAAAGTGGAGTTTTGTCAAAAGGTTATGAACAATTAAAACAAAGAGCATATATTAATTATCCCTATAGGGTTATTTGTCTTAGGCCACAAGCTGCTGCGTTCTACAACGCATCCATAATGATGACAAACTCAAATTAAAGAAAAATAAAAAATAATTTCCCAAAAGAAAACAGTGACGTAATCACTTATTATTAAGAATCCTAAACACAGAGGAACTGAATGGTTTCCTGTGATTTAACATTTCAGCTGTAGGGAGCTGTTTGAACGTCTTCAGTCTGAAGAAATAAAATTGAGTTCTAACACTCAGAAATTTCATAGATCAGTTTTAGTCTTGACCTGTCAATTTGGTCAAATTGGAGGGATGACTATTGATCATAACCTTTAAAATCACACTAAAAACTACAGATCTAAACCACTTTAAGCTTTGGAAGCTGTTTTCACACACAGTTACGTTGGATGTGATTCAAATTCAGTGACACATTTTAGACAATGCAATATATTTTCCCATCGATTCCTTGTTTTTACACAAAAGACGCTTCAAAAAATGCATTACGTGAACTCTCGCTTCACTACGGCGAGCAGAACAAAGAAGACGAAGCTACGAGCCGTCAGACTCTGACTCGCTGCAGGCAGCTGTACTGTACATTTAGCCTGTTCAAATTCACTATGCAAGCTGCATCTGGGCATGGAAACTGTATCTGAGAACTCTTTGAGGTTAAGTCAGGGGGTAGATCATCCTATAGTTTGGGTTTTATTGTACAAGACAAGTTGGAGGTGAAGAGTCTGCCCAAAGGTTGAAGTTTATCCAGAGAACATCACAGCTATGTATCATTTCACACAGCAGTATTATGCATGTTTAAAATGTATGAGCAATAATATCAGCTTGAGTTTAAACATCAGAGCGTGGTGCATTTCTGCTCAAAAATACACAAAACAATGACTTCATGCATAACCTCTGGTTGTGGCATGCTGGCGGTGCATCGTTAGGATCCAGCTGGTTGCAGGGTGGGGTTTTTGAGGTTAGAGCTCAGTGGTGCCAGTTGATTAAACTCAGATCTGGCAAACCATTTGAATAGTAATCTATTCCCTTTGGCTTTTCGCGGTGTTCAAGAGGCATGTTCCTAATTTTGCGGCGAGCGAGGATTTATTGTCCCGCTGAAGAGGTCGGGTCTTTGCTCGAGCCGAACTAAACACATAAATTATCTCAGGGCTTTCCAGGGGGACGAAGGCGTTCTTCTGTACGCGTTGAGTTTACACTGGATGGTGGGCATTCCTCCTGCTTTAGGTATGTAGCAACTGTCCGTCACATGTTTAAGAAAGCTCTATTTGAGGTTTAACGTGTCATTCAGTTCTGGAGATTCTAACAAAAAGTCTGGAATTTATAAAAAGTTATTTAAACATGCAGTAAAAAAAAAAAACAAGAATGATGTTTTCAGATAATAAAAAAGTACATTTGAAAGATCTTTATAGTAATTTTTTTTTGAATATTTGAGGATGTCACACTCTGACAGCTAATTGCAAGTCTTTGGGGTGCGATGTCAAATTGCCCCCCCAAAACCCTGACAACACATAATGAGTTCCCTCTAATTGACCCAAATGAGCCGTGTAGCAGACAGAAATCACTTTGATCGCGTGTCATCACTTCCCTCTCACAGAAATAAAAAATAAAACTGACAGCGCACCAGAGATTAGATGCTACAAAAAAAAAAGTTTTAAAATGAGTGAAAATGCACATCCTGGCTGTCTGCGCGCCTAAAAGGACTGCGTGTGATCAAAATTACTATCTGTCAGAACAAATCACACATCAAACAGACTTGTAAAGCTGGAAATTGCCACATATCTCAAAACGCAGCGGATCTTTAACTCTTTTTTTCTTCATCCGGGTAAAAACTACAAGGATGGGATTATTGAAAAGTCATCCCTCCGACCTGCGAGGAGCTGGGCAGATGGTCTGTAATTGTTAGAAGAATGCATGCGTCAGCAGGTACAGAGCAGCATTGCAGGTGTGTGAACTTCATGTTGGTGTTTAATGAGTTTTATGGGGGGGGGAACTTCAAGGTTTCTGGAATAAAAGTCTCTATTTGGGCCGGTTTTACCTCCCTGAGCCTTCGTAGCTGCAGACTCCTCTACTAACTCGATAAGGAAGGGCGAGAACTTAAGGCTCGAACAAGCTGACACACTCAGAACTGTACAGAAAAGTGACAAACAGAAAGCTAATCTTTGTTTTTCTTAAACCCTTATATTTATTTTTTACACACACTTCATTCAAAGTGCCACCGTGAAGCAAAAACAATAGTGTCTATTCAGCAGTAGCAGCTACATCACCTTCCCTGACAGATGAAGGCATGTGACAGGTCTAATTTAAGCTTACAGCTAAATATACAGTACGGAGCAACGCTGGCCCTCTGAACCGAGCCGCTTCAGGACGCCTTTGATGGCTCGACATCAAAGCTGAGTCTCATCGCTTTTAACTCCAACATATTAATTCACATTCTATGTTTAGGTGCTGCTGAGATTTGAAAAAAAATTCAAAAATAAAACATGAACTTGCCCTCATATCTTGCCTATTCATGAGACGTACACACACGCACGCGCGCGCTAACAACACTCAAGTAGCTAATGAGACATTGAGCTCTTAAGACTTTGGTCAACTGAGCTAAATTTCCCCCAGATTTATGGCATATATTAATTTGTGGAAAGCCTTCCTGTGTAATTATGATGGCGATTACAGGTTGTGGTCTTGGTTAATACCTCCCTCTCTGCTCTGAATCCCCAGGAGTCAGTCTCAGGAACTCGCCGTGTGTTTAATGTGTGGTCTCCACTGTTGTTGACACACCAGCCCTTTAGGGTCCATCTGGGTTTTATTGTGGACCCAAAACAGATGTTTCTGCCTGTGTCTCTGAGTGCGTGTGATTTTTACACCACCTCAGTTGTCTATTTGACCCAATTGGATCCATTACTGCTAAACAGTCCCTTTTTCAGTGTGTTTCTGACCCACTTATAGTTTGTGTGTACATGCAGAGACTTAGCATGACTCTGTTTTTAGACTTCCTTGTTTAAATTTGCATCTCTTTTAGCCTTTTCCACATGTTTATTAACAACTCCTTTTACACACTAGATCATTCGTGTAATCTAGTCTTCTCATTTTTTCTAAATTCATTCATTTTATAATTAAAACAATTAGCTGTTTTGGTTGTTGTTTTATTATTTTATTTAAAAAATGTTTGTTTTTTGAGTCGTGGTTGAATAAAAGAGGTTTTAAATTCATGTAGTAATAACTAGTGATGTAATATCTAATGTATTTGGGATAAGTTGTCATATAAATATTTATGAAGCCTTACTGTAACTTTTTATTGAACTACTTTAAAGTAGTCCATACAGGAATAAAGTAACTTTAGTAAACATAATCATTTTTTAACATAAATATCAAATGATTGCCATATGAACATAAATCAATTTATTTCTGCGACATTTATAGCTCTCATCTAAGACGTAATGTTTAAATATTTTTTTAAATATATATAATGACTAAGGTTAGCCAAAAAATGTCTTGATTTTCAATCATGTGTCAGAATAGATACAGTTCAGTTCAGTGCTGTGAAAATAAACCAACCTGTCCCTGTGTGAAAAAGTCAATCCCCCTTTGTTGAATCCTGACTTATCTGTGATGATTAACAAATGAATAAATGAATGAATGAATCTTTATTTGTCATTGTTGCATGAACAACAAAATTACAGTGCAAAGCTTGTCAGTGCATAAATACCTAAGAATAAAATAATAAATAAGTTAAAGTTAAAAACTTTGACTAATTTAAAAGACTAAAATAAAACACTAAATTAAAAATGAATCTAAAATTAGGAGGTATAACTCCCCAGCTCCAACAGCATTACTCCTAACACACACACACACACACACACACACACACACACACACACACACACACACACACATACAAAACAAGCACATTCAGAACCACATTATTTAGAAAACTGAGTTCACTTCCAGACCTGGTTACAACCAGACTATTAGAACCTTCTGGAAACATGAAGTAGGCTAATAGACCTCAAAAAGCAACACATCAAGCCCTGTTCTGAAGAAATTCAAGAACAAAAGACCTGAAACAAAATGTTCCAGTTCTAAGGCCAAACCCTCTGCTGACCAAAAAGAACACAAAGGCCCATCTCACATTTATTAAAACAAAACAGATCATCCCTGAGACTTCTGGGACTATTTGTTGTTCGTGGTTTAACAAGTGGGAATTACTTTTTTGAAAACTGCATTTCATATTTACTGACATGTAAATGTATTTGATGCTCTGAATTATGTTTGTGTGACAAAAAAATTTGGAAGAAATTCGTAAGGAGGCAAACACTTTTTGTAAAAGTGCTTCACTAAATTTGAAGGATCACATGGTTACACTGAGTTGCTGCAGCCAGTAGAGAAACGTCTTCACATATTTAAGTGCACATATGTTTGACTACGTCTTTCACCTGCAGCTGAGCGCTGCTGTGGGATTTCCTGGATCAGACATGCTGCATGCACCGAGCTCGTAGGTATGAAAACTCACATGTGCAAATGTTCATGATGATGAATGAATTTCTGTTCATGTCTGCCTTCTAGTAATTTACCGAAGGCACCGAGCTGCTCAGCTGTCTCAGAGACTGAAACCCAATGAATCCACGTCCTTCACTCTCAGGCCGAGCTGCTCCTCAAAGGAGGAGCTGAAGACGAAGCAAGAAGAGTCAAGTTTAGGGTCGCCAGGGGTGGATTAGAAGAGAAAGGCGAGTAATAACCAAAAGAATGGAGGCACAAAAGACGGAGGTGAGGATGATGGGTGGAGGTAGGAACGAGGTGAAATAGAGGATCGGGGCAGGTAAAGAGGAGAGGGCTGTTAAAGCAGAAAGGTTAGGTGGGAACAAAAAGAGTGATGAGTAAAGAGGAGAGAGGATTACCAGAACATGGAGTTTAGCTGGAAAGAAAGAGGAGTTTAAGAGCACTTCAGAGAACAGCTGCTGTTAAAGAAAGTTGGAATGGAGTTGAAGGGAGGCTTAGCTCTGGAAAAAAACTGCTCCATAAATATCACACCACATGCCATAGAACTCATACGTCCTCGCCTTTCTGCAGGGCCAGTGTGTCTCGTATCAGGAGACCGGTCCCGCAGATGTAATTGAATCAGGACGTGAAAATAACAGGAGGACAGATTCAGGGTGAGGTGGTCAGGCACAGCTGGAAAAGCAACACTCCCCCCTGACTTGCCTTTTTAAAGAAAAATGAAAGAAAACACACCGAGGGGGAAACGGCTGAGAGGATCTGAGACTGCAGCGTCCAGAGAGCTGACTCTGCGCCGCCTTTCACAAGAACCGCAGCTCCAGGTGCAACAAAAATCACACCGGAGTCGCCTCACGTGTCTGATTTAGGGGCCACCTTTTACATTTTGTTTAATATAAACAGCAATCACACAACTATAATCATCAACCACTACAACAGAACAGGGCAAATTGATTCAGAAGCTCGGCTTGAACTGATTCCAAAATACCTACAACACTCAGCATGCTTTCACACAAAAAAATAAAACGCAGCAGAGGAAGAAGCTGAAATTGACTGAAGTGCTCGGTTTGCTTTTAACGGAGCTCGTCCAGCAAACTAACACCACTGCAGAGAGGAAATTGCCTGTAAAAACTTCCCCCTCTGCAGCCTCATGCTTCAGACGGGAGGAAAATATGAAAGTGAAGGCTCATTCTGGGAGCATCATGTAAATAAACCTAAATAAGGTGCAAACAAGCCCAACAGGGGAGGGGGGGCAAAAAAAGGTGGGTGAGTGGTCTCTGCAGCTGCCCCAGACTGTTAATGTCTGCACTTTTTCGATTAGACGCGACCTCCTTTTGGCTGCCTCAAACAATTATGTTGTTCTTGTGGGGCTGTGAGTGTGGGTGTCTGCGTCGTGAGACCGAGTCTGGAGCTGATAAAACAGCAGAGGGCACATAAATAATGACTTAATGATCCCCTTCACCCTTAGCTTATAATGATGACTGTGGAGTTTTCCAGCTCAAGACGCCAGCAGGGGGTGGGCGGGACAATCCACATGTGGCCTGCAGGTGTGCTTAACTTCTCACCGAGGTGCTTGCATTGCTGTGCTGAACTTCCTCCTACAGCTTTAGTGGTGGTGCATGTATAAACATCGACAGCGCTGGGATCAAGTATCTGCCCTCTCACAGACGTCTTCTGCTTTTGCTTTTGTGTCACTTACATGTTTCAGATCAGCAAACTAATTTCAATATCAAAGATAACCTGAGTTTTCAAATGATGATGTGACTGGATGTAGCACCATTGGAGGCATTTTCTGTGTTTAAGTCTCTCACATTGCTATTCAGCCACACTGGAGGGTTTTCCAGCATGAATGACCTGTTTCAGGTCAAAGGTCAGACATTGTCCTTCAGGACTTTCTGGTAGACAGAATTTATGGTTCCATCCATTACAGCAAGTGGTCCTGAAGCAGCTGACTGTTGGTGTGTTGGTTTTCTAACCAGCACAAAGGTTTTTCCTTAAAGTAATACTCCACCCAAAAGTGATTTTTTTTTTTGTCTATTGCCATATTCCTCATAGTTAGATAAGTGGGCAGAAACTATTTATAAACAGCCCAGCCATTATCCTGATCCAGCAGTACTCCTTTAGCGTTAGCTTAGCAGAAAACACTGTAAGTGAATGGTAACAACTAGCATTGTGAGGAAAAAGTCCTTAAAACTCACTCAGTAGTGACACTAATGATACTAATTCTGCTTAGTGACCTCAGTAAACATATAAGTGAAAATAAAAAGTAACACAAAGGAATTACAGGTACTATTTTAGACTATGGACTACTTTATGACAAAGAACAGCTGTAAGCCTCCGCTGAACGGCGCAAGGACATGACGTACTGGCCCCAAAGACACTTACGTCTGTAAACATGTATCCACACTTTGTTTGCAAACCTCATGGCGCGAGCTGCACAGAGATTATCTTCAAAGAACTTTACCAGGTTTAGCCTAGTAGCCTGTATTTGTATTTACGCAAGTAGGTGTCTTTGGAGCCGCTGCATCATGTCCTTGTGCTGTTCAGCGGAGGCTTACAGCTGTTCTTTGTCATAAAGTAGTCCCGAGTCTAAATTAGTACCTGTAATTCCTTCATGTTACTTTTTATTTTCACTTGCAGTCGATATGTTTACTGAGGTCACTAGGCAGAGTTAGTATCATTAGTGTCACTACTGAGTGAGTTTTAAAAAGTTCTCTTTTCCAGCTGGGTAATCTACATTAATCACCCCGTCAAGGCACACTCTTTTGTATGAGCAGAGCGCACCCGAGTGCGTGTGTGTGTGTGTGTGTGTGTGTGTGTGTGTGTGTGTGTGTGTGTGTGTGTGTGTGTGTGTGTGTGTGTGTGGATGTTTGAGTGACAGCCGGTGTGGAACCTGACACCTAATCAGACATGCAGACTGAATTATGGTCCAGCTGCTGGGGCAGAAATAAAACCAAGAATATATTTCTTTAAAGGTCCGTTGTGACACCACTGCTTCCCTTCAATACCAGCAAGTTTCACGAGTGTAATTAACATTCCTGACCCTTTTTTTCCACCTTTTTTCTGTGCAGTAGCTAAATATGGATCTATTAGACATATCAACAGGTATTTTTAATGATTTTGCCAACAACAATTGCTAACTCAATTAGTTTTCACAGAACCAGAAAAGTTTGACGAGAACTCTGAACGTCATCGATTTGCGCCGCAGCACCGTGGAGTGAGAATCAAAGAATTCACTGTAATCTGCCAATTACGGTAATTGGTTCAGCTAAAGATGGAAAAACTCTGAACGTGTCACAGGGTGAGAAATTACACCGCAAACACGAGCAAATTTTTTTAAAAGCATCTCTTTCAAGACAATGGGCAAGAAAAAATGCACAATCTGAATAAGAAAGTGTTAATTATGATAAACGGAGGGAGTGCAAAAGGAGTCGATGTGGGTGTGGATCTCCGCTGATGACAATGACATGTTACAGTAAGTCTCATTGTGCGCAGAGAAAAGCAACCACTGCCACTGTGGGTGTTGAAAGGGCTGAAACTGCTTCAGGATGTGGAAACTGCTGCTGATTGAGGCCATTTAACCCATAAAAAACATGTTTCTGCATAATCCACATCCTGTACTCTGACCTCAAATCAGAGGAAGGACTGGAAAAGATTATTTCAATCTGGGGATAAATATAATATTTGTAATAACATGAAAAGTTCTTGTTTAGAGCGAGGAAAAGGGATGGAATTGTAACAGGATCGAGAAAAAGGAGGGAAAAATGCAAATGTACTAAATAAAAGGTTTACGGTTTCTGTGACAGTGCATACACAAAAGTCAAAACAAAAAAAGATCTATTATGTTAGAAACATAATTTTGATCAAAAACTGAACAAAACTGAGATTTTGCCATTTTTGCATTTGCTAAGGTCAATTAGCTGTTGTGGCCATGTTGTAGTTGTAGATCCTGCAATTTCTTTCTTAGAGTTTCACCAAACTCTATTGGTAATGAGAGATTTTGCAAACATCCAGGCAAAAACATCACCTGCCTTCATCTTTAGGTTAAAAATAAGTCCTTTATTTGCAAGATTACCTGCTGAGAATCAGCTGCTAGATGGCCTTTATCCCTTCACATTGTGTAATACACTTCGTTTTTTACTTGTTTTTCTAAAGTCAATAAAAAAGGCATCCACCCTGCAGGAGAGAACCCCCTCTCGCCCTTAACCGCTGCAGTGCAGGGAGTACTTTTCCACCCTGAAAACCTGAGGAGAGCAGCGCACAGAACAAAGCAGATCAGGATGCTGCGGGGCCCTGGTTTCATAAGGGGCAGAGGTCTATTTTTAATGACAACAAGAGCGCTTCAACAACGTGTAGGACAAGTCCGGGAGAAATGCGACCTCTGTGTGGGCATTTTATCCCTGACTATCATCGTCTGAAGCGTTCTGCAGAGCTTTGAGTCAAAACCAAAAGTGGAGGATTCATTCATTCAACAAAACCGACTTCATCCTTCTCTTAAAATCATTTGTCTGCAGCTGATCTTTGTTAAAGAAACATGAGCAGGTGTTCTGTTTTTATCCCAGTTTATGATAAACAGTATACAGGAGTGTGTTCATGCATCTCCTGTGCATGTGTGCATTTATTTCCCTATAAAAAGGCAGCAGGAAAGTCGGGGTCATTGTTAGGGTGAAGCCCGTCAAGCTGGGGTCAACAAGCAAGAGCAAATCTATTATGAGAATGTGAAAGAAGAGACTTTCCTTTCTGTGGGTCTGCACCCTGCTGACCCCTCCCCAGAGTCCTGACAGCCGAGCTGCATGTGAAATAAACAGAAGGACTATTAATATACTTCATATTTGTATAGTGAGATATTTTTGTTGCAGCGTTGGCTCACGCTGGTTGGCTTCTTCTTGAGGATTTATATTTGTTGATTCCACTTTATCTGACAGTCTCTTTCTCTCCCTCGGCTGAATCTTTGCCTGCACGATGCTGCAGGGTTTAAAGCTCCTCCGTGCAACACGAAAGCACATAATATACGCCTCGAGATCGATGATGTGGGCTTTTAGGTTTTTGCTGTTGTTGTTTTTCTTTGAAATCTTTTTCATTTCTTCATTCAAGAAGCAGAAATCTTTAAACAATCCACTTAAAATCCCAGAATAAAACTGCTAAAGACAAAAATACATACGTGACTAAAATGCATAACTTCAAATATGACAATTAAATTGATAAGGTTGTAAATTTAGGCAATATTTTATGTATAAAATGGGATTGGATTAACTGATCATAAGCAAGTGAGAAGCTTTGAGCAGACAGGTGTGTTAGCACTATACCAAGGAGGACGGATATCAGCGATGCCCTTTAGGAAGCTTATATCGCCACCCATCAATCTGCAAAGTGCTATAATAGCAACAAACTATTCAGAGTCTATCATTTTACAGAGAGGAAGATTATTCACAAGTGGAAAACACTCAAGACAAGTTGATGATCTCCCTGCGAGTGAATGTCTGAGCAAGTTCATCCCAAAGTCAGATGGTCTGATTCTTAGAGACTCTGCACAAATAATAAAAAAAACAAATACTGAGCCAGAAGCTACATCTGAAACTCGAAAAGCTGCAGTTAGCGTGGCAAATGTTAAAGTTCATGACAGTACAACTCAGAAAAAATCTGAACAAGTATGTCTTGTTTGGAGGAATTACCAGGAGAAATCTAGTTCTCTCTAACACAACAGGCAGGACAGCTTAGGTTTACAAACTCACCGCTAAACTAACCACAAGCCTTAGAGGACAATGTGTTTTGAACCAAATTAGAGAGGTTTGGCAGAAAAGAGACAGCATTTCAGCACAAACACCAGCTGCAGGCACGGCGGTGGAGGGATGGTGATTGGACACCCTGAGGGCTTTGGGTCTCTGTAGACCAAAGTCTGACAGCTGAGGTTTGGGACTGAGATTAACTTGTACATGACAGTTGCATGGCCGTATATAAAACTGGTCATATTGACCAACTCAGAGTGATTCCAACTGAAAATCTGCGTTTTCTGACAAGTTTGTTTCCAAATAGTTACCAACCGTCACAGCCTAAGCTATTAGAATCATAGTTTTATATATTTGTGTTACTGACAAAATGATAAATAAACAGTTTAGTCTAAGTCATGCATGATTATCTGTTGTTTAAAAAAGTGTTACTTTGCAGAATTTCTTTGCATGTTAAAGTATTGTTTAAATATGCATGTATTAACTTTCGTTAAAAGCCATTTTATTCATCCAAAAAGAAGAAGCAAAGGTCAAGAGTCTGCACCACAAAGTTCATGTCTCTGGAGAACTCAGTAACACAACACAGCTGGAGCAGAAGAACAGAAGGGTTCTCCTGTTTCATGTAGAGTCACACCAGACCTCTGCATTAACCCGCGCTGTGTCTGGATCTGGAGAAACATTCAGAATCACTCCATTGTCTTTCAATGCAGCTGAAATCCTTCTCACTGAGACCTGAACAGACCTAATGCTCCACAACACAACACCCCTTAAATCAAAGCTCCCACTCGTGAACAGCAGCACTCCAATCCAAATGACTGCTGCTTACGCTGAAAACATGAAGTCAGAGGTAATTTAACAAAGCACGGTGCGCTCTGAAGGCAGACAGATTTTAACCAGGGGGTCATTTTTCCTCTTAGTTTATTTAGGGGGAACAATATTCAGAGGGAATATAACAAGTGGTTTATTATTCGGTGCTGGTGGTTTAGATCAGACCCCACATCCACTGTGTGGTTTCACCATCAGAACTGAGGCAGCATTGTGTGCTGGAGCAGCCAGACTCCAGTCAGCTGAACGCAGAGACCAGTAAAGAGCAGGACTCCTGAGAGTCTCGTGTCTGCAGGGAGCGTTGTGTTTGCAGGAAAGGTTTTTTGGGGGAATCAATGGGTGCATAGAAAAGAGCACATTACTTAATGGCTTGGCTTTCTTACTTCTGTTTTTCTAGTTAAAGGTACAATACCTAAAAGGGGGATAAAAGTTTAATATGACTTCATTAAGTTGATGCTTTCACGTATAAAAAGCAGGAGCTGGTACAGAAGTATATTTTCTTTTCAAACAGTTCTATATTTTACATCATCCACCCTCAGCCCTCAGAAAGGTCAAAGAATAGGCCTAAGGGGTCGTAAGATTCTTAAAAGTGCAGAAGATGTTCAGCGGTATGAATTTATTATCAGTTCCTATAATCTTCTGTAATCTCTGCTTTCTTGCACAGAGGTTTAGAAGAAAAATAAGGCCGTTCCTTGAATTAATCCTTAATCAGTTTGCAGATTGTTTTCAAGTCAAATCTGATTTTTAAAAGTTGCAAAGTTTCTTTTATGTGGAAATGTGTATTTCTACTGGAAGCTGGCATGAAAGTGAAAATCTGCGTTGGTTTCTGGAGCCAAAAAGTCTTCAAAACACTAAAAATTTGACTCCAGTGAACAAATCCACATTTTGATATTGTGAAGATTCTGCTAGCTATTTTTTTCCAAATAGTTCTTTCCAGTTTCTCTCCTCCTGTCTGCTTGTTTTCCATCCTCTCTTCCCGTCTGGCTTGTCTTTCCCTCTCTAAAGGACTTCTAGTGCTGACAGCTGAACCCAACGGACCGTTGCATCCAGGGACCGACTAGACGAGCGCCTCGAGAGAAGCTCCCTGCGCAATTATTCTCCCCAAAACCTGCTCCTCCTGCTGCTCACCCGTCCTTGCATCTCCATCTCCTCCGTTCTCTCCCTCCCACAAATTTATATTTCCATTCAGAAAGCCTCCCTTCCTTGTCTTGGAAAGCCAAGTTCTTATCTTTTCACCTCTATCGGCCTTCCCTTTCTCTCCTCTTATCTCTCCTCTCATCTCTCTCTTTTTTTTCCTGCATGGCTGAACTACGTGTAGTGGACCGTTTTATCTTTTAGATGTTATCGCAAACTTTCACACGAGCTCGGATAAAAAGAATTTACCACGCTCTGTAATTTTATTTTCTCATTCATCTTCAGTGGGAACACCACGTCTTGCAACTTGATTTTTTATTTTTTTTTTGTTCCGTCTTCTTCATGGATTTTGCTCTGATAAGCCCCCTCGTAATATTTCAAAGTGTAGATAAATGTTTTCATTTGCTGGAGATTAAAGGATTTTCTGTATTTCTATCCTTTCACTGATCAAATTAGAGCCTCGCTGGTTGTTTGTGTTGCTGCGATAGATGAGCTCTAAACACATCAAAAGGGCTTTTTATCCTATGATACGTTCACATGAAGATAAGATGCAATGATGCAAGATCAGTCAGGAAAAACCAAGAAAGACTCTTAGGGAGTTTTTTCCCAAAAAAACTTCCTCATCCTGGAATAAATACAACAACAGACGGTGCACAAATAAGAACCGCACAACCCTTCTTTGGGCTGCTAATTTAGCTGTGACTATACATAGCAAAGAGTGTTAAATTCTCACAGGAGGCAGTCCAGTTTTGCTCTCACCTCTAAGCTGCAGCGTGAAGAGAAGAAGTTCCTACAAAAGAGAAATATACGAGCTGAGCGCCGCCATCAAATGAAGCTCTCATTCGCGCTTCACACTCATTCATCTCTGAGAAATACAGCGGGGTGACAGCCCCGAGAGGGGGAGAAAAAATATAAAAAGCATGTTTCTCTGTGCACGAAAACTCATGACTCATTTCACCCTTCGAATGGCCCTCCGTGGCACTCAATCAGTCAATAAACAAAGACCAGCAGCACCTCTTCACCCTCTTCTTCTCCTCACGCTCTCATTTTCAAATCCGCTTTTCACCTCATTACGCCTCATCACTCCCCCTGTTCTCCTCTCCCTCCTCTCCTGCTTCTCATCAAACTGAGAAAAGTTAAATAAAAATAAAAAAGGGTCCAAAAGTTTTAAAAAGTTGACAATAATCACTTCCCCTGTTGTCACAGAAGTTTGGATTCATCTCTGTTTAACCTTTCAAACATCCTCTTGACTTGATCCCTGGTGGAAAAAAAATAAAAGAGGATTTGGGGATTTATTATTTAATCGTGACCCAAAAAGTCTCCGTTTCTCCTTCTGTGCACATGTCATGGGTAAAAAGACAGATTCCTTTGCTCTTTGAGTGGAGTTTGAGGTTGTGTGTGGGGGGGGACAGAGCTAATGTGGTGGAACAGTGCTGGAGAGTGACGGAGGGCTTAAGCGAGGATAATTCCCTCTGATGCGTGGACATGAAGCCGGACTCAGATCGCAGACATCCAGGATTCCACGCCTCTCTCTCTGAAGTGGGATTGTTTCCTACACCTGGCCTCGTGCTGTTTTCTGCTGCTTAACACGCAGTGTGAAATTACAGCGCCTGTTTTACAAGGTAGAGTCCCATCAGAGAACTGCTGCGCGCACGTGTTTGCCTCGGCTCCTTTGTCGCGTCAGTTCCACCTCTCCTCTCGCGCCGGCCCCAATTTTAGATGAATTTGTGCTGCGTTTGCTCCATAATCACTTTTCAGGTGGAAACATGGCTGCTTTTAAAGCGCCAAACCTTTTCTCAGCTGACCTTGATGGGAATGGAGATGTTAAACACTCTGGGTGTTATGGTGAGTTTGCGAGTGTAAACGAATAAATGACTAAAGTCTCGGCCTTGTTACGTTGTGAGAAATGCATCAAGTGAGAGCGCGCTCTCTTTGTGGCACTTTTTGTGGTAACGAACAGAAAGTGTTGTGAATGGAAAACTTTTTATTTCCTTTGTGACAGATGTGCTCTCATCAAATCCACTGTGGGAAAGCTTGAAGTAACCATAGCAACAACACACACCATCTCAACTAAATGACTGACAATAGCAGAAATGAAAATAATAATCATTTAAAAAGTATATTTACTAAACTTTCAGTGCTGCACAGAGATGAAGGAGAAAAGGACCTGAATGACAAATAGCTATCCTATCCTATCTGTTACGGCTGCACAGTTAACTGAATTTTTGATTACACTTTTGGCTCCAAATAATCACAAAAATGATGTAATCAGTAAAATAAAGAATATATGTTTTTATTATTTTATCACATCCTGTCTGGAACGCGTTCTCTTCTTATGCCACGCCTTCAAACCGAGGCACACTTCCTCTCCTCCCGAAGGCTCAACTGGTCTGGTCTGGTTTAAAGTCAGCACAAAGAAAGATGGCAGAGCGAGGGCAAAACACACCGGTGGCCTCAGACACACGTCTGAAATACGCCTTCATCTATTTCAGTTATGACCTCCATATGCTCTGCAGCACAACATCCAGGACATGTTTTCCCATTAATAAAACCATTTATTTTCACCCTGACTTCCATAGCAGCTCCTCTCTGCTTTAATAGCACTGTGGTCTGTCCATGTTTTCTTCATGTGACTGGTTGATCTAAGGTATATGTGTGTTGGCCTGGTGTTAAACATTTTAATGATTGTCTTGATTCCAGTGTAATTCATAATTTATATTATTGTACGTTTTAATAACCATTGATCTGATGTAAACTGCTGCCTCCTTAAAATGTGAACTCTGAATATTTTAGGCTTTACGCAATCATATAAAAGCTTAGTGCTTTAAATACAAAGTTTATTGGTGAACAGAATTTATATTTATACGCAGGGTTCCCGCGGGGGACTAAAAAGATTTTAAAATGTCTAAAATTTAAAACGTTAAATTTAAAACGTTAAATTTTAGGCCTAAAAAATGTCTAAAAAAACACCCAGATTATCGTCCAATGTCTACAATTTAATTAGGTCAAGTCTAAAATGTTATTCCCAACAATTGTTGGTCAAATACGCTAAGTAAAACTCCTTATTCTGAAGTTTTTTACTTTCTGATATCCGGAAGCCAGTTGCGGTACCGCGAAGCACACGAAGAAGAAGACCGGAAATGCTTAGTTAGCTCGCCAGACAGCCAGTGTAGCTAGCTAGCGTGTTGTTCGTGGTCCTTGTTGGATATGTCGACTGCTTGTTGTTAAGAGATGGGAAAGTGCGTTTTCAATGCGGCATGGCTCGTCAATGGCGAGTTTTGCAGTTGGCTGGAAGCGGTTCCTGGTAATAAATTCGAAGCTCGCTACAAGGTATGCAAGAGAAACCTCAAGTTGGGGACCTTGGGTGTAAAAGCGGTCGAATCCCACGCCAAGGTGGAGAAACATCGATTGACCATGAAAAGTCTTCAGTAATTTTAGTAAGTTTAGTAATGGAATAAATTAAAATTTGGGGATTATTTGCCTTCCTATTTGTGTCTTCTTGGTCTACAATTTCATACAGAACGGTTTAAAATTGGTCTAAAAATGGTCTAAAATTTAACTTACTGAAACCTGCAAGAACCCTGTATAAGGTACTCCTTCAAAATATTCAACTATATAATGAAGGAAAACCTTGATAATTTGAACATAGATCATAATAAAAAATCTATTGCTCTGGGCGTCACTTGATGCTCTGGTTGTGATGAGCCACGCTGCAGCGTTTCTAGTGTGAAATAGGAAAATAAATGCAGGTTGTTTGTTTCCCATCTGAATGAGTCATCATCTTCAACTGATTTCAAAATTGACCAAAATAATCGTGATGTGTTATTTGTGTTTATTTTTAACACGTGGGGAAGCTTTTATAGAAAGTTGAAAGCAGAAGTGGCAGGAGGAACAAGGGACGGATTAGATGATGGCAAAGTGGCTGTGATGTATAAATACCCTGAGGTAAGCGAGAGGACAAACAACAGCAGGGGACAACAGTAAACCACTCCAGCCATTGTTTGAGCCTCGGAGTTTACTCGTATAAGAGCAATAAATCATCCGCTGAGGGGAATCTGTAAAATCACTGCAACTATCCCAGCTAATAACCTCAGATCTTTTGTACGCCAGACAAAACAACTCTCCTAAACTTCCATCTTGCTGGTGTCAGATAAATAAGTAACCAAAGGGTCCTAAAGAGCGCCGAGGGGTCAGAGGGTAATGACTGTTTAGTTTACACGTGCATGATTATGCCTTTTACTCTCGCTCTCAGCAGGGCCGAACCCCCGGTGGAACGCCGAATCACAAAGGTCAACAACAATGAGCTTGTCATTCTGTGGGTTTCCATGGCGATCACACAGCCCCCTGAGGCCGGCGGGGTCGTTTTCATCACAGAGCGCCCCTGGATGAGGCTAATTGCCGTGTTTGTGCCGGTGTCAGAGCTCGGGCAAACACCCATCACAACGCAAATATCAATGAGCCTAGTCAAACAGCCGCTCCTCGCCAAGCCTGAGAACGAGAGACGGTTCTCTAGAGGGGGGGGGGTGATCCTCATCGCTCCTGTAGGGACAGAACTTTTACTGCTGCTTTATTAAAACTATAACTGAACTGTCTTATTTTAATTATCACATAAGTTTGGGGGGAATTTACATCACAGTTCCTATCACTAATTTTTGCAAGCTGGATGTTCTTTTCTTCACGCTGATTTTCCTAAAAATAAGTCAGATAAATAGTCCCTTCTTCTTGCCAAAAGGCATTAAATCACATTATCCAAGCTCAACACTTTTTGTGACCTTACTCCTCTCTTTTATCCGTCTCCGTTCCCCCCCCAGAGGTATTTTAGCATCCAAAGTCCAATAAAAGCCTCGGACACTGTGAGTCTAAAGTAAATCCAGCATCCAGACGAGGGTCACTTATTTCCTCTGGTAAGCACAGCGTGATGGGGATGGATGGGCGAGCTGAGGCATCGCGATGAAGCCACAGCTTTCAAATCAGAGGTGATCCTGTGATAAAAGCAAACAGAGCTGCACGCAGGTCGAATCATATTTTTTAAAAACTGCACATTTTCTAACGAGATGCATGCCTCGGGCTGGTGAAACATTAATAAACGAGAGATTTAGTAAACAATTATGTTCCTCCAATCAAGCTGCTGGGACTGAGCTGTGGAGTGAGTTAGCAGCTGATTTAAACATCTTTCACTTTATTTTAGCAGCAATGAAACCAGTGCATGTTTAAAATGTACGCAAGTAACACTTTGTTATGAGTATTTCTTTATGCAAAATGCAAGAAAGGCTGAACAAAAACCTTAAAGCAAAGATCTCTGGTTGAAATCGAAGTGATGAAAACAGGATTCAAATAACAGCATTTAGCTGCTTGCAATCAGTTCCTCATAAGAATTCTGTTTTTGACCTTTAAGCCCTGGAAACAGCAGTCAAAGGTCATGAGCGAATAATGAATTACACGTTCATCAAGTTTAATGAAGCAAACGTTTCTCATGAGAACTTTTCAGCTCAATGTTATCAATGTTTTGAGTGAGAACAGAAGTGTGTCCCTGCTTGTTTGCCAGACTTTTAAAATGTTATCCACACCAAACTGTACATGTTGGTGAAATGACAGCAGGAGAGTCAAGGATGAAGATGTTAGGAGGAGACAAGCCAAACACAGCTGTGAGCAGCTCATAGAAATATTTCAGCTCTCTGATTCCTGGTGATGGTTGCACTCTGTGAGCACCACCAAGTGGACAGAAATCCAAGAGCAAAAATGCAAAAAAATAAATAAACTTCTGAAACTGATTGTTTCTGGTGTTTCGGATTTGTGGGTCGGTGTGTGTTTGCTGGCGGGTGTTTGTGCATTTAGAATTTAAATTATCTCCACAAAAGCCTGCGCAGGACATCTGGTGTGAAACGGATCAGTTCTTTATAAAGAAGAAGAAAAACTATGAGGGGGAATATATGTGGTAAATCTAACAATTAAAATAAATAAGACATGATGAATCAGCTGCGTCTTACCAAGTAAGGTGCCCAACTCCCGTTCATCTAGCAGGGAGCGGAGCTGCGAGTCTTGTCCCGGAGAGAAGAGAAGATTGTTGGCGGATTAAAGATGAAATATCCTCACTGCTGATGCGTTTCTGAAAACACCGACCCTTGTCGTAAAAGACTAAAACCTCCTCCTGCGTCCCTGCGGAGAGATTCCTTTGCGCTCGGTCCCTCCGGAGCCCCGCGGGGAGAGAAGCGCTGTGCGCCGGTGGCTCCTCGGCGCACGGTCTGTAACCGGACACCGCGCTGTGACTGTCGCGCTGCGCCACACACAATGTTCCTCCGCTGCTTATATACGGCGTGGTGTGAAAAGGGGAAAGGGGGGGATAAAAAGAAAAAAAAACACTAAAGTTTCCGTGCGTGTGCGCAGAAAACGCAGCCGGAGGAGCGGGGGTGTCTCCTGTGTCCACAACGCTGCTTTCAGCTACAGCTGCGCAGCTCAGGAGCAGCGTTTTGTTGGACGATGAGGAGCTGCGCACCCCCTCATACACACACACACACACGCACACACACACAAACACAATGTTTCGCGCGTCCAGTAAAAGCGGAGAGACGTGGCACTGACGCACAACTGTCCTGCAGGTGGAGATAAATAAAACCAATTAAGCTCCGGAGCAACAAGTGGAATGATTAAAGTTTGAACATGTATTAGTTAACCGGTGTGTTAGAGGTCAATATCAGCTTGGATATCAAACATTGAGAAGTTAAATCAGGATTCTTAAGTTGCATTTTTCCAAACAAATAGCTAAAGGTGATCTTTGGATTTGGAGAAGGCTTATGACCGTGTCCCCAGGGGCACCCTGTGGGGGGCGCTCCAGGAGTACGGGGTGGATGGTCTTTTGTTAAGGGCCATTCAGTCCCTGTACCAGAGGAGTGTGAGTCTGGTCCGCATAGCCGGCAGTAAGTCGGACCTGTTCCCAGTGAGGGTTGGACTCCGCCAGGGCTGCCCTTTGTCACCGGTCCTGTTCATAACCTTTATGGACAGGATTTCTAGGCGCAGCCGTGGTGTGGAGGGTGTTGAGTTTGGTGACAGGAGAATCTCCTCTCTGCTTTTTGCGGATGATGTGGTCCTCCTAGCTTCATCGAGCTCTGACCTTCAGCTCTTGAAGGTTCGCAGCTGAGTGTGAAGCGGCTGAGACGAGGATCAGCACCTCCAAATCTGAGGCCATGGTTCTCAGTCGGAAAAAGGTGGCTTGCCAACTCCAGGTCGGGAGAGAGGTCCTGCCTCAAGTGGAGGAGTTCAAGTTTCTCGGGGTCTTGTTCACGAGTGAGGGAAGGAGGGAGCGGGAGATCGACAGGCGGATTGGGGCAGCGTCTGCAGTGATGCGGACGCTGAACCGGTCTGTTGTGGTGAAGAAGGAGCTGAGCCGGAAAGCAAGGCTCTCGATTTACCGGTCGATCTACCTCCCAATCCTCACCTATGGTCATGAGCTTTGGGTAATGACCGAAAGAACGAGATCGCGGATACAAGCGGCTGAAATGAGTTTTCTCCGCAGGGTGGCCGGGCTCAGCCTTAGGGATAGGGTGAAGAGCTCGGACATTCGGGAGAGACTCGGAGTAGAGTCGCTGCTCCTCCATGTCGAAAGGAGCCAGCTGAGGTGGTTCGGGCATCTTGTTAGGATGCCCCCTGGACGCCTCCCCAGGGAGGTGTTTCGAGCATGTCCTGCTGGCAGGAGGCCCCCAGGTCAACCCAGGACATGTTGATGAAAGTACATCTTCAACCTGGCCTGGGAACGCATTGGGGTCCTACCAGAGGAGCTGGTGGAGATCGCTGTGGAGAGGACGGTCTGGGAATCCCTAGTTGGGATGCTGCCCCCGCGACCCGGATAAGCGGAGGAAGGCGAGGCGAGGTGATGTTTGTGTGTTTTGTTAGCAAAATATCTAACTGGAAAGATTCAAAACAAAATAAAGTTTTACATCTAAAGCTTTGAAGACAATCCAAGTCAAGATGGCCACCACAGCTAAATCAACATTAGCCAAAACAAAATGGCTACAGCTCACTCACTTTTATTGAGCTAATTTATTTTACATTGCAGTAACGGAGTTATCAACATTACATTCTCCAAGCACTACACATAGCTTTATACATAAATGTTGGTATTAACAGTATTATTGGTTGGTATTGTCAGCTGGTAAATCCACAGCTAATAGCCATTAGCAAAGACAAAAATGACTGCAATTCTGCCAATTTTACACATAATGAGTTAGAGTTTGGTGTCTTTAATATTAATCCACAACTTGTACTTTAAGCACTACTTATTGTGTGACATCATTGCATAAAACTTTGGCATCAATTGTAAGTATAGGATTGCCACATTTCATGTAGAAAAATAATGAACGTCAAGTGGGTCAATGTTCGGGGCCACAGGACAAATGATTACTCAGCGTCTCTGGGGTCTCAGGGAGGTATTACTATTTAATAAAAAGTGCTTTTTAACCAATAGATACTACAATAATATACAGTCATAGTAGTAGTAGTAGTATTTGTAGTAGTAGAGCATGCGTGCCCACTCAGCCCTGCTGTAGCTCAGGCTGTGTTTACTGTGTTAAGTTTTAAATCAAATGTAATTAAGTGTATTTATGTGAATTCAAATGTTGGCAAAAACATGTCAAATGTTTTTTGTGTGTGTGTTTGATCTTTGTATTTATGTATTCATCAGTTTTATAGTTTTTCCTTTTGGTAATTCATTAGTATTTAAATATTCCATTTCCCAGATTAGCTTCTCTTAATAATGCATCAGACTTGTTTACTTTATTCACATGAAGACTACATTTTTTTCCATTTGTGTATTAAGTAAAAGCTCATGCATCCAACAATATTAAACTTTAATAAATAAATCACATCATGATGTAAACTGATGTTACCAAGGTGTTACTTAAAGCGGCTCTCTGGAGTATTTTTCTATGTATCAAAGTTTTCTAAGTGTTTTAAATGATATTTCAGGTCTAAACTATGATCTATGGGTAGAGTTCCACAACATCTGTCATTCTGATGAAGCGCCCCCCCCCCCCCCCCCCCCCCCCCCCCCCCCCCCCCCCCCCCCCTCCTCCCATAGACCCCTTTGCATTTTTTCTGACTGGCGAAATTTTTCAGCCAATAAAATTCAAATTTCTGCATTGTCTCAACGTGCACACGCTTTGAGCAAACCTGTAGCAGTAGGGGGCGCTCTCGTACAGGACGCTCCATATCTTTCTCTGTTTACAGCCTCTGCCGTCATGGAGGAGCCAGTCAGAGCTCGTTTCTACTCCATTCCCCGACTAATGAGGGATTTATTTTTATTTTTAAACATTTCTCCTCACAGAATGGCAAGGCTTGCCAAGGATACACATTTACTTTGGTGAAGAAATTCATTCAGGACCGAGTATTTTCTTATTTCTGGGTTCTCAGTCCAGTAACAGCTCGCTGCTACAGAGCCACGTATCAGAAGCACAGCAGGGACAGGGCAGCCTCATACAGTGTGAGAATATGATTTGTGAACTGTGAGTGATTAAACCCTACAATGTTATCATAGTTTGAGCAGGAGTACAGTTTATACCCAGCTTACAGACTAGTAATGCGCCATGTGCACACACGCGCACACGCGTGTCAAGGTGTTTTGGGAGGAGCCATTTGGATTCAAACACTCCTCTGTTGCTGAAATTATCCAGAGAGAGGCTTTAATAGATCAAACGGCTGATTTAGAAATAAAATCTTGTCTTCTTTCGTTTTTTTGTTCTTCTTGTTTTAGTTGTTTTGAGGGTGAATTGGGGAACGTTTTTAGTTGTGTTTTTAGCCATCAGGTCATTGGTATTGGTATTGGTATTTATTCGAACATGCAAAAAAAACAAATTAATAATCAATAATCATGGCACAATTTTGCTCTACACATTCGAAAAGGAGTGGGAAGAAGTACAACTTATTTTATCCCACTCCCTCTTTACAAACCCATCTATTTAATCAAATTAATTAGCTTCCGGTCATAACAATAATCACAGTAATACTAGTAACTGATAATTACAACAACAAAAGAACCACAATTGCAAAAACAAAACACACAAAAAACACAAACAAACAAAAAACAACTACATAAGATAATGCAAAATAAGCTAATGATAAGGAATAAGATAAGGCACCCTGTTAAACTCAAACACCCTCCTCATTACTGTATCTGGTATAAATTATATTTTTATATCTATTTTTAAACTGTCTTATAGTTTGACTTTTCTTAAGTGTTCCCTCCAAGTGATTCCACAGTTTAACTCCACAAACTGAAATACAAAATGTTTTCCTCGTTGTCCGTACACGAGGAAGTCTGAAATTAACTTGTTCCCGTAAACTAACCCTGTTCCCTCTCAATAAATCATTTTTGAATGTTTTCTGGTAAAAGATTGTTTTTTGTTAAAAATAATATCTGTGCTGTCTGAAGTTTCACGATGTCTTTGAATTTGATCAGTTTGGACTGTAAAAATAATATATTGGTGTGCTCCCATATCCTTTGTTATGAATGATTCGTATTGCCCTTTTCTGTAAAATAACCAATGCGTGTGTTGAACTAATGTAATTATTACCCCATATTTCTGCACAGTAACTGAGATATGGCAGAACTAATGAAAAATAGAGTATTCGGAGTGATTTATAATCCAGTACAAATTTCACTTTATTTAATACGGCAATGGATCTTGAAATTTTAGTTTGTACATGTTTTATTTGTGATTTCCAGTTTATTTTATCATCTATGTCATTAAAGCTGCACTCAGCACGTTGGGAAAAATGTAGCTTTTAACAATTTTTAATGCCTCTTAACAACATTCTAACATAGTACAGCTAATATATTGTTGAGATTTTTAAAAACCTGATAGAAATCAATCCCGTAGTTCTCTAAAAACTTCAGCCAATCCTATCGTTCGGACCAAACAATAGGATTGGACAATCTGGCTGTCTGTCTCGCTGAAGCGTCGCACTTCCTCACTGTTTGGATCCTCCATTAATCCGTCCTGTCGCATTTTTCAGCAGAACATCCCAAAATTGAGAGGACAGAAACAGCCGGCTGCTTCCATTTTAGGAAAAAATACCAGAGTCCCAAAAAGAAAAACACCTTTTCAGCTAGCAGGAAACTAAAAACATTTGGAGGTAGAAAGAGGAAAAACCTGGGGGAACGTTTCTACGGCTGGAGTTTTGCTCTGTTCTGAGACAACAAGCGGTGGCATGTCGGAGGAGGCTGGCCTACCGATTACACCTGACGGGAGGGGTGAGAGCTTTGAGACGTGTTTCTGTAAAATATCTTGCGATACCTAGCTTGCTTACCAACCTGCTTTGCAGCTTTAACCCGACTCTCTAATAACAGACTCACTCTGCTCTGTGGCTGATTGTCTCGGATCCTGAACATCTTGCCCCACAGCGCGTACAGATCAAACCTCATTCTATTGATTTAAAACAGGGTGCACAATTTAATCAACAAATATGGGACAATTCTGTATTTTAAGAGGCATAACCCTAATTTTTGGATTTCATTAGCCTGTTAGTAAAATATCTCATGAACCAATGAACAGATTTTAATGACAACAAGCAGAAAGTCCTGATTGGACAAACATCTACAAATTATTAACATTTAGAGTCAACCTAATTCAAAATGGCCATCATAGCTAATTGATATTAGCAAAAATAAACATAAGACTCAGTTTCACTGGCACTGAGCTCAGGTTGATGAGAGCCATTCACTACACATAATCTGGGTCAGGGCTAGGTTTGGCAAACTAAAATGGAAAGATTCCAAATCCATAAGATGATCCTTTTCACCAAACAAATCCCCCCAAATAGAGATTTCTGAGGCAGGAATGAGAGTTGGCTTTGAACCATTTTATCTGATTTTGTAACATTCAATATTGTCATAATCAAAAAGTCCTTTTTAAACTTTTTTTTTTATAAATGCAGATATATGAGACAGAAGAGCAGTTTGGGGTCATAATAACTTTGTGTATTCTAATAGTGATATTTCCCCAGTTGGGTCATTGTCTAGTGAGTGAGTCCTGTGAAATGAATGCGTTGCCATTAATCTCCAAAAGCCCTCAGTATCAGCTCTAGGGCTCTGACAGACAGCGTGAGTCTGTCTCTTTGACGGACACGTAGCGGAGTCACCAGCAGCTTGTTAATACGGGTCTATGTTAAACAGACCCGTGCCTCAGTGAATGCCTCGGCTCCTGTGTACCCACATCTAAATTCAAATCAGGTCATTTTCATAAAAATGTTGCTACCCACATGGGAGAAGTAAAGCTGAGATTTACATTTCAAGTGGCCTATGTGCAACTCTGGGAAATGCGTGGGTAACCTTTTTCCTTTCTCTTGTGGATGTTGCGGGGAGATGCAGAAATATTAAAACAGGTTGGATGAAGTTGTGGACGGTCAGAGGCAGCCGTCACGCTTGGGAAAATGTGCTGCAGAAACTAAAAGAATGAATAAATTGAGCACTGATACAATTAACTGACTTGGCGTTGGAAAATCAACTATCAAATGGAGTTTCATCCATCCTATAATTGCTGTGACCTCCAGAACTTTTTCTCCTCGCATCAATTGAATTTCACTTCTTTCTTCTGTACTCTGCGTGGTTTGCTCTCTTCTGTAATAGATGTTTAAACTCCCTCACGGCCAGAGCTCCCGCTGAACTACAGAGTCGGGCTTCAGTTGGCTGGCTTCACACACACACACACACACACACACACACACACACACACACACACACGCTGAGCAGAACTCGTCAGTAAAAACAATGCGGTGTCTTTAAAAAGGCCATCAGACTCAGTGATGGATGAGAGTGTATTAGGTCGTGATTGACGGAGGGAAATAAAGTCAGACTGCATTCAGGTCTGCTGTCTGGATGCTTGTCTAGCTGAACATTTGATATATTTCTTTAAGAATTCACCCTTAAATTGATTTTTCAGCCTTTCTGAAGTGTGTTTCTGAGCAGTTATGTCACGTCTGTTGTAGATGGCTTAATGAAGAGCCTCAGTTTGAAGAAACAAAATCTATGTCATTCAGGACTGATGAGCTTAGAGCTTCAGTCCAAGTTCAGCCAAGGCCAAAGCAGATTGCTGCTGTTTGAAAACAGCTCCAGTCTACAAAATATCATAGTGGTTGATGCTTTGATCACCAGCAGCAGAATGGATGCAGGTTAATAAGGAACTAAACTGACCCAGCATCAAATTGTATTACTGCCACCTTAAAACAGCTTCAATCTCTTAAATTTCACAGCAGCTCATGCAGACATCATTTTAAATAACTTTACTATGTCAACAATTGTATATCACAATTATTTTAGCAGAAACATTTAGAAATTCCTGCAGACCTTCACCTCTGAATGCACTAGAAGTTTGGTGTCTTTGGTGAAATTTGCATTTGTAAACAGTCGTGGAATTTCCTGTAAATAACTTTGTAATACAAAAGTTATGTTAGCATTAAAAATGATAACATTGTATGAAAATTAGGATATTAGAGCAGATTTAGGAAGGCAGCAATACACTTTGGCCTTGGCTATTTGAACCAGCTGATATCTCATCAGGTCCAGTGGGACTTAAAATCCATTTCTCCAAACTGAGACTATTTGCTGTCCACAAGGGGTAAAATATGAATTATTCATCATTTTTATTCAAAACATTTTAAAAATGGCCAAAAATATATAATCAAGTTGCCAAGCAACCATAAAAACATTATTTTTTTCTAGTAGAAACCTTACAAGACCTCAGTGTGTGCCTGTCTCTAGAGCATTTCTACTCATTTTTTTGTATTTTCCATTCTTTATGTGAGCATTTGTGGTAAGTTGTTTGTGACTGTAAGCAGTGACTGAAGGAGGAGACACTAACAGTCAGCCAAGTTCAGTCCTTTGGTGCCAAACCTCATCTGACCGCAGCCAAGACCCCATATTCCCTCTGTCAAACAGGCCATCTGTCATGATGTTTTTCTGCCATATCAGGTCCCAGGTCAGCTCACACCTTGCAAACACAGCCGTCCAACCAACCAACCAACCAGCAAAGGGGGAAGCAAAAAATATACAGACACATGAACACAATATTTCACATGTGGAGGTTGAGATATGCTTGCAAATGAATGTCTCTCCGTTTGACTGAGTCGGGCTGCAGGTGAGGTCAGAGTACAGGTGAGGTGAGCGGGAGTTTAAAGAGAGAGAGACGAGGTGAAGGCATGACAATGAGACGATAGCGAGGGTGAGAAGGAAGAGTCGGCCAGCTGTGAAAGACTGCAGTCATTCCTCACTCTGAGCTCCATACCTGCAGACGCAATGAGCCGTCCCATGCTGCAGTGGGGCCGAGTGATTTCTCAGGCTTACTCAGCCTTACTGTGCCCTGCAGCAGCAGCAACATCAGGACCTTGTACTGCCAGGACTCCATGAAGTCTACTTCCTCAGTCGTGCTTCAAGGAAAGAAAGATTGAGCAATGATATTATATCTGTTAGAGTGTCAGAGGAAGTGTGTATGGGACTTTGGAGACATCCCTGCAATACCATTTAGGATTTCAAAGTTTCAGCTGAGTACTAATTCAGGCTTATTTTATTAGTAATGTCTGAGTTCATGCCCCTGTAAGGATCTATCCATCCGTACGCTTCCCAGGGAGTATCCAGGACCAGATTAAAAAGGCAACCTGAGCAGAAATCTCAGGACTTCTTATCCGGGGGGACACAAATATTACCAGACAAGAGAAATACTCTTTCCAGTGGGTTTTAGGAAGTATCCTCCTCGTGGGACATGTTCAAAACATTTCCCCTTAGAGGCATGGTGACCAGACGCTCACATAACCTCATCTATCTGCCTTTAATGCAGAGGAAACACAGACTCTGCTCCGAGCCCCGTCCCTGATTGACTGAGCTGCTACGTTGTGCCTCTTAACTATCCTGCAGCCCTATCAGCCTGTTTCACTCAGTCCTCCTGAAGGCTGGCCTGGAGCACATTAGTGGTTTGTGTGCAGCATGTAGAACACAGCCTTCTGCTGTTATCAATCAGCTGATTCCATGACATTGTTTTATTTTGTGTAAGCCCAGATCGATGACGTGCTGAGCCACTTGTTTGGTCTGCGTGAATTATCAAAGAGGAACAAGGACGTCTTTCTGTCATTGAACTATTGTGATCAAAGTGTGTAAAGGGCTCAGATTTCACTGCTCCTGTGAACACACATCAGCCTAGATTTGGTGCAAAATTTAAAGTACGCTCAGTGATGAATTCCTCTGGTTGGTCGCCATAAAATCTGGTGACATTAAGAGTCTGAACATTAAAGCAAAGCGCCCAAATGAAAGAAGTCAGGTTGGATTGAAGGAATCATTAAAAGTACTTTAAATAAACGTATTTATTTAAAGTAAAATAAATATAAACATTTGTTACGTCTCCTTTATGACATAAAGTCAAAAGAAAATGTAAAGCATGCATCCATCCTGCCTTGTGGGTTCAGTCTGCTGGTGGAGTGATGGTAGGGGGAGATTTTCTTGACCATCATTAGCTGACCTTCTAATGGTTTCTTCCAGCAGGATAATGCTCCATGTCACAAAGATCCGGTCATTTCTAACTGGTTTCATGTCACAATACGTCCACTGGACTCCAACGGCCTCCACAGTCACCAGATCTCAATCCAGTCCAGAACCTTTTGGACGTGGAGGAACAGGAGATTCACATCATTGATGTTCAGCTGACAAATCTGCGTTGACTACCAGGGTGTACCTAATAAAGTGGCTGTGGTATTCACCTTTAAATGAAGTGGAATCTTCATGAAAGGTTTTTCTCCATCTGATTTGATGTATTTCAATCACAGCTGGTTCTTATGGGTTTTGTGTTGTTTAAACAAGTAAAACAAGCTTCGTTCTGCAGGAACAACATTATGAAGAAAGTTAACTTCATCTTTATCCGATCTTTCTGGTGCATCCAGTCCCCATCAGCCTGGCACAATGGTCTGTGGATGTATGATAAAGTGTTTTAGGGCAGGGTTCGTCCAATAGGTGGTGAGTGAACTGACAGAATGAGATAATAAAATGCAGCACCAGAGTCCACGGGGTCATCTTTCTCTCTTCCTGTCCAGATTCTGGCTGGTTGTATTTGTCTTTGTCCTCCCCTTTATGGTCCATGATGGATAGCAGAAGGAATATGGCTGATGGTGAAAGTTTCCCTCTCTTTTTTTAAGTCCCCCCCCCCAATGATCACCATTAACAAAGTGGCAAAGTTAAGGGTTGGAGAGATGAACTCTGTGAAATTCAATCACGGGATTTGAAGGCTTGGAGGCGTGAGGTCCTGGCCCCACGGGCAGTTTGGAGATTGCTTCAGATTAATTAACGTCAAAAAAAAGGAGAGGGTGAAGCTGGAGTGAACAATTATATATGGGACTGCTAGGCACCATGTTCGCCATTCAATTGTTAAAAAAAATAATAAAAAAAGTGCTGTCTGCTGATTTTTAGTCTCTGTGCGAGAAAGATATTTCATTCTGTCAGTAATTTTAAGCAGCAAAAAGTAATTTGAGTGGAGACGGAGCTGGAAAAAGCTACCCGTGGCTAAATGGGTAGAAAAATAAAGCCACTTATGGAAGTGCTCAAGGTGCATCTAATTCACAAAGAAAAGCACAGTGAAGAAAACCACAACCATCTTTTGTTCATTGAAATCTGCAGAAGGCGGACTTAAAGGCAGGATTCCATTCAATTAAAACCTCCAATTTTATTTTCACAGCTTTGATTCTAAGTCAGTTTGTGTCTGAGCATCTGAGCCCTTCTAGAAGAAGCATATTTTTAAGCGTCAGCTGAAAATACTCCCCAAACTGCAGAAAATCACTCAGCCCTTTCCTCGAGCATTCCTAATATCCCAACAGAGCAACATCCAGGATTAAGCTGATGAATAAACTTGCTTTGGCCACACAGGGCTGATCTAATTGTTCACCAATACTGTCTCAGGAAATAAATCCTCCGGTTTCCAACTCAGCAGAAGCTTTTTTTGTTTTATTCACAGCCATCTTGTGTTTCCGGGTGACTGCACCGACCTCTCACCGCACGGCACTGCCTGTCCTCTCCAGTGCACACATCCACACCAGACTATCCTCCCAAAACTGAAAATCCTCCACACTGAGACTTCACACAATTCACAGCCAAGCATAAACTTTTACAGATCTGCCTTGAAAACACCTTGTGCCCTTGTTTCTGTCTTTTTCACACTCACAGGTACAACCTCAGAGCAGCCAGCTCAGCCAGAGTTCTTGTTTGTGTGAACCGCGATGCTCTCCAAGCAGGTATGCATAGAGAAAAGTAATCATCTCACTACAGTGGATTTTTATCTCCAGAACTATGAGAAACAATAATCAAGTTTTGCAAGAGAAACAAAAAATTTGGAACATTTTAAGGCCAATTTCCATTGAGAATAAAGAAAAAAACCAATGAAGGAAAATGTTCTCTTAGCATTATGGGTCACTATGTATAAAGTAATAAATTTTTAAAAATCAGCAGCCAAACTTAGCATTTAAATGTAAATGTCTCACATTTATAAAGCGCTTTTCAAAGTCAGTGGACTACAAAGTGCTTTACGTCAGTCAGTCATTCACATGCTGATGGAGCTACAGAGGCAAAGCGACCAGACACAGAGGAGCCACCAGCCCTCTGACCACCACCACCAGCAGGCAATGAGGGTAAAGTGTCTTGCCCAAGGACAGAATGACAAAGTAACTCAGCCGGAGCGGGGATTCAATCCTGCAACCCTCCGGTTGCAAGACCAACGCCCTAACCACTGAGCTACTGCAGACCAGCTAAACAGCTACATTACGCAACATGTGGCTTCTTCTAAAGGTGTTTTCAAGGAACGTTTTGCCACAAATATATGTATAATTAAAAAATCATATTTAAATGTTTAAACATGAATAGCCTACAGACAATATTGATAAAATCATATATGTATATATACGTATATGTATATAAGTATACAGTATGTGTGTATGTATGTATTTATTTATATATATAATATATATATATATATATATATATATATATACAGTATCTAATCAAAATACATAACATTAACATTGAATCTACATTTAGAATAAACTCTAAACACATTTTATTATCATATTTGTGATCAGACTAAATTAATTAATATAATCCTGCATATTTAGAATCAAGTCTAAAGATATAAAGTTAAACCTACATGTTTAGAATCAAATTATAATAAATAAAGTTAGACCTAAATATCTAGAATAAACTCAAATGTATCAAATCTAAATAAAATTACATGTGAATGTTAAGATTTAAACTTTTGACTATTTAAACTTTTATCCACCACATCTTTATTTAGGTTGAACCAGTAGACGTTACTTTATATATATGAGGACTTGATTCTAAACATTTAGATTTAACTTTACCTACTTAGATGTTATTCTTAGTATTTATTGTCCACATGAATATTTTAAGGTAAATGTGCTAAAATAAAGCTGCTACTTTTTCCATGTAATACTTTTCAACCGTTGCCACATTTTCCATATTACAGAACAGATTTTTTAATCTTTCAGCTTCCGACAAGAAGGACAACGGTCACCAAAACTTGTATTAACTGATAATAATCAAACTCATTACTGGGATGTTATTATTCCTTATTATTCCCTGTAATACACTTCCTGTTTACATAATGAGGCTGCAATATGGAAGAGAAACTCATTAGAAAGGGCACACTATTAGAAATACAGACATCCATCATCTCAGCACGTCTCCTGTAGCGTCCAGCTGCAGAGGACTGTAAACCCACTGCTCATCCTTCTCATGGGAAACGAGCTTTGCTGACAGGAGAAGCGACGCTTCGGTGATTGTTTTTGTCCCACGCTGGACAAGTTAATTAATTTCAATTACTGGTTCTCCAGTCAGAGGTCAGAAGTCAGAGCTGAGCTGGGTTATGTGGAGGAGGCAGGCTTAGGTTTATTATTTCATTTATCAAAGAAGACGTGTATCTATAGAGACACAGCTCAGGGCGGGTTCTTCAAGTTGTCTCAGGAGCTCCTCTGCCTGCTGATACAGAGGACGAGCTCAGGAGACGCTTCCTGTCCAGCCACAGCCATCCAAACAGCATTATGAGATGGAAGCATCTGCTTGTTTTCATGAATTTTGGGCTACTGAGCGAAAAGCAAAAAACCTCTTTAGCTTCAGCTTTGAACATTCCCCTCACCCCTGGAGTCACTTTCACCTTTTCCCATCTTTGAGGCATGCCTTTGGAAAAGATGAAAGTAAACGTCTCGGCACTTCAGTCAGGGTAGAGACAAACTGCAGACTGTTCCCGCAAAGGGAACACTTCTAAAAGCAAGAACTTCCAAAGGGCTGTAATGGCTGAATTGTGCTGGTCATTATGGACTATATGCACCAAATTAGGAGAAACATCCTTAATTCGACTGTGACAGAAGGGGCTGAATTTATGTCTGAAATAACATTCCTTTCTCACTTTTCCATAAAAGTCACAACAGCAATCTGACCTAGTTGAACAAATTACTGTTTGCTTTCAACAAGGCAGAAGACTGAGCTGGAGGAAGTCACATGTGCAGAAAATCACAATGTAATGAAGTGATTCATAGAGGACAAAAAGGCAAGTAAAGCTTCTTTTCTGATCTATTCTAGTTTTTTATTTTATTCTAATTAAAACTAAAAGATTTTCATGCAAAAGTGGGATTTTATATTTTAAAACTGTAACAAGCAGTGTTTCATCCTGTGTCACTGAATGATTTTGACACCTTATTATTTATAGTTAATGTTTTAATGTAAAAAAAAAATTCAGATTATTTTCAAAATAAATGTTCCGATAAAGTCTTTTACAAGAGCAATCTGCAAATAAAAACTTTACTCCAGTGTCAAATTGCATCCTAATTTATGCAAACACTATTTTAGAGACCTTAACTCCACATCACTTTTGCATTACATGGTTATTCCAGCTGAAACGTCATGATTCTGCAGCAGGGGGTACAGGCTGCATTGACTGCTATGAAGCTCCTGCTTTTTCCACTTAAAAATAACCAAACATGTCTATATAAGTCTCCTTGAAATGTGAAATCTGACAGCATCATAAAAGGTTTATAAAACAGCATCCAGACTGGAGTGATTTTAAGACAGCACCAATCTACTGTGGTCTTAGTCCTGCTGTGAAAACTCATCAACCATCAGAACTCATCTCCGTGTCTTTAAACTTAGGCCAGTCAAAATGTTTTGTGGTGTTTTTTGTGACACAGATGCAGAAACACAGCAGGAGGAACTGCAAAGTTCAGGATAGGATGCAAGACAGTCCATGAACAGAGAGAATACCAGATGAGCAGCAGGTAGGTTGACCTGAAAGTCACTTATTCACTGAGGAATCACTGGGGATTTATTACTACAGCCATAACAGACAATCAGGAACGGGAGCTGAGGAGTTCTGGATCCGTAATACCAGCCGGGTAATGAGCTGATGAGTCTCAGGCGTGTCTGCTCACAGGAGGAAGGCCCCGCCCACTGCTGCACAGTTCTAATGATGTTCTTACAAAATAGAGGATAAACAAGAAACCTTTGACTAATAATGTTGCAGTTTGAATCATTCTGAAATAATTCATCTGGCAAAACCTTCATAATCATGATTAACTTTTTAGTCAGGACAATCTCCCATTCATTTACATGAAGGAGGCGGGACTTAATACTCATACTGCAGCCAGCCACTAGGGGGCTTTTTGATTTATTCACCATTCAAGTTCCTTCTCTCTGTCAAGTAATTATGCATGAATGTTATAAAGGCTTCACAAACAAATACAGGCATGCATCCTGAATGTTTTAGGTTCTACGTTGTATATAAGTTTAATAAAACAGGATTTCATCCTCAAGACAACAGCAAGGAAGATATTGTTGTGTAATGTTTTATTCATTTGGAGCAATAAGGAGTATGATATCATGTTAGTGACTAATAATATAAACATAATCTTAAAATTAAGGTCAAGGTTTTTTTCAAGCATTTCCATATTTTTAAAATATTTTTTTTAGCCAAGTAGTTTTATTTTGACTTAGTTAAATTAAATGCTTGTTTCAATAAGACACATAAATCAAAATGTGATCTATCAAGTGGTTTAAATGTAAACCACTGTTCTAGGAGTGTATCCAGATAGGGTTTTCACTGGATGTCCAACAGCAGCTTCTGCACCAACAACATGTTTATAAATCGATGAGTCCCCTGAAGAGACCACGTCCCAGATGTTACCAGAAAACGACAAAAATCTCAGTCGCATAGCAGAAACCACTCAATTACTACAGAAAGACAAAACCTGAACTGTTTAAAATCAAACATGACTATAAAAAACAGCAGGTGAGACAGTCTAAACTATAAAAGTGTTTGTTTATTATGAAGGATAATGGTGGGGTTAGGTCATATCTGCAGTGTATCAAATAGAATCAACCAATGAGAACTCAGGGTGACAGCTGGAACGTTTAAACTCTACACTGTAAAAAATCCTAGCCTCAAAACGTTGTTTCAATCTATCTTTATAATTTCACTCAAATTGTCTAGTTACGTTTTGTTTGTTAAACTTATTTTTTTGTGTTTTGATTAGAAAAACTTACATTTATTAGTTATTCTGACAAAATGTTACATTTTTCTCATTCAGTCAATTTAAAACTGCAAGTTATAGAATTTTTTTTTTTTAATCTGTGAAATTTGGCAGGTTTGGAGGAGTAGGATTATTGGTGATACCATTTAAGTAAAATAATTATATATTATATATATATATATTGTATGTATGTTGAACAAGGGACTGCATGGTGACGCAGTTGGTTAGCACTGTTGCCTCGCATCAAGGAGGTTGTGGGTTCGCGTCCCGGCTCTGCGGCCTCTCTGCGTGGAGTTTGCATGTTTTCCCCGTGCATGCGTGGGTTCTCTCCAGGTACTCTGGTTTCCTGCCATGGACCAAAATCATGACTGTCAGGCTAACTGATTTAGTAATTTGTCCGTAGGTGTGTGGCTGATTGTTCATCTGTGTGTGGCCCTGTGATGAACTGGCGACCCGTCCAGGGTGTCCCCCGCCTCTCGCCCCTTGACCGCTGGAGATAGGCACCAGCTCCCCCGTGACCCTCTGTGGAGGATGAAGTGGTTACAGAAAATGGATGGATAGATGTTGAACAAGATAAATTGATTTTTTAAATGGCTAAGCTAACAGGATTTGTTGTTTCAACTAACAATTTTAGATTAAAACAATGCATGGTTACAATTTATGATATTTGTACAACTTGACATTTAGAGTTGAAAGAAAGTAAGTAAGTAAGGTTTATTTATATAGCACCTTTCACAGAAAAAATCACAAAGTGCTTCACAAAAAACAGAATCAAACATGATAAAAAACAAATAAAATCAATAAAACAAACAAAATATCATTACAAATCAAAATCGTTAAAGTGCCTGTGACTCCATATTTAAATCACTTTATATTAAACAGGTGTAATCTTTGATGCCTCTAGATCAGCGTTGCACCATTATAACTCAAAATACGCTGTAATTATTTCCTAACGAGCAACTCAGAGATCAGAAGAAAGCGCCGCCTTCCGGTTCTGCTGGGTTTCTCCTTATTTGGCAGCCTGACACTTCTGCTGCAGCAGGGGGCAGTGTTGTCACGTGAAAGAGAAACGAAACTGAAACTAAACACTACACGGTCTATGGGCAATGGCGGCGGCACTGCCTCGCTCCAGTTGTCATGAACGTGCATGTGGGAGGAGAATTTACCATATAAGCAAGTCCGGATCACTATGACCTCATAGCGGGCTGGAGTGAAAAAAACAGTTTGAAACCTGGGTCTGAAATCTGGAAGAGCTTCTCACTGGCTGTACTACGAGACCGATGGACGCCGTTTTTTGCTCTTTCTGGCAGGTTTAAGGTGAGGACTCAACGTTGTAACATGATAGATAAGTCAGAAAACATGGAAACCGATGTCATGGGCACTTTAAACAATAACAAGAGAACACAAAAGAGTTATTTAAAAGCAGTTTTAAATAATTGGGTCTTCAGCTGCTTTTTAAAGGAGTCCAGACTGTCTATACAGTGTAAAACTAAAGGAAGGTCATTCCAAAGTCGCGGTGCAACAGACTGGAAGGAGCGATCACCTCGACTTTTAAATCTGGTCCTTGGAACTGTTAGGAGATTCTGGTCTGTGGACCTGAGAGCTCGGGTTGGAGCGTACGGCTTTATCAGTTCAGTAACATAAAGAGGAGCTGGACCATGTAGGGCCCTGAAAGTTAGAGTCAGGATGTTAAAATGAACTCTACATTTACACAAAGTGTTTGGTTAAGTTGAAATGAATCAAATCTTTAAGGCAGCTGGTGAACTTTCGTTTCTAAGTTGAACTGCTTTTTTAACAGTGTAGAAATGTTCTCATTCTGCTTTAATTTAACTGTAAGACCCCAAAGTGATGAAGAAATGATTATTGATTTTAGCAGAAATCACATTTGCTATCAACACGACAAATGACTGTTTTGGTTCAACTCTCAGACTCTTCCCCATAAAACCAGTTGTTTTTGCCCAAAGTAAATCCAGCTGGAGTGATTGTGGAAGAGTGGAGCCAGTATTTCAAAACTGTAGGTTTTTCTGACCCAGACAAAGTAGTGTTGACATCTTGATGTTTTTCTATTTGTGAAAGCAGCACCTGTTAGAAGAACTAATGGGCTCGTTCAACCTGCTGGTGTTAACCGATGGTTAGAGATGAACGAAAGCCATTCCGGTTGCTCTTTCGTTTGAATTATTCAGCATGCAGATGAATGAAAATGGCAAGCTGTTTGCAACAGATTTAAAGAATTAATTTTCATTTTTCCAAGGTTATAAATAAATTAAACTTTCATCAGATTTGCTGGAGTTTCAAGCACAGTGTCATGTACTCTCAGGCAAGTCGTTTTTCTCCATTTTGATCAGCTTTCATATAATCAGAGTGTGTTCAGCAGCCCTCGGTGCTAAAAGCTGTTGTGAAGTTGACATTTCAAGCAGCAAAATGCTAATTGATTCATAATTGTGTTCTTGGAAACTCTCCTTGTTTGGAACAAATAAAAAAATTCTTAAAGATTTGATGCCTAGTTGAGTCGAGTGCACATTTCTCACTTCAGCAGTAAACGTATCTCCCTAATAGCTACATGGAACCCCGTCAACCCTTAAATTGATTGGTTAATTGTTCAGAATCCCCAATCTGCACCCTAATGGCCGCCGGGCGTCGCCTCGGGGGGATTGTAGGATTTATGTCAACACATCCCCGTGTCATCTTCTTCATTCATCCCCCATCTTCCTCCCTCCTCCTCTGCAAAGCGTGAAGCATGAGATTGGATTTACGCTGTAATGGAATAAAGCGCTTTGTTTCTCATCTGTGAGAGACGAGGATACAGCTGATAAGACGCTCCAACGTGGCCAGCCGGAAAGTTGATCAAAGACTTTGCAAACAGGAATGTGCATTGTTGTTGTTTTCTTTCCTTGTTAACTCCATTCTCCTAAAAAAAACAATTATGTTTTGTTTTATTTGCTGTGTCTGCCTCTGCCAGGTGTGGGAAGAAGAGCAGCAGAATAAAAGAGGTTATCATGAGGCGATGAAAGGCCCTGATATGACAGGTGTTGTGTTTTCTCCCCCCCCCAACCCCCAAAAAACCCCACAATCCAGTGCAGTGGGATTGATACAGACATGGTTGAAATGCATACTCCCTGGTTGAGGTCATTGTTGTGGTGGTGATGGAGATTACTCAGCATTCATCCCGTCCTGGTGTGAAACTTAATCAGGGGGAATAAAATTAGCTTCTTTTCTTTGAGATCCGGAGAATGGGCATTTTTCTCCATGACTCCTGGCCTTTCATTTCTTTACATCGGCTTTCATCTCCGAGAACAGAGCTCCATTATCAGTTAATTAATTCTTATCTGCTTTACTGCTGCAACGATAACATTTTCAGTGTCACGCCGGAGCTTCATCTCCCCAAACGCTGCAGCTACAGTCTAATGCCACAACTTCATTTTATTTTTATTTGCACGGGTTAAAAATCGGATCGTCAATTCATTCCAGCTGCAGGTCGCCCTTGAGGTCATTTAATGTCCAGATGATTCCTTTTTTTATTTGCTTGTGGCTTAAATGTGCTCTTGATTTTTGTTTGTTTGTTTCAGTTTATAAATGAAAAAAATGGTTGAATCAGTTGCAGAACGTATGCCTGCAGGCACCGCAGTCACAAAAGAAAGTCACTCAAACAACCAGGATTAGCATTTTAATTACTTTGTAATTGGTTGCGCTACTTGCACTTGATAAGCTGTAACGCGTGCACGTTCTTCATCATACTAATAACACACCACACCAACGGGAGTCTATCAAACCCAACCTGTGTGGGGGTTCATCTCATCTCAGCTAAAACAATCTGGGATTTTGCTGAATCTTTGTTGCTTTTTACTTAAAAAAAACTTAATGCTTTGTTTCCAGTATGTTCCTAAAAATAATGTCACGTTTTTATTGTCCGATAGGGAGCTAATATGGACTGAAGTTAAACAAGGTAAAAGATGGTTTAAGAAGGCAAACACTTCCTGTTAGGGATTTTAAAAAAAGCTTCTCAGATTCAGTTTTTCTGTGATATTTTAACATAAGCAAGACAACAAGTCAGAGCCGAAAGCAAATAGTTTAGAGGAGCTACAGTTCTGTGCAAAAGTTTTAAATCATCCCTCATTTTATTATGTTGTTTCCTAGCAACCAGTCTTCTTTTGTAGCTGTCTTGATCAATAGTTCTCCAGACTTTCTGAAGGTTTTTAAAAGTTTTTCTTTGATCCTTTGCTGCTTATTTTCTGTCCAGTCCTTGAACATGACAGCACATTGTGCAGTTTGGGCTTTAAAAAATTAAAAAGCAGACAAGTGGAGGACAAAATAAGAATCGTCAGGCTTAAAGAAAACTACAGCAGATGAACAGAATCTGAAACTCGTGTCTTCAAGGAACAGAAAATATTCATCTGAGCTCTGACACAGATATTGTTCAGCCGGTTATCAAGTTTCCAGCAAACGGCTCTTTGACAATCACCTTGTTAAAGTACTACGATATTTTATCTGTCACCCTGTTTTAATGGAAAGCTTTCGTATAGATTCAGCATAAAAGTAGCTAGCTAGTACTTCAGTTACTTCCTAGCTAAAGTTTAAATGTAATCTTTTGTTGTTGTTTTTTGCCAAGTTGCCTTTATTTGTACACTGGCTCATCCATTGTGTTTAGGATCCTTTTTCGTGTCTGAGTGACTCGTATGTCAGAATTAAGTGACTTAAGCAAAAAACCAAAACATTTTCATGCAGGATATTCAGGCTCTGGATTAAAATTGAGATATGGAAGTCCATTTCTGTCACTTTGACCAAAAAAAAACCACATTCTAAAGTCATCAATCCAGCTTTCTAAGAGTCACTACAGTGTATTAGTATACCACAAGGCTCACTCTGTTTACAATTCCTTTCAAGAACTTAGGATGCTCTGTACACCTCCACACTGATGATATGGTTTTCTGTAATGTTTTCAATCTGTATTTGATGTTCTTCAGCTTCCTCTGAGAGATCCCAAACTGGTTCTTCATTCTGACAAAACCAAGGGGGCGCTGTTCTCTAACTGAACCTTCAGTTTTACCGTCTATTTTAACCACTCAAGGCTCCTGTATTGAGTTTGTATCACACTATAAATATCTCTGAATCATAATTGATGAAACTCTTTCATTTAATCAGCATTTTAAGGAAAGAAACCTAAATTAAGGCTTTAATTCTTCTCCAAAAACAGGTCCTGTTTTTCTTATAAAGCTAGAAAACTCCTTGTTGCTGCCACATTCCCACCTGTCCTTGATTATGGTGACGCTGTGTAGGACTGCTTCTGTCAGCGGTCTGAAGCTGATGGATGCTGTCTATCACAGCGCTTTAAGATTCATAACAGGATGTAAACCCCTCACGCATCACTGCACCCTGTATTCTCTGGTCAAACGGTCGTCCTTATTCACTCAAAGACGTTTACATTGGAACGCTCTGATTTTTAAATCAATTTGTGCACCGTTACCATCATAGCTGGCAGCCTCGGTTCTGCAGAAACAATGCAATCACAGTTTGTGTTATCAGGACTTCATAACTCTTTACCTGTTCGATCAGAGCTGGGTAAAATATGTCTTCTCATTCCCTGCCCCCACATCCTGGAACTCACTACAGAGAAACTGTCCAACCCAACAACCCAAGGAGATTTTAAACTAAACTCTATGGATGCTTGTCACTGTTTGAGCACTTTAATATTATCTTGTGTTATCTTTTAATCTCATTGTTTTATGAACATGTCTCTCTTGAAAAGTCTCAACCTGCATAAATAAAGATTAAATGAAAATAATTATGATATACTATGATACCTTATTATTTTGACTCAGCATCTCATAATTTTGACTTACTAGCTCATAATTATGTGACTACATAATTTTCACTTAATATTGTTATGAGGCTTTCTCATAATTGGTAAATGGTAAATGTCTTGTATTTATAGAGCGCTTTCTAGAGTGTTCTACACTCCCCAAAGCGCTGTACAACACAACAGTCACACATTCACACACTGGTGGTAATAAACTACTGTAGCCTCAGCTGCCCTGGGGCACACTGACAGAGGCGGGGATGCCATGCACCAGCACCCTCCAAGTCCCTCTGACCACCACCAGTAGGCAAGGTGGGTGAAGTGTCTTGCCCAAGGACACAACGACAATGCAACCCAGGTGGAGATGGGATCAAACCAGTGACCCTCTGGTTGTCAGACCAGCTCTACCTACTGAGCTACACACCACCTCAAAATTTATGAGATAGTAAGTCAAAATGATAAGATATCTCTTAATTTTGACTTAAGAAATTAGGTATTTGTTATTTTATTGTGGCAGAAACTGGGTTCCAAAAGAGCAGCTAAACTTCAAATAAAACGTAAAAACTTTATCAGACCTTCAGAAGGCCTGAAGAACTTTTGATTTAGACCACTCTAAAAGATTACAACACTGAAACAAATTATTTTTGGGCCCTGTAATTATTATTTCAATTAAATACAAAATAATACGAATTCAGAGCTTTTACTTAAAAATCGCTGTTTTTCATGTAGTGAATTACTTGGTGATTGTTTGTAACCATGTGTCCTCAGTTTTAATCCTTCAGTCCAAATAATATTCACTAAACCAGTTCATTGGCTTAATCAGTTGATATTTCTAAGTAAAATGTAATTGAGTGACATCAGTGAATCTGACTAACTTCTGCGCAGCATGACGTCAGAGCCCTTCCCACATTTTCATTCATCAGACAGGCATTGTTTACCCATGCTCCACATTTCAAATATGTTAGCTGACTTTGTTGACTGAGACGTGGAAGAACGTGAATATGAAACCACGAAGGTAAGTTTGAAGTGAAACAAACTTCCTGTTGGTTCACCTATGGTTTGTCTCTTTAGAAGCAAAATATAAAGAAAAGGGGAAACCTCAGCAACGTTTTAACAATACAACAGTGAGCTTTATGTAACTGCTCATTAGATCACAGTGCTAGATCAATAAACTGAAATACATTTAAAAGCTAAGATAAAAAAGATTTTTCTTCCACTGTGCCGCTGCTTCATGTCATTTAATTCACATCATTCAGGAGGCTCTTAAAGTTTGTGTTTTCTCTGTATCAGATTTTTGACATGTTTTTCCTGCCAAACAAAGGTTTTTGTGTTTTCAGTCTGATGGGTTCAGGGTTGGCTTCAAGTTTTACAAAATCTCTGCTTTTCTTTGTCTCCTGTAAGTTGAGGGTAATTAGGATTGCTCTGTTTTGCAAAAATCACCTACAAGCTCCAAAGCTCACACCCCCACATTGTCTGAAGTAATCACCCAGACACAAAAGGCTGACCAGACATGCTGACGAGTGATATTGTTTTATCTCGTATCCTATAAGACAGAATCTCACATGTCAGCTCCGTGGGCCAACGCGTCACTTCAAAGAGCGAGCAGGAGTGGACGAGTCCATCCTCATTAGTATGTTTGACTGCTGATCAGTGTGTGATCTGAAACTCTGACTACCTGCTGCTTTTACAAACACCTTCCAACTGCGTGTCTGTCTGGAACTGAGGGCAAAAAAAATTTGGCAAATATACACTCACTAAAATACATATAAGCTGATGAGTAAACAAGCACAAACACAGCCCAGCTGTATGCCACATACAGAGAGATCTTGGCAAACGAAGTGGTATTCTGCATCGTCAGTACGAGCGGCGCTGGATGCCTGTCATCTTCTGTGGACTCCCACTTCAAGCCCATAAGCTGTTTCTCTGAAGGAGACCTCAACGAGTACAGTTTGGCTCAAACGTCAGAATCCAATTAAAATGTAAATTCACAGTAAGCTGATAAACGCGAACAACAGTTCCTCTGGCACCACGCAGGAGGCGTCCTGTTTTTACAGGGAGACTTGGATCTTGTGTGGGACAGCGTGCGAGCATCGAGGACCCAGCAGGCGGCTGGCAGGCGGAACGATGGGGTGAAGGCCGAAAGATTTCAAGGCCAAGGATTTAAAAACTGCTCTTTATTTTACTGCTTTTTGTTCAACACAAATCCTCTGTGTATTACACGTCTATGTGTAACAAGTTTAACACACTGAGAAATGAACGGCCTTTTTAGAGTCAAATAATAGTGTTAAAATATATTTAGAATGAAATCTAAATATAGAAAGGTAAACATGCTCTGGTTGGAGGAAGCAAGGTGGGGTGAGGGTGTGGACCGAGTCACATGGGTCAAGGGGCGGGGAGAAGGGATGGGCCTAGGTATTTTCATTACTTAACATTCATTTATTATTTTTGTCATTTATTATTTTCAGAATAAGGGCATTGTGCCTTTATTATTTGAATTTTTATAGTTAGTTTATTATTTTTATTATTAGAGTTATTCTTTAATTATTTAATTGTTAATTTAACATTTTGGCTGTTCTTTAATTCTTTATTTGTTAATTTGTTATTTTAATTGTTAGACTTATTCTTTAATTAATTAATTGTTAATTTATTATTTGTTTGGGTTATTTTTTAATTATTTAATTTATTCATATAATTTATAAATTAATAAATGCGAGGGGGTGGGGTTAAAGTTCACAAGGTCTCTTCTTTTTACCAGAAGGGGTGAGGTGGAGGCATGGAAAGGAGGCGGGCTTAGGGCGGAGAGTATGTGAGATGGGGCGGAGAGCGGGCGGGGCCATGTGAGGGGTTGAGCTCTGTGATTGGTCAAGGGGTGGAGAAAGGGGTGTGGTATCTGTCAAAAAGTGTCCCATCTCTTATATATATAGTTTATATATTTCTATATTATTATAAATTTTTACATATTGAGCCATAACTTAATTTTAAATGTTAAAAAAAAACAGACTTAATCCAATTTTTAAAAAAATATTCTTACATTACAATCAGCACCCCATACAGATTTTGGTTTGCTATTGACTGCTCCTCTTATTTCCACCTGACTCCTTTTATATGTCAAAGAAAAATTTTAAAGCTGCAAAACTCAAATCGTCTGTCAGTTTTTCCAACATTTAAACAGAATCCATCTTCTGAAACCGCTCCTCCTCCAGTGAGGGTTGCAGGGAGCTGGTCCCGTTGTCCAGCAGTAGGGCGAGAGAGGTGGGGGACACCCTGGACAGGCCGCCAGTCCATCAAAGGACCACACAGAGACAAATGAGACAAACCACCAGTCACATTCTAACTCACACCTAGGGACAACTGAGAGTGACCAGTTGACCTAACAGGTGTGTTCATGGTCTGTAGGAGGAAGCTGACCTCCTTGCTGTGAGGCAGCAGTGAACCAACTGAGTGCAGCCCTGAAACACAGAATCATGAATGAATTAAACAGCTGAAAAGTCAATACTTTAAAACTTCTGATTTTAGGTTTCTCCAGTGGAACAGTAGGGGGCATAAATCACACAAAGACTCATCTGGACGACATGTTTTCTCTTTGGAGAAGCTTTTTGTATTATAAACACTCAGCGCTCCCTGGAACTGGTCAAAGCTGAGGGAAATGAACAGGTAGGATGGAGTCTGGACATTGAACCGGATATTTTCTTGGCTGCCACGGACGCGTGCAGGTTGACACCAGGTGCTCATCTTTCCTTCCTGACATTCAGACATCCTCACTTATCTTGTCATCACTCAGACACAGGAGCAGGCATGTCCACGTCCTCCAGATGATATCTGAAGTGGCAGGCCGGAGAGAAACGATCAACCTGCTTATCAGCCTTTCAACACTTGATGAAGATGAAAACTAGAACGGACAGCAGTGTTTTAGAGTGCAGCAAGCAATTGGTTGATCTAATAAAAACAAGATACTCAAACTGTTCTGGGTTTCTTAAATACGTTTACACCGCATTATAAAAGCTTAGAAGTTCAATTAAATACTACTTTTCATCTTTAAATATGAACTGTTTCAGCACCTTTAAATACATCTGCTCACAATAATAATGATAATAAAAGTATGACCATTATACAGCACCACACAACTTTAAACCAATATTCAGAAATAGCATGAAAACATCAGTCCACCCTCTGATTCAGTGGCTTTTTAACCCACCTGGGGCAGAATTGATAATTAATACCATAAATTAATTTCTTTGTAATATTCTACACCACCATAACTTGCACATTCTGTCATCTATATGGAGATTTGTGGTTGTTTTCAGTAAAAAAAGATCTTATTTTAAGGCACTTTGTTATGTTTCATAGATGTCGGCTCAACTGTTTCTCTAAACTGAGGTCAATCAGGCTCTCACACTGTTCAGGAGAAACACTATTCTATTTAATATTTCTTCAGTTCATTAATATGTGTGAGAATTCACGTGTGCACAGCTTTTATCGGGTCTTGTAACACATTTTAGTCTGGACTATAAAATATGACTTGTTGTTTATCAGCTCTTCGTTGTCCTCCTGCATGACCTGTTTTGTTGCAAAGTTGATGCATAAATCATTTTACCATCTGAACCATCAAGTACAGATAGGAATAAAATATTGGTACTTTTCTGTTAAAGAAACGGTGATGACTGAAATAACTTGAAAAGGAAAACAGGAAAGATACATTATGATTAATGAGCAAAAAAACAATTAATGATGGTGTTCTGACTGAAAATGGAGGTAATTTTTTTCTGGTTTAATGACCTGAAAAAGGCCCTTTAGGAGTTGTAGCTTGTGATGTTACACAGTCTCTGAACAGGTGTTTATTGTGAATTTTAAACAGGGGAAAAATGAAAACAATTTTAAAAAACAACTCCTGGTGATGGCTGTATATCTTTACCAATAAAGAACATCATTTACACACTCTCTCTCTCTCTTATAATAAAAATGTGTTTCTTCTGAATTCACAAGAGGCTGTTTTTGTTTTATCATCATTTGATACATACCACCCTTAAAATACTTGTCATTTATTAGGCACTGCACTTATTTGCACAGCTTGAGAGCTCAATCCATCTTTCAGAGACAACAGAGGGTAATGGAGTCGTCTGCTCTTATTCTCAGACGGCTTCCAACATCTCAATAATCTCGAGAAGGGTTCGCTTAAAATCCTTTGGGGAAGTGTTTTTGGGGCTGAATACATTATACAGCTGTTTATACCAAGAAATAATGATTATTAAAGCAGTATACATGATGGATTGTTGCTCATTTGCAAAACATGCTAATAGTTTCACTGAAAACATCACAGCAATGGAGGTGCATGAGGAGTAGGCTGCTTATTTAACCACATTTACAGCCGACACATGACCCGAATGACTATAAAATCCAGAAAAGGGCCTTGATTTGGAGCTAAATTTACATAAAGATTCTTCCTCCAAATGTTCTAACATTTACCACAGGAGAATTAAGGTAGAGTCAAATGAATCAGACTTGTAACTTCCATGCAATAAATAAAAAGGTTCACAAACTAAAAGACTGGAGCCTATCTGTATGCACCTTTGAGAAGCAGCAGCTGAAATAAAGAAGTGAGCGTCCTTGAACACCAACGAGAGGACGCAAACATTGATCAGGATGGAGCTCAATTATTTTTTCTTTCATCAAAAGTATAAAACTTTAGAACAAAAGTCAATGCCAATTTCTGTCACTGAAATGTGTGATAAAAGACATTAATCTGCACTGAGGTAATTTCAGCCCTCATGGTGCTCAGCAACAAGTGCAAGCTGCTCAATGCTGTGGCTGCAATTATTAATTGAGCAAGACTGTCCCCTAGTGGACAGAAGGAGGAAAGCATGCACATGTTCATCTCAAAACCCTATTTAATTAGTCAAACGTTTGTACTGACCCTGTTATCAATTTAAATCATTTTTATTTTAAATTAATGTAGATATATATATTGTTAAATAATTAATTATTGCAGAAACTAAGTATTTGCAACCAGCAAGAATTCTGTCTCTCACAGACCTATTACACCTATTTGAACTGGTATAAAAGACATATGTCCACACATTCAGTCAATCAGACTCCAACCTCTCCATCATGGAGACCAAAGAGCTGTCTAAGGACACCAGGGACAAAATTATAGACCCATACACAAGGCTGGGATGGGCTACAGGACAGTAGGCTAACTCCAGATGACTGTCAGTCTCCCTCTGACAGGAGCTCCATGAAAGATCTGACCTCATGAAGTATCAATGATCATGAGAAAGGGGGATCAGCTCAGAACTACGCAGGAGGACCTGGTCAACGACTTGAAAAGAGCTGGGACCACAGGGTCAAAGGTCACTGTTAGTAACACACTACATCATGGATTAAAATCCTGCAGCACACAATAACCCCCTGCTCAGGGCAGCACATGTCCAGGTCCGTCTGCTTATCTGGATGATCCAGAGGAGGCATGGGAGAAGGTCATGTGGTCAGATGAGACCAAAATAGAACTTTTCAGTATAAATTCCATTCGCCATGTTTGAAGGAAGAAGAATGATGAGCACAAGAACACCATCCCAGCCATGAAGCATGGGGGGTGGAAACATCATGCTTTGGGGGCGTTTTTCTGCAAGGGGAAAGGACGACTGCACCACGTTGAGGAGAGGATGGGGCCATGTGTCACCACCTCTTGGGCAACAACCTCCGTATCTCTGTAAGAGCATTGAAGATGGGTCATGGCTGGGTCTTCCAGCTAGCCTGGTAAACTAGACCGTCAGTTCTGCTCTGCAGACTTTATATACACACATATATATAGTCTGGTTTACCAGGCTATCTTCCAGCATGACAATGACCTGAAACACAGCCAGCGAAACTAAGGAGTGGATCCATACAAAGCATTTCAATGTCCTGGAGTGGTCTAATCAGTCTCCAGACCTGAGCCCACAGAAAAGCTTTGGAGGAGGTGAAAACTCTGTGTTTCTCAGAAACAGCCCCCAAACCTGAAAAATCTGGAGAAGATCTGACTGGAGGAGATGGTCAAAGTCCCTGCTGCAGTGATGTTACATAGTCTAGAACCACAGGAAATGTCTTCAGGAATTATGTACCAAATATTAAGCTCTATTGTCAAATTGTATCAAATTCTTACTGTATTTGGGGTGGCGTGTAGCTCAGTTGGGAGAGTGGCCGGTCTGGTAACCGGAGGGTCGCCAGCTCGATCCCCAGCTCCAGCTGGGTTAGATTGTCGTTGTGTCCTTGGGCAAGACACTTCACCCACCTTGCCTGTGTGACTGTGTGTGAAAGTTGGTGGTGGTCAGAAGGGCCGATGGCGCAGAAAGGCAGCCTCGCTTCTGTCAGACTGCCCCAGGGCAGCTGTGGCTACAGACGTCTGTCATAGTTTACCACCACCAGAGTGTGAATGTGTGTGAATGAATAATGGAGCTTCTGTCAAAGTGCTGTGGGTGTCTTGAAAGGCGCTATATAAATCCAATCCATTATTATTATTTCATGCAATAAACTGCAAATTATTTAAAAATCTTACAATGTGATTTTCTGACATTTTTTTAGATTCTGTCTCTCCCAGTTGAGGAGTTCCTACAATGAAAATTACAGGCCTCTCCACTCTTTGAAAATGAGAAAACTTTAAATGTTGGCAGGGGATCAAAAACTTAATTTCCCCACTGTAGGGAGGTGGATGGATGGGTTTGTCTATGCTTGAAGATAACAGATTATTTTTATAACAGCTTAATATCATTGAGGTTTTTGTACATCAGTCAAGTTGAAGTCTAAACTTTGAATCATTTAAAACTTCCTTCTTTACTCTTTGTTTGATTCCCTTGTAGATTTGCTACTGTTATCACAGGCTTTATGACGCTCGATGTGGTCAAGGACATTCTCACAGATGGCTTGAAAAATGTAATTCTGTGTAATTAATATATGTGTTTCACTTTCTGAAATGAGTGAGAAATCATATTTGAACACTTTTATATTTGAATGTTTTTTAGATGTACTGGTTAGCTTTGATTTCTACAAAGTTGATGGTATTTCAGACAGAAGCTGCTTTGGAATCCTTCAAAATTCAGATAAGTTCTAGTTTCATTTAATGCTCAGAAATATGCAAGCAGAAATATGTGTATACACACACACAAATAAATACATATGTATATATAGATACATACATGTATATACATATATGTATCTATATATACATATACAAACACACACATACATATATATGCATGTGGGTGTGTATGAAAAATTGTTTATTTTGGTTTTGCTATGATTAGAGGCTTTAAATGTGACTAGTTAGTAATAACATGCTCCAACATTTGGTCTACTTCATGAATCTACACTTTTTATGTAAAGAACCATTTTCAGCCTCAGATGTTTTAGAAAACATGATTTCGTTTCTGATGGTGACAAAAACATGTCAGTTCATGTCCTTATGCCACAAACTGGTAAAACAATGAGACTTAAAGGAAACGAGTTTCTGAATGAAGTGTGAAAAAATGCTAATCCTCTCTCATTTGATGGGACTTCTGAAGACATTCAGCTACAAATAAACTCCAGAATTTTTACTGAAACATCAAATGAAGATGTTTAAACCAGAGCAAAAACATGAACAGTTCAATAAACCTTTTGAATGTGTTTTTGTTTCACATGGTGACAAAAATGCTCGAGTTCAGGAAATGAGTTACTAACAGAGGCTTCACTCCTCAAGAAAACAAAACTTACACCTTTTTATATAACAACCTTTTAATACAGAGGACTTATTCCTGACTCAGAAAACAAACTTCCTTGCTTCCCCTTAATTCACACAACTACCACGGTGGATAAACAGATCCATCACTGGAAGGAACAAACAGGATGTACGTCAGAAAGGAAGCCTGTAACACTCTGGTTACGCTGCTGTCAGGTAAAGGATAAAAAGCACTCAGATTTGTACCTCACAGCTTCTCTGGAGCATCTATCAGATTGTAAAACCAAACACAGGAATCTGGTAAAAGGCATCAGTGATAACGTCATCACAATCTAAAGAATCAACATTAAAACATACGGCAATCACTTTGTCTTTTTCTTTATAATGAACAACAAACCAGGCGTGAGCAGCAATAAAAAAAAAAGACAAGCAGTTTAGCTGGATGGTTGTCATGGCAACTTGATGTTTTTTGTAAATAAAAAAAAAGAAAAGAATTGATTAAAACTGAAAGGAAAACATGACTTAAGTACATTTTTAAAAGTTAGATTTTTAAGTAACCTCACCCAAAAGGTATTACAGAGACTGACTGGTCATTTTAAATGTTTTTCTGTATAAAAGTTATAAATAAATAATATTTTACTCGTTATAGTTTATAACTAAACAGCCTCAGTGCAGAGAAATAGTTTACGTCCTATGGGATCAGGCATAAGGCGAAGTGTTGCTGCCTTCTTTAAACTGCTTTAATCTCAAAATGTTCACAGCGGTTAACATGAACGCTATTTAAAAAACCTTCAAACACTGTCAGTTCAGTATTACACTGCTTACAGCAAAAATACCACCAGCAGCAAAATGTAGTACTTCTGGAACATCCATTTCTGTCAAAACTACATTGACACTGATGTAAAGGTTTATAAAACAGCATCCCATGAACCAATATGAAATGTTGTTGATTGAAGCGGTTTAACATTTTGTTCTTGGCCGTGTTCAGACCTTATTAAAGCTATTTCTTCAAACTGAGGTTGTTCAGGAAGGATCTACAACAGGTAAGATCAAATTACTTATACATTTTAAACAACAAAACTTTAAAATGGCCCAATAAAATCCCTGAAATTAAGTCAGAACACCCTTTTCCCCACCTTCAACACACAATTTCAAAGTAAAAAATAAAATAAAATAAACATTTCTGGTATAAAACAATTCATCTGTAGAGAAACAATTTCATTAATAACAAACGATAAAGTAAAAGACTGTTTTTAAAGGTTTTGTTTGGGGTTTTTTTACCAACTTTCAGCCAGCTTTGTTTGAGAATGAATAAAGGAAATTTAAATTGAAAAAGTTAGGAAACATGATCTCCTGTAAATAAAGAATAACAATGAGAAATGCTCTGCTTTACACCAAATCTTTCCAACATGAACAACAGTGAAGGAGTTAAAATGAGACTTTGGTTTTCCACTGGGAGCACGTTCTGGTTCACTGCTTGGCCACAAAACAAAACACTACTTAGGAGCATTTTACAACGTTATTCTCAAGATTTCTGAAACGCAGTCTCACAATAACAGACCATAAAAACCTTTTTCCCAAAGCAGTGATACACATAAACATACATTTGGCTGAGGTCTACCAGCCTATGGCAGATCACAAAGAATGGACTACATGTTTTAGGGGGTGGAGTTTAGTCCTCATTTCACAGAATGTGTTACGACATAAAAAATAAAAACAGTTTTGTTAACGACTTCTGAGAAAAACTTGATTTATGCATACGTTTTTAGAAATGTTAGCCCTATAGGGTATTTTTTAGGATCATTCTTTCAGTTTCAGTCTTATGCATTTTGTTTGTTTCTCATTTACTTTTTCGATTAAAGCTGTAAATGTGAGACAGGAAAAGAACGAACCCATCAGTCATGCTGATAATCAAGAGAATCTCTTTTCAACCACAATAAAGTGTTCATTGATTTCATCAGCTTGTTCTTCTTCTCTGCTCGTCTCGTCCACAGATCTAATGGTCACTTGAAGGTCTCCACATACTAGTCACAGTAACACACAACAGTATCAAAGAATTAGCACATTCAAACAGCTCTCTTGCACCGAGTAGACTGCTGGAATTTGAAATGATTGGTACACAAACCAGATTAAAATTGTCTACAAGAGAATTTTGCATCAACCCAAATCTGACCAAAACAAAAATATAGAAAAAGAGAACATCTAGTCTCTCCAGTCACTGAAGCAGCTAACTTAGCTCTGAGGAAAACACTATAAAACAGCACAACATAGAAGTCCCTCTTTCTCGTATTTCTCCTTGCTGGGAAGAAGGTTCTGCTGTCCTGACTGAGGCACAAAGGCTTGCTGATATCATCTGTTATTGCAGAAATCACCAGATGACAAATTGGTTCCGATAACTAAAAAAAATGCACACACACAATCATCTGAAACAAATGTTTGCTCTCGTGATGAGAGTAAGGCTGGAGAGGATCACTGAGGTTTGATGTAGGAAGGCAGTGCAGGAAAACAAAAAGGCAAACTGGAATCAGTGACTGGTTAAGGAGCTCTGCTCTCTGGCAGAACCTCAGTGGGGCTCACAGGTCCACCTTGTTGATCCATGGGTGTGGGCGGAGTCAGTGTGTAAGGGGGAGGGGCTTCATTGAAGAGAATGGCGTTTTCTCCCTCAGAAATGAGAGGAGGTTCATGGGAGGGACGGGGGGCGTCGACATCGTCGCTTTGGGCACACTCGCTGTAGGGAGGGGGCTTCAGGTCGTCCTCTGGAAGGAAACGAGACGAATCATCAGCTTTAAACAATAAATGCACCTGGGTTTGTGAGGAAAAAACTATTTCTCTAGAAAACAGTTTATTCACCCAGCTTGAACGGCAGATTAAACACTCAAATATCTGATTGTTTCTATGCCAGTGAACACAGCACAGTTTATTTAGCAGTAAATAAAAGTTACAGTTTTCTTTATGGTTCCAGCTGCTGCCTAAACAGTCCAGCCTCTACTTTATGGGACCTATAATTTCCAAGCAGGGGACAAACATGTATTATGATTTAATAGTTTGTTAGATATTATTATGGTGTAATTCTCTACGTGTCCAGTCACCACTTTGCTTCTGCATAATGAGGGTAGAGTAGCTGTCAGATCCCATCCTGAGTCTCTATGTGGAGGAAAACACTTATGACTGTGCAGTAAAATTAAAACACCATCTGAAAGATTCATTTAACACACGACGACCAAACAATAAACAAAAATCTGCTGCAATTTGTAGGTTTCCTGTCATCAATTAATTAGGCAAACTAAAGCCAGATGCCAGATTTATATAGGATCTAGTGAATTATGTCTATCTATAGCTGCATCTTTCCCCTAACCAGCATCTACTTCATCTCTATCGTATGTGGCAAAAACTACATACTAAATTCATGATTTTTAAAAGTCTAACAGAGATTTACTTCCCTTCTTTTTTCCCTTTCAGTTTTTACTTTTCAGTCATAATTTTAAAGTATTATGGGTGAAACTACAGCAAAATATGTTATCATTCATAAAAAAGGGTCTGTGTTATGTGGGATAGTTTTATGTTTGTTTAACAATAAATAGAAACATTATAAAACTATTATAATACCTATGGTTATTTACTGTTTTATTTAACTAACTCAGTTAATTCATGATGAAGATATGATTTAATTTATTTTCAGTTGAAGAATTTTTTTTATACATAAATGTATAAAAAAGCAGTTTTGGCCAAAAAAAAAAAAAAAAAAGTTTTATATATATTCCCTATAATAAAGTGAAACATAAAGCTTGTTATTTTCTAATCTCAGAAACAGAGATAATGAGGATAAACAGATAAAATCTCCTGCAGCAGTGAAACCCCTGACATCCTGCTGCTTTCTTCAACACCACTTCTACCTTCTTAGAATTTCTCTGCTTAGATGTTTTATTGTAATATTTAAATAATCAAAACTATTTCATCTGACACCGGTATGTTGCTGAATTGCTGAGTATTGCACAATGTGTGCAGAAAACCTGACTAACAGCACCTACTATACTTCTATCAAAGTGAACCCTAAAACCTGATTGGGGTCTGTGACTAAAATTAAAACTGTAGATGTGAGAGGGAAATGTTAGATGCTACGTCATGAAATGCCTTTAGTGCTGAGATGTGACTATTTCCACCCTCCATAACCACATCCTTCTGTTTGACTAAACAAGCACTTCAAGTCAAATGAGATGCAGCTTGCTAAAGAGGACGAAGTGAAACCTGATTCAAAGATTGAACAACTGGTGGGGTTGGCTTTTGTCCTCTTTATGAATTCACAAAGATACATATAAAAGAAAGCCCTAAGTTAGTGAATTTAAACATTACATGATGAAAATAGAACAAGAGACTTGAGTATTCAGGTGGAAATAAAGTCTGGACAGGTATGTGGAAAAATGTAATAAAGACAATAAATACAGAATTAACATCTCTCCTCCTACACCTGGGTTGATATTTCCCTCTCCAGTTCGTCCTGTAGTCTTAGTATCTCCAGTATCTTTACCTGAGCTAGCTAAGCTGGTTAGCACCATGAAGCCAACTTCATCATTCACCAACTTCTAAATAAGGTTCATTTAGACCCCTCTCTTCTCAGCAGCTACAGACCCATCTCCAAGCTTCCTTTTCTGGCTAAGATCTTAGAGAAGATTGTGGTCAAGCAGCTAACCACTGCTCTTGATCAGCACAGTATTATGGACAGTTTTCAATCAGGTTTCCGTTAATCCCACTCAACAGAATCAGCTCTTCCCAGTCTCTAATGACATTCTGATGCAGGTAAATGCTCTGTGCTGCTTATGCTGGATCTAACGTCAGCATTTGACACCATCAACCATCAGATCCTTTTGGACAGACTGAGATGTTGGGCTGGTATGTCAGGATCTGTCTGACAGGTCAACTTTCCTGGCTTCATCTACTTACAAATCCCTTTCCTGTCCAGTAGAGTGTGGTGTTCCTCAGGGTTCTTTTCTGGGACCTCTGTTATTCCTGCTCTATCTGTTCCCTCTTGGTGCAGTACTGTCATCCTTCCAGGACATATCCTGTCAGTGCTACACAGACGATATCCAGTTGTACATGTCTCTTCTCCGAACAACCTCTCCAAGGTTCACAACCTCCTGAAATGCCTGGATTCAATTAAGAGCTGTAAGTCAGGCAGCTTCTTACAACTAAATGAGATTAAAACTGAAATAATCATCTTTACACCAGAAAACATTACCATAAAGGTGAAGGAGATCCTTGGACCTCTGGGTGCATTAGTTAAATCTACTGTCAGAAACCTTGGAGTAACCATTGACTCAGATTTTACTCTAGATAATCACATCAGATCTCTGGTTAAATCCTGTTTTTACCACCTCAGAAACAGCTGCAGACTGTACAGGCTTCTGACTAAATCATCCATATTCTCACATGTCACTCCTCCACTATTGCAGCTGCATTGGCTCTCGGTTGAGTATAGAATACATTACAAGGTCCTTATTCTGACTTAAAGAGCCCTGCATGGACAGACTGCTGCCTACATTAGTGGATTTCTAAAACCTTACACTCCCTCCAGGTCCCTCAGGTCCTCTGACCAAGGCCTGCTCTCAGTCCCCAAAACCAGACTGAAAACTAAAGGAGACAGAGCCTTTTCATCTGTAGCTCCAAGACTCTGGAACTCTCTTCCACTGTCACTGAGGTCTGTGGACTCAGTGGATTCTTTCAAAAAGCATCTAAAGACTCTTCTGTTTAATCAGTCTTTGTTTAAGTCTGTTTTTAATTGTGCCCTGTTTTTCTTTTTACTCATTCATTCAAATCTGCCTGTTTTTTTATTTATGTTCTCATATTAAGCGCTTTGTGATTTGTATTTTGAGAGGCGCTCTATACATATAGTTTTACTTACTTACCCAGCACTTACTTACTAGATAAATATCTTTAAAAGTATTTCTTCACCTGATAGAATTGTTTTTGCCAACTAAAGCAGAAAACTGTTAACTGTAAATGTTACCAAAACATACAGAACAGTCATAAAACTGTTATAGAAAGGAAATTAATTGTTTCTGTTATGATAAAGCTACTGACGCACTGAACTTGACCTTGGAAAGCAAAGTAACCATTAATTCACTCGGGCTCAGGAAGTAGCAGCTCTATTCAATTTGAATTTATTGTCGCAACACGTCCGAATATCTGGATCCGATGTAACAAATTTGGGATTTTTTAAAACATACTTTACTACAATGTTTACAATGAATGAGAGACCACAGCAGTTTTTCCTGTGTGTGTTAATTATTTGATTTTTAGTAGATTTTGTCAGTTCATGATCGCACAGAACTGCAAGAAAACACCGGAACAATTAAAAAGTTTCATGAAAACAGAGAAAGCGAGCTAGCATTAGTCTCAATTTCAGCTAACTCCACCACATGAAAACACATCAACAGCAGAGACAAGAGTTTAGTGAACACTTGTAGATATATGAGTAGAATGACATGTTTTGTTATTTAAAAATAGTATTATCCTCAGTCAAACTGAAACTGGTTAACTCTGCTCCGGAGCAGCTGGAATCTGTCCAGCTGAAACTTCCATAGAAAAATAAAAGTAGTCAACAAAACATCAGGAGACACTTCGTCATCACTGATGTAATTATAATTTAAAACAATCGTTTTACAATATATTTGATGTGATAAATACGAAATATAGTGTGAATTTTTAGTTCATATTTAAAGAGTTTTTGTTTTACACAATGAATACTAATGTGAAAGACTACGTATTTTACAGAAAGGTTGGTATATTTTTAATAATTTAATGGTTAAATGAAGATTTTAAGCACCTTAAATGTTTTGTTGAACTGAAACATGTTTTTGTTTTTATTTTTTTATTTTTATTAATCTACCATAAAATGAAACACCATTTAGGCCCTAAAAAAGTTCATCATAAAACATGAAATTCAGAAATGTAAAAATGCAAGAAACAGAATTAGAAAATAATTAAACTAATGTGACAGGGCCCTACACTGCTGGCCATGAATATGAGATAAAGCTGTTGTTTCTCTTTTCTTTCCCTTTGAAGCTTCACTAATATGCCCTCTCCCTCACAGAAACTGAAACTTCATCATCAGTACAGAAACCGCACAGGATTTGGCAAACAAGACGGACTTTCCCATCACTGGTAGGTACACGTGTGAACAAGTTCATGTACAAGCAGCTACTGACTCTACCTCTGCATTTATAACTAACAACTAACTAAAACAGGGGTGGGGAATCCTGGTCCTCGAGGGCCACAGTCCTGCACATTTTAGTGGTTTCTTTTCGTAAACACACCTGATCTGAATTAGTGAGTGATTAGGAGTCTTCTGATTGCCTTGAAGGCACACTGAGGAGGTAATTCAACATTTAAATCAGGTGTGTTGACTAGAGGACACCTCTAAAACATGCAGAACTGCGGCCCTTGAGGACCAGGATTCCCCACCCCTGAACTAAAACAACACAATCACATATCCTGATTACTGTGAACCAGGAAGGAACAGCCTTTATCATCTAAAGCTCACAGCTGAAAGCAAACTTCTGAATGGATAGCTGCCAAGAACTGCAGCTTACAGGTGGAGGAGGAAAAAGACAGTAATGAATCAGGCTTCCTGGCTCACATCCAACATAATGACCTGAAAAGCATGATATGATACTGGGTTTATGTGTGTGGGTGTGTGCTTGCTACCTCCAGAGACGGCCTCGTATGGCGGTGGCATCTCCAGGTGGGAGTAGGAGGCTGCCGGTGGCAGAACGGTGGAAGGTTCCTCTATCGACAGGTCATCCTGGACTCCATACCAACTGGGCCAGATGGACGTTTGCTACAAAGGGGAAGGAAATACAGAGTAAATGATACAGGAAACAGGAGCACTTAAAATACATAAGTGCACCAATATATACACTCATGACACATTATTATGAAACCAAATGGTCTGTGGTTACCCTTTTTAAAAAAAAAGATATGATCATTTAAGGTTTATACAGCTGCACCTCTCTCACCAAATAACCTTTACAACCACTGTCACAAGCAAAGTTAGTTCCTCAGAGGAAGTAGATGGACAAATAAGTTGAAAGAATTCAAATTTTAATCAAAATAATTTATTTAGTTGTTTTAAAATGGTTCTAAAGACTGGTCAGTGATGTAACCCACATAATGGAAAAACAACCCTGACAGATCCAAACAACAGTCAGTGTGGGGTTTATAGACAATAGATCTGTGATGAGAAGATACTCTCAGCTGGTAACGGGGCCTCTGATGTTCTCTAACCTGCCTGTTTTAATAGTATTAGTTTTTTAAGTTATATTCTCACAAATAGAGTAGTTAATGGCAGACAGATGAACATGCAGACTGATGATTTAACTACTTTAAAATGACCATCATGGTTTGTGGGAGCCAAAGGAAAAAAACAGAAATAAAGCAGGCACAGATCAGCCAGTTTAAGGCCAATACTGCATGACTAATACAAAATAGATGCTTAATTATCAATGTCACTTGATTTGTTTTTTTCCCAAATCAAATTTAATCTTCAAACTGAAGTTATCAAATTATTCACTCCACTATTAAGCCATGGCATTGAGGACAACTAAAAATAGAAAATTGTAGAAACTCTTTATGTAACTTAAAAAAAAACTTCAAAACCAAAGCCAAAGAATAAAAATAAATCAAATCAGCTGGTGTTTAGAGTCAGTCAACATGCAGCATGATCTGCAGAGTTCTTTTACCCTTAAAATTCAAGCACTTGTCAGGCTCCTTTACGGTGAGTTTTCAAGCTTTATGGATTTATGCTTTAACAGTATGTGTGTTCAGAGTGATTATTTCACTTTCTTGTCTCATAAAGTAAATGTTATTTTTAGTATTTTGTAACCAGTATTAGTCACATATTCAAGTATTTTAAAAACCTTAAAAATACCTTATTTAAGGATTTCAAGCACCAATAAAACCCATGTATCCGAGACTAAAAAAATCAAATGTATTTTGATCCACGCAGTTCTAATTCACACGAGTAAAAACAGATATTCCACATAGAAATTTTTACTTCCAAAATCAGTATCAGCATTTCAGACATAAGAAAATCAGACATCAGTATCAGCCTTCAAAACAAGAATATGAACATCTCTATTAAAAACCATAGATTTACCCCCAGAGCTTTTTATTTTAAATCATAGCTACTCTCTTATTTTTAATAATGTGGTCAGAAGGTTTGGAAATTCATACTCCATTATTTACAACCACATATTGAGTTTTCTTGGCTTTTGACCAGACAGTTTTCAAAATAAAAAGTAATGGATAACCACAAGGCCTTTCTGTTGCACATTCCAATAAAATCTAAACATTATACATCCGAGACAGCAAAGGGAGTAAGGGAGACAGGAGGAAACTAACCAAAACAAAATAGGAGAGCATACCAGAGAAATGTAGAAATAAGGAAGCAGAAGCAAACAGAAAAGGTTAATAAACAATATCTGATTAGGGAATTGAGGAGGCTTCAGAGAAATGAGATAAAATAAACAAAAAAGAGATAAGTTCATACAGGTGAGAGGGATTCTGAGCCATCAAACTGGCATTTAATTAGGAAGTGTACACATTTTCTGATAAGCCACCAGCAAGACCAAACTGGACTCTTGAATCAGACAAACAGCTCAGATAAGACACAGGATATTATAAATTTCTCCGGGGAAACCCAAGGCCAAAAGCCCAAGGGCTGCTTGGTTTCAACTGCATCATTTATTTTCCCTTAACAAATGGGGCATTTCCTGGAGAACAAATATTCCAAACAAAACTAAAAATATCAATGTCTGCCCCTTTTATATGCAACTACACAGACTGAAATGAAAAATCTGATAAAGAGGAAATGACTAAAATGTCTTTATATTCTGATGAATCAGAGATTCAGAGAAAATCCTTCACAAAAAAGAAACACTGTAAAGTTGTTGGATTTACTGAACCTTTTGGGGAAGTTCTGAAACATAAACTTATCAAGAAAGCTCTCCAAACCTGCAGATACCCAAACTGGGCTTTTGTTAGATCAACAAAGAAATCTGGAAAACACTCCACAGCAGCAAATAAAGAAGACAAAGACAGCAGGCACTACATCACCGTCATCCCATACATGGCAGGAGACAGGAGTCTTGGAAAAACAGAAGAATTTTCACCAAACACAACATCACTGTAAACTTTAAACCAAACAACACCCTCAGACAGAGACGGGTTCAACCAAAGGACAAGACACCCAAACATAAGCTTGGTGGTGGTGTTTACGCAGTCCAATGCAGCGAGGACTGTCGGACCTTTACATAGGAGAAACAAAACAATTACACAAGCACATGGCACAACACAGGAGAGCCACCTCTTCAGGTCAAAACTCAGCAGTCCACCTACACCTTAAGCAAAAGGGACACACTTCTGAGGATGAGAATGGACATGTTTTGGACAGAGAAGACAGATGGTTTGAGAGGAATAAAGGAAGCTATCTGTGACAAATGGGGAAAAACTACATTAAACAGAGGAGGAGGCCTCAGGTTTCACCTTTCCAGCACCTACAATATAACTCTAAACCTGATCCCCAGACAGTTTCTGTCTAATTCACACCTTCCTGCATCTGATCAAAACAACTCACAAGGGGACCAGTCCAAAACAATAGGAACAAAAGACCTTAACGTCTTCTCAGGGGTAGGGAGGAGGGTGATTCACATGTAATTTCAGTTGTTAAGCAGAAACAGCCAGCTACAATTTATAAGAATAATGACTCTCCAATATTCCAGTTAGAACTAAAGCTTCTAACATGAAGCAAAATGTCTTCAAGAAACCAAAGAAGTTGGCTTGATTTGAGCCTACATTACAATGACCTGATGGCAGAGAACCTTCACCAGCATAAAAACTACTGGTTTTACTCTATTGTGTTGTGATTTTTCTCATGAGAAAGTGGAAAGTTAAGAAAATATACATATTCACTTAAAGAGGGGAATATCCTGCTGTCTGTAAATCAGTCGACTCATATATCCGTTTCTCACCAACAACATTGCACAATAAAGATTTCACAAACGTAGTTGAAATGAAATTCAACCGTCAAAGCTACCTTCTAGATTCCTTTAAAACAGTGTCAAATAAATATAAAGGAGAACTGTAAAGATACAAAAAGTGAAAACATCTAAGCGCCCATTAGTGTAAGAAAACCACAGCCTCGCTCGGAACGTCACAAAAAGTGAAAACCAGCCTATCAAAGTATGAGTGAATGACTAAATAAAACCACAAGCAGTCTCAAGGGAAAGCACACAGAACAACTGTTCTGCATTTTCATCCAGCCGTGACCTTATTTGACTGTCTCTTAAACACCCTTCTCGCTCAGTGAACCACATTGCCCCAAGAGATCCCCTGTTTAAAAAAAGAAAAATCCACATGTATGGGACTTACACTCTGTCTCTCACACATCTGATGGAGGTAGGCCCTTCCTCCAACAATGACTATCTGAGCATTGCGTGTGTTGCTCAGGTATGCTGCCAGCTGCCTCTGTCTTGACCGGTACCAGCACACGTAGAAGAAGATCTTTATGACGATGAATATGATAACCACTCTGCAAACATTTTAAAAAGAAAGAAGGATGAGAGAAGTTACTATAATCTTTTTAAGTGGCCTTGAGCATTTTATCTACCTTTTCACTCAAAATCAGTCCAGCAGATGCACAGCAAGACAAACTTGAGTGGTTTTAAGTTTTTCTGAATATTCTCTGATGAGCATCAACTTTCAGATCCAAAATAAAACAATAGAAAGTGTCAAAGTTATACTCACATGTACCAGTAGAGCTCCATTCCGTCAGATGTTTATAACCGAGAGGAGCGTCTCATAACGAAATAATTACTTGTTTACTCCTTGCTGAAATACCAGTTTTCTGCAGAAAGCAACATTTTTAAAAGTTGCCACAAAAAACGATTAGAATTCCTCACTTTGCATCTGACAAAATTATTGGCAACATTAATAAAAAATGGACGTTTATAAACACACGTTTGTCTTAGCGTACAGGCTAATTTAAACAAAAAGCAACTTTCGAACCACAAAGCTCCTTCAAAAAAGAAAGAAAGAAAAGAACTAAAACAAGCAAGACTGTAAACTTACTTTTAAAGCGATCAAATCTGCCCCCCGAGTTGGCTAATCAGAGTTAGCATGTCTGAAGAGTGTTTCGGTGATGACATTTAAGAGGACTTCCAGGAGCCGGAAGAGATTGAAGCTAGTTTAGCTAAAAGATAATCGAGTCGCAGGCCAAAACAACAATAACAGCTTTATTCACTCACTACACGAGCAAAATAACGACCGAAACTGACCTGTTTTATAAATATTCGTTCGTAGTATTTATATCGTCTCATTACTTACATATTAGAATATATTTTAGTTAACTTAAAGGTACAACTTTACTGTACCGAGGAGTTAAAGCTAGCGCGGACTGACTGAGCACATCCTTGTGTTCAGCAGCTTCAGTTTTCTCAATGGGCGGTGTTCATGTGACTGCTGCGTTCATGTTTCCCGTACAAATCTAGCTCGTCTCACAAAACCTTACCATTGATTTTGTTTTAGGGTTTTCGTTAAAAATAAACGCTACTTTATATTGTGTTTTTGAAATACAAAGATCATCTGTGGGGGTGTACCAAAAATACTAGACAAAAGATACCACTTATCGGCTTCTTTCTGTAATAAAAAAGTGTGTGTACTAAAAATAGACATGACAATGTAAACAATTTAAACAAAATATGTGTATAGTATTATATCCGATGGTCACACATTTGCCCAAAAAATTGATTCAAATAGTAATTTTAAAAATAAAAGTTTTCCAGACAAATATCAATATTAGCTATTTACAGATTTATATATTAACGAGGGTCTTTTAACGTAGCACCACTCAATGTTGTACAGTGGGTGCGTCATTTTCAGTAAATCTTGACGAATGTGTTTTTTACAGGATACACGACATGAACTGAGTAGAGCTCAGAATGCGTGTTCAAACTGATACACATAAACAGTCAAATGTCATATTTATAAATTTTACTGTTTACAGCCGCCAATCAGAGTCCATGTTTATTAATATTTAACTTAAGTTTTCCACAAAACATTTAAATAGTCCTCATATTCTTTTCAAACATTGCCAGTTTACCTTTCCTAATATATGTAATCTAATCTTTTCTAGGAGGAAGGCCTCACCCAGTATGCCAAATTCTACTGACCTTTTTCCAAAATATAGCAATTGTCCTTTCCTTTTTGCTTGAAGGAGACATATGTTAATCATAGTTTGTTCGCTCTTAGTAAAGTTATGAGAGGCAGCCGGCTGCAGACAAGATGGTGGAAAGCCACCTCCTTGGCGGAAGCTCCATACCGAAAGTCACGTGACCTCCTTATTCTTGGGCCGCTCAGTTACTGCCTACACTCAGGATGTGGTTAATAAATAAATTAATAATCTGTCACTTGGCTCATCTGGGCATCTGCTCTTCAGTTGCTCAAAGAAACTCAGCAAAGCTGGGCCACATACCCCCCCCCCCCCCCCCCTTCTCTTTTTGTCAGTCTGTCAAAGCGCTGCAGACATCCATCACACCCGACGCTTCTGCTTGTCCATGCATGCGTGCACAAGCGTACGCAGCCACACCTTTAGTCTGAGTGGCAAAATGGTCCAGATCATCAGGCCAAGAGGAAAGAGAGAAACTCTAAAAGAAGGCACAGAGGCATCAAAATGCAGCAAAATAACTGTTTGTCAGGAAGAGAAGAGGTGAGAAATGAAACAGACCCACAACCATCCATTACCACTGAAGGAGTTTTTAATTATTATGATTCATGTCTGCTTACAAATGTATCCTGCTTGTAACCTTTTAATTTTCAGCATCAGCTTTCGATGCACGGACCAAAGGTTTTGAACAATCAAAAGACATTCCATTCTTGTGAGGTATCAGCAGAACTTTGTTTTGAATCAGCAACATCAACGGAAAAAGTTATTAGTTAGCTACCTGTGAACAGTGTAGCGTGATCAATATACACTCTGACCTCTGACCTACGTGATCATCTAAAATAATAATCCATCTTCTTCCCAATAACTCGGATTATAATGACTCTTTTATTATGTTTTAACCTGAATCAACATTCCTCCAAGGTCACGGTCGTATCGGAAGAAGCCACCGGACTTTAAATAATAATAATAATAAAGACTCTTGGTGTCTCTTCCTAAAATGACACCTTAATTTGTTACAGAAATGTCTTAAATGATTAATGCACTTTCTCTTACAGCATTGTGAATGTTTGATCCAGCTTCAGTATTATTGTTACTTTGCTAAAAGGTTAAATCAGTATTATTACTTATTTCCACCTTGCTAAGGATAAATAAGTAAAACTTCCACACTCCTCACACGGAGGTGACGTAGGACTTTAGAGCCCGAGTCACGTGTCTTGTTTAGAGTCTCCTGATTGGCCCACGTTTCACTGACAGCTCTCAGCTGTCTGCTCCGCACGGAAGAATCCAGTTCTCCGCCAGCCTCGGAGGAGACGACAAGCCCGCTGTCACTCGCTACACAGTGGGTTATTGATGCCGACTGTCCCGGTAACGGGTCCAGCCCCGTAGCAGTCGAAGAAGCTTCTTACCCCTGAGAGCAGGAAACATCCACCTGCCTCTCTATTCCAACCAGAATGGGTAAGACAGCCAGCTATCAACCGACTAGCCATGGGTCCCACTGATCTCCGCATCCACGGACGCTCTCCGCTTGGCCCGGCGGGTCCCCATACCTGTCAGGCCCCAGATCGACCGAGGGGGAATCTCCGCTTCCTCGTCGAACTCCACCAGCCGGACGTGATCCAGGAGCGAGGTGCAGTAACGACCCATGACCTGGTAAAGCAGGCTACTTTGATAAAGCTAACCCTATACCACTAGGCTGCTCATCAAAGTAACCTCTCCACTTTATCCCTGATAACTAAACCCTTAAGCTAACTCCCTAGTCTTCACCGCGAGACTCAGGTTCTAAACTCAGAAGATCAATTTAGAACATCTACCATTTAGTGAATGCTAACCAACTTGCTACCTCAAATGCTAATCTGTTTACAAATGTTCGTCAGCTTTTATAATAAATATTGAATATATTTATTCCTGACTCAGCTTCCATTCGTCAAATAACAGGTACATAAATGCTCCCTGCAACTAAATAGAATCTAGATCATCCTGCTTTTATCACAAACAGTTGTTCAAATCCAGGTCTCCAGAGCACACAGACTCTCGTCTAAATCCTCGGTAGCTGTGATAGATAAAGCGGAAGGTGAGTAATAAAACATAGCTTTTATACACACTACAAGGTTTAACTACATAGTGTATAACACTACAACAGTAATAAACCAACAGCAGCAGATTCTTATCTTTTTGTCATGAATGCAATCATGTGATGTTGTGCAACCTGTATTCTGAATAAATATGGGCTGAGAAAAGATCCCGGCAGAGTTCCACTCCGATGCCTAACCAGCAGACGGGTGGTCTCTCATCCACAATGCTCAAAAAAACTTAAACTAACTGTCTGGTCTGATTCTGTTCTTTAGATCTCGGGGTTTCTAAGAGTAAAATCTCTAACATCTTGGCGCCGTGACCCGGATCCCAAAATTCTCCTACGCCGAGGGATCGGAGGAGGCCTACTTCATCCGTCGGCGTGGAATTGACGGGATCCGGACACCGAACTCAATCAGACCACAGAATTGGGTGTGAGTATAAAGTTTTACAGCTAAAGAAATGACAGCTTCAGAAAGAACAGAGAAAGGTGCAAAAAGGAGAAAGTAAAAAGGCGGACGGCGTTCCTGCCTGAGCGCACGGCTGATTAAAAGCTCCGTGGCTCAAAGACGATCGAGGCGGCGTTCCTCAGATCAAGGGATCGAATGGCGTTTTCGATACCCTTAAAAGTAAAAAGAGCTCTTAAAAATAAAAGTAAACGAGGCGGCGATCCTCAAAACCGGGCTCGAATGGCGTTTCGAGACCCCTAAAAGTAAAAGAGGCGGCGATCCTCAAAACCGGGCTGGAACGGCGTTTCGAGACCCCTAAAAGTAAAAGAGGCAGCGATCCTCAAAACCGGGCTCGAACGGCGTTTCGAGACCCCTAAAAGTAAAAGAGGCGGCGATCCTCAAAACCGGGCTCGAACGGCATTTCCGAGACCCTTAAAAGTGAAAGTAGGAATAAGGCGGCGATCCTTACCTACAAAAAGCACCTCAAAAGTATTTAGCTGACATTTCTCTAGGCTGTTTAAACTTATACTCCTTATTTGGATAAAAAGTACATAAAATAGACATCTTATTGGAAAAAACACAACGCAGAAAAGAAAATATAAAGAAATACTGGAAAGGAACTGAAAACATGGAAAAAAAAAAAAAGAAACTAAAGCTGCACTGTAAAACAAAACAAAAACCAAACTAAAAACAGAAAAAGTAGAAATACACTATAAGAAATAAAAAGTCAGGCTAAAAGAAAAAATAATTAAAATAGACTATAAAAATATAGTCAAATTAAAGCTACACTATAGAAACAATAATAAAAGTTAAACTAAAAGAAAAATAAACTATAAAAGTCTGAAGAGAGACAACTTCTTATTGCATTAACAGCATCAACCCTAACATTAACTACAGGATTAATTGGTATAATTCTAGACTTTCTGGGGTACCTCAACCAAGATTAAAACAAACAACAACAAAAAAAAAAAAAACTAAACTTACATTACAGAAACGTATCCTTTTTTTTAAATCTGTTAGATTGTTTTTTAATGGGTAAAAGTCAAATTCTAAACTATGAGATGACCTTATGCTAAACTAGAAGTTTATCAATGACAAGAGTTGTTTTGAATACCTGCTCATTTCTAAAAATCTCCATTGACTCAGAACATGATAGTTGATCTGCATTAGTGTCTCTCCAAAAACAACTGAGACCAAACAAGAAGATTTAAATGAAAATGAAACATTTAGTGTTTCCTTTTGTGGTTTGTCTTATTTAAATTTCAGGTTAGAGGCTTATGAAGCTTCATTGTTTTACAAGTCACTCACTTTGACTGAGAATGATGGTGAATTATTTTATGTTGGTTTTATTTTTATTTCTATGTTTAATTTTATTTTTCTGATTCTACCTGCTGTCTGTGAATTAATTTACTTTACGAAGACTGTTCTAATATTTTGACACATGTGACCATATGTCAAAATAGGAGGGAGTTGGTGAACAAAGTTTTTTAAATCATAACCTGAACTTGTATTTTCTAAGCAAAGCTATGATGGACATTCACCCACCTCTGGGTTACGGATACAGACGGCACAGAGGCTGTACCCCACAAAGAGCTGCTACGTCTCTACACCCTGAAAACCCCACCCCGAGGCTTTCACTCCTGACGGTAACCAAAACTGCCCATGCTCTGTCTGATTACCCAGCAGGCCCCAGGACTGTTATGCACCCCAGAACAGTCACACAAATGGCTCCATGGACATGGCTGGACCCCAGAACTGTCAGTGCTGAGACAAACTGGACTGTGACCTGTCCCTCTCTGGGTTTTCTCCATCGATGTGGTGCACACGGTACCAACCTCGGCGAGTCTGCCTGTGACAAACAACACTCTGACCCTGAAATCCCACGACTCATCACCTGACGTAAGTCACTGTCATTGACGACACACCTCTCACATCTCATGAGTCGAAGCACCCCAGGCATTCATTGGCTGAATGTCACGGCGTTCAGAGTTGGTTCTGAACGGGCTACACTCCTCAAATCTCGGGGTCCCCACAGAGACTGATTTCGGGGCCCCAGTGGACAAATATGGCTATGCGACTCAAAGGTGTGTCTGCATCTACCACGAGGCTGGTGTGGGACCTTCAAAGAGTGTTCTACACCACAACGATGATGTCACAGGGTCAGAGGTCACAGAGTGAAATGGAAACCAGCCAAACCATGCCCCCTCCTCTGTCAAAAAGTTTCCCCCATCCCTGTCTAAAAGCATGATGTGGTGGTGCCTGGAGGATTCTGATGTCATCACAGCTCTTCAGAAGTCACAGCCTCTCCGTGCCATACTGTTGACCATTCTATCAGAACTGAACTGAGATTCATGACAGAGTCTCAGACATTAGCTCGCTGGTTCCGAGTGGCAGGACGGGTTGAAAGATACTGAACCCCAGGTTTTTGCTTCTACAAGAAATAGGAGTTGATGCTAAAAAATGAGAATGTTCATTCTTTAAAATAATTTTTTATTATTGCTGCTTGAATAAAGCTATTTGCCAGCAGCCATGTAATCATAAACAGGAGGGAAATGAAGGAGTTTTTAATTATTATGATTCATGTCTGCTTACAAATGTATCCTGCTTGTAACCTTTTAATTTTCAGCATCAGCTTTCGATGCACGGACTAAAGGTTTTGAACAATCAAAAGACATTCCATTCTTGTGAGGAATCAGCAGAACTTTGTTTTGAATCAGCAACATCAACGGAAAAAGTTATTAGTTAGCTACCTGTGAACAGTAATAAACCAACAGCAGCAGATTCTTATCTTTTTGTCATGAATGCAATCATGTGATGTTGTGCAACCTGTGTTCTAATAAATACTGAGCTGAGAAAAGATCCCGGCAGAGTTCCACTCCGATGCCTAACCAGCAGACGGGTGGTCTCTCATCCACAATGCTCAAAAAACTTAAACTAACTGTCTGGTCTGATTCTGTTCTTTAGATCTCGGGGTTTCAAAGAGTAAAATCTCTAACAGCCACTAGCTTAATGAGGAAGTTAGCAATGGGCTTCAACTAACTTTATAAAACTACAGTTTTAAAGGCATATTTGCAACTTTTTCATATTTTTAAATCTTTTCCTTGAGCAAGTATTCTAATATGACCCTTTGCAGGGTTAATGAAAAGTCACTCAGCCCCTTCTGGTGCTTAGATCCGGGATACCACGATTGCAAGATCTGAGTCTCCAGTCAGGGTTAGGGTGACCGTGCCCCGGAAGTCTCACAAAGTCACGTATCTCACGAGGGTTAGGCTAACCCAAAGTGGCTAGTTGTTATGTTAGCGCTGGAGTGTTTTTAGCACACGATTCCTGCTTTTTTCCATCTCTCCCTGCTTGAACACAGCTGATTTCTTTGAAGGACTAATAACCGCTCATGTGGAAAGCAATGAAGGCTGAGGAGACATTTCAACAGTTAAGGCCTATTCATACTCCACGAGAAGAAAGAAATTTGTTCCCGCTGGGGCTCTGCGAGAACAAAAAAAAAGTTTGTTTCGGCAGGGAGCATTCATACTCCACCAGAACTCGTCGAACTATTTCAGCAACATGTCACACAGGTGTGCGTATCAGGTGTGTGTGTGGAGGGGAGGGTGTGTGTGTGCAGTTTAAAACGATCCGTCCTCGCTACGTGAGAACCAGAGGCATACGGGTCTCTGGTGCAATCCCTCGCGGTCCACGCTGGTCCTCCTAGCTCGGGTCGATCCAGACCGTTACCCTTCAGGTCCGTCCGCACAAAGCAGCAGGCGCCGGAGAAAAACATCAACCGCTAACCGCACTAACCTAACCACGCTCATCCTCCCTTTCTGACCAATCACAGCAGTTGTTCTCGGACATCCTGCCGAAAAAAGTTCGGCCCGGTTGATGTGCACAAGAACAAGTCGTTAGCGCTGCCGAACTGGGTCTGCGAGAAAAAAATGATGTCATTTTGTTCTCGCAGCCCCCCAGCGAGAACAAAGTTCTTTCTTCTCATGGAGTATGAATAGGCCTTAAGATTTAGATGTTTTTGAGCAGAAACAAAGGTGCTAACGTTTTTACGGCAGTGATTTAAAATGGACACCAGGGGGAGCCAAAACTAGCTAAACTGCATAGTATCCCTTTAAGTTGTAACAAAGGAACATGGTCAATTACATACAAAAATTATGATATCAACATTGTTGTTTATATCATTTTATTTAACCAGGTACATTTATTTTAGATTAAGAACATTTGTTGAGCAGAGCCAATGCATTAAAAAATTCTCCATTACTAAATCTAAACAGCTGGAATATTATGGATGGCTTTTGGATTTTTCCTTACAAAGACGGAGAAGGGAGCAGTGTCAGCACCCTGGGCCAGCTGTGGACAGCAGTGAGGACTCAGACCAGGAACCTTCAGCTACAATTTAAGGAGGCTACAACTTTAGAACAAATCTAGGAGTCAGATTATTTTTAATTTCGTGAGAGGCTATGACCTGGATACTGAGGGGGTGTTCTGAAGAGCATTGGGTTCTGCACAAATGACACAATTCTGACACAAGTCTGTCAGAAAAAGTCCAGCTTTAGCCATTTTGGGGTTTAATAGGATGCAAAGACCCTATTGTCATGATATTGTCATGTGATGAGTAGAACAAATTCTATAGGAGAGAAATCATTTGATATTAAGGCTGATTCAACCTTTCAGAGTCAGAATGGATGCTACATCTGATTTCTTGAATATCACGTTTTAGCAAGTGAAGTAGTCCAGTTTTAGCTATTTCGAGGTAAATTAAGATGCTGAAAATGACATGAAATGAATAATATGCTGAAGGGTGAAGGGAGAGACCTAAAAATAAGTAACAACTAACAACTAACTTCACAAACCTAAAGTTTTAAGTTGTAACAAAGGATGTTGCAAATGTTCGAATATGGTCAAACACATACAAAAATACATGATATTAATATTGAAATCCTTGTTTTATATTATTTTATTTAACCAGGTAAATTTAATTGAGATTAAGAACATTTGTTGAGCAGAGCCAATGCATTAAAAAATTCTCCATTACTAAATCTGAACAACTGGAATATTATGGATGGCTTTTGGATTTTTCCTTACAAAGATGAAGAAGGGAGCAGTGTCAGCTGTGGACAGCAGTATTGAGCACTCAGAACAGGAACCTTCAGCTACAATTTAAGCAGGCTACAACTTCAACAAAAATCTAGGACTAAGATTATTTTATTTTGTCTTTTGAGAGGGAATGAGACACAGGGAGCATTCTGAAAAGCATTGGGTTCCGCAAAAAGAACACAATAGTCTAGCAGAAAAAGTCCAGCGTTAGCCATTTTGGGGTTAATTAGGATGATGAAAAGGCTCTAGTGTGATGTGATGAATAGAACTAATTCTATAGGAGATAAATATTTTGATATTAAAGCTGATTCAACCTTTTTAGAGTCAGAATGGATGCTACATCTTATTTCTTGTATCACATCTTAGCAAGTGAAGTAAATGGTAAACGGCCTGTTATTAAATTAAAAGAATAGTTGAAATAAAAATAAAAAAACATTTTTAGGTCAGTTGAGAGCATCTTAAAAATTTGTAATTAATTGCAATTAATTGTGAGTTAACTATGGACACTCATGCGATTAATCGCGATTTAAAAATTCATCGATTGACAGCCCTACTTGCTACATTTTTCCATTCATCCTTCCGTTGATTATATAAAGCGTGTGTGGCATGAGGTACTGATGATTATGGTGCTAAAACTTTTTAAAACCACAACGCCACCTGGGGAATTTAACCCCTGGAATCTACTTTAAACATTAAAACAGGCACGTGCATTATTTGGAAAAAAGATGAGAAGCCATGGGTTTCATTAAAGCATTTATTAATAAAACATTTATTGACATAAAACTGTAAAAACTACTTAAAAAGGGGCTAAAAATTACATTAAAAATAAAACTAATGCAGCAGGGATCAGCAGCGGACCAAGGCCAGCTGGAGCAGCGTCACCCCCCCCGCCACCAGGTCACCCATGCAACAACCACACACACACACACACACACAGAGTCCAAAGAAACCAAAAGGAAAACACAGGACATGACAAACCACACAAGATGCCACAAGTCCCACTGCAACAACAAAGAGGGTTAACAACAATAAAAGACATGGTTCTGACATAATACAATAAAAAGAACTGTGAATGCTCTGGCAGCCTCCAGGAGGAACACTGTTCCTACTAGGCACCAGTTCAGGTCTCCAGTCTTTGGTTGATACAGTGGTCGGTCCGGAGCACCCCACCGCCAAGCGTCTGCGGCCAAGCTCCATTACCCCACCTGCTCCTGGCCTGGGGAGTGAGTGAAGGACAAACACCTAGGTTGGGTATCGTATGGTAAGTTGCCGGGTCCCAACCACCACAATCCCAGAGTGGGGGTAGTCCTGATGCCTGACAGCCAGGCTTATCACTGCCAGCCTGCCACTGGCGCGTCCTCACTATGTGGGGCTGCCACGCTTCCTCTTTTCCAGACCAGAACTCCATTCCTCCCAGAGGACACCAGTGGGGGGAAACTGTTAAAACCACCATCAGTAATATAAAATGCCAATAAAATTCCAGCAGTCACACACTCAACACACCTCTTGGCTGGGCTTTTATATGCTCACACCTGGGCACTGATTGGTGAGCAAACCAATCAGGCCAAATAAGGCAGCCAGAAGGGAGTGGCAACTCCATGCTGCCACACGTGCTAGAGCAGTATGATGATAGACAGCCCCACATCATGATACTCCCACCTCCAAACTTCACCGTGAGATTGTTTTGGAGGTGATAGGTAGTGCCCTTTCATCTCCAAGCATGATGTGAATTACGGCATCCAAAAAGTTTGATTCTGTCTCATCTGACCAGACTATATTCTCCCAGTATTTTACAGACCTGTTTAAATGTTGGTCAGCGAACTTAAATCATGCTTCAGCCTGCTTTTTGCATGGTGACTGCCTGGACACCTGGACACCTCTTCTGATAAAACTTTTCATACTGTCTAAAACCTTGCGTGGAGCACCTGGAAATAAACCGGTTTATGTCCATTTCCACCTCCTTATCTTCAACAATCCTCACTGGAACCTTCAGTAGTTTAGAAATGTTTCTGTAACAAATGCCATCAGGATATTTTTTACAACAATAAAATTGCAAAGGTCTTGAGGGTGCTCTTTGGTTTTTCACCCATACGCCTTGGTAATGAGACACTTTTTATTGGCCATTAGTTGGAAATGAAACAGCTGATACTGACGTGCACTAAGTGGCAGGATTGCTTTCCTAACTATAGATTTCAGCCAGTGTCGTGACATTCCCTGCCTTTTTGCAACATTCTTTCTTCATGTGTTGAATATTTTCCCCCTGTGTAAATACTTTTTTATTACACATAACTTAATGAAATGGATTGCATTAACTTATTTACAAGTCTGGTGATTTCATATCAGTAGCACCTTTAGAAATATATTTACTCATAAAATTGTATCCAATACTTATTTTACCTGCTGTAAATAACTCAAATGTGAAAATGACAGAAATGCAAAGACTTAGTGTTAGCGGGGCCAGGGTGGGACGCATTTTCAGTCTGGAGTTTCATGACTAAAATGTACTGGCGGTGAATCTGTACCCCCCTTCACTGCTCTGTGTGTCTGCTGCTGCTCTGACACAGTCTTGCACACACACTGTCATTTAGCTATTTAATCTCTCAGAAAATCCATATGTCTTTGCTCATGAAGCCCCTGAGCTTCCAGCTATCTGAAACCAGTTCAACATTACTCAGTTAAAGTCAAATGTTTATGTGTATTAGCAGACAATTTTATCCAGTGCAACTTATACAATATTTAATGTATCAGGCAGGTTATGGTCTGCAGGGTGAAACCCTGGAGAAAACCCACGCATGCATTTGATTTGGAGGACATGTACGACTCCACACAGAAAAGCCATCTAACCTACTTTCTTGCTGTGAGGCAACAGTGCTACAAACTGCTCTACCATGCAGCAAATCTATCTCTAGTCAAGGCTAATGGTCTGATCTAAAAATGTAAAAACTGGAAGATGCGGTGGAAATAGATTTAAAATAGAAAGAGTTAACATCAGGCTATAATCTTTATTGTGTTAATGACCAGTAGTAACTGTCTGAAACACAGCAGAGCATAAGGAAATCAATAAACATATATTTAAAACACACGTGTGTTTGACTTTTATGTTTGCTTGTTAAATTGTGTATGTGAGCTCTTTAAAGGCACAAGCAAAGAGTTTTAATTATGACGTGGACTTTGCTGCCATCTGGTGGGGAATACACACAGTCTCCACGGATAGCCTGGAGTTTAACCCTTTAAAAGGCAAGTGACTATATTTCATAGTGCCAGCTTTACATTTAGATTTGCAGTGGAAACCTGAAGAAGAAGCTTTTACAAAAAAGTTTAGAAAGTTAGGAAAAGTAACAGGACTGATTACAAAACTTTAACCAATGTGAACTACACAACAACAAAAATGTAAAAGTTAAAAAGTTATTTGGTTTACTTTCGTTTATTTATAAAGCACCAGTTCTCAACACAAATCTTTTCAAAGCACTGCAAAAAGCAACAAATCCAAATAAGATTCTGGCAAACTGTAAAAGTTATCTGGTTGTAAAAAATCTTGGTTAATTCAAGTAAACTAAATAAAATGTAGCTTGAAAAAGATTTTAAAAGAAAAACTGACATTTAAAAGTTCAAAAGTACAAACCTTAAAAAAGTTAACTGGATAAAAGAAATATATATATATAAAACAAAAATTAAAATTTTATTTTACTTGTATTAATTTTTAAAAGTCCAGTAAATAACAAAATATTAGAAAATTTACAAATAAAAATTAAAATAAATTGGAATGTTAAAAATTACAAATATTTTTAACAAGTAAATTAATATTGAAATTTTATAAACTATTAGAAAATTTAGAAAAAAAACTTTTTTAATGCATGTTTTTAATAACAAAATACCCAAAAATATATAATTAGAAGTTTAAAAAGAAAAACAACACACATTTTAAACTTAAAAAGTACAAATATTTTTTTAAAGGAAACTAAATTAAATGTTAAATATTAGAAAGTTTAAAAAAACAGAAATGTAAAAATTGAAGAGTCCAAATGTTTATTTAAAAAGAGACTAAATAACTACATAAAATTGATTACACCTTTTAAAAAGAAAAACAGCTCATTTAAAACTTAAAAAATAAAAATGTTTTAAAAAGTAAACTAAAAAACAAAAATATATTAAAATCTTTCAAAATATGAAAATAAAACAAAAACAACAGAAACATTGTATTTTAATAACCCGAATGACATCTAACGTTGACGCTTTACTTTACAACTTAAACATAGAAGATTAAAAGGATCCTTAGAGGCCGGTGTTTAAAAATGCTTGTTAAATTGTTTTGCAACATTTTCGAGAACTTCCGGAATTGATTTTTTAACTTTTTTAAATGACCACTTGAAACAATTAGGGAACATTTTTGAGAACATGTCATGATTCTTGTTCTGTGTAAACTTTATAACATATTAAATGTTTTTGACGGTTGTTTTGCATTCTTTTATGAATATTGTTTGAAGCTGAAGAACAGTAGAGTTGATTCAATGCACCAACCTCCCTTCTTGGCACACAGCTGCCTTGTATCCAGTTGACTGTAAAACCTCTTCAGAACAGAATTATCCTAAGGACTAAAGAACTAGATCTGAGCCATCTAGTCCAACACCTGCATCTGTTGAGGACAAAGTCACTTTGGAATTTGGAAGAAAATCAAGAAACACACACACACACTGAACAGATGACACCATTAAAGTTAACGCTTCTGGTCCATGTAGGGTTCAAATTTCAATGTGTTCCTTTCTCTAATAAAGTCATACTTTACTAAAGAAAAACTGTCTAACTGAAGCGGTCATTGCAGAGATTTAAAATATAATTAATAACAAAAAATTTTAAAAAGTTGAAAGTTCTCCAGTGGTTTTGCAACCGCAGCATGTCAAGTGGAAGACGTACCATTTAGAAGGTCTATTTCAGAAAAACTTGTTAAAAACTCAGAGAAACCAGACCAAGAATGAGTTTATTGACAGTGTTGGACCAAGAGCATGAAGAAGTTGTCAAGAAACAGGAGAAAATGGAAAAACTTATTATAGATTTAAAGGAATAAATGGTGTTGAAAAAAATCCAGCTACTTTAAATGGGACAAAAAGGTCTCATTCATGAAACTTGGGAGATCATAAAGGAAAATAATTGAAATAATTTCACCAAAAACACATTATTGTATAAAAAAATTTTATTCCAGTATTTCAGTGAGTATTTCAGTACACACTTTCATAGTAAACAAACAAATTTGTTTGTTTCAAAAGCAGACCGCCTCCTGTCACGTTACGTAAGTGACGTCGCACGTCGACACTCCCTGTTCGCCGCCAGCAGAGGGAGAAAGATGGCGCCCACACACGTATTAAGATGCTGTCAACGAGGTTTGGCGTGGATACCTGTGATTTTTATCGCCCTTGTCGTCGGCTGGTCTTACTATGCTTACGTTGTGGAGCTTTGTATCCGTAAGTGAACGACCTGCTGTTATTTATTGTGGCGGCTTTAAACGGAGATGTTTTCATTGTGCTCTGCCCTCACTAAACAGCAGCTGGTGCCATCAGGAAGTGGATAGACTTCTGTTCAGCAGTGGTTTTGGAAATCGTTTCTAAATCTATAAACACCTGTTTATAGTCTGTCTGCCGCCAGAATGTCGTCTCTCTTACTGTCAAGAGGGATAATATGTTACATTTTAAGGCAATCGTTGACGCTGCTGCTCACAGAACTGTCCGTCTTGTGGTTTTGTGTTGAGTCTGAATGGAAAATGGGGGAAAAAAAGAAACTAAACCCATCTGAGCACATAAACGAGCGTCTTTCTCCTCCATACGTCTGGTTCTGGGGCCACATGTGGCTCTTCTGCCCATCTGCAGTGCATTTATTATCATGGACAGTTTTACTGATTGGTTTATTTCAATATGCACTGAATTTTTAAAACGGATCAACACTAGTATTATTGCATATTGTGGGGTTATGAATTTGATCTAATCTCAGCTTTCTAAAGATGATGTAAAAATAATGGCTCAATTGATTAAAAAGTTTCCGGCCTCTGAAAGGGGTTTGAAGAGTTTTTGGTTTAGAAACATTACTGTAGCCTACATTGATTGAACAAGCATGGACTTCTGTGGAAAGAAACAAAAATTAATACCCATCCTTTTGTAGATAGCATTTTGAACAGTCTCAGCTTGGAGAAATAGAGATCATTTCTAATCAGATAGACAAGCTAACAAATTGTCACAATAGGGCAAATGATTGTGTCTTAAAGAAATATTTTATAACCATCTGCTGCCATTTTCATGGTTATTTTGGCTGAATTATTTTGAAAGGCCTGACAGAAGCACAACAGCTCTTTATCTAATTTCAGCTGCAATAACCTCAAAATTCCATGAAAATAAGCATGTCATGTGATTATTACAGTGGTCTAAATGTTCATAAAATTACATTAGCACGATTTAGATTTGAGGTATTTTAAAAAACACTTGGCTCCATGTATTAACCATTAGCTCATCTGTCAGTCAGATCTAATGTTTCTCCAAACTGAGGTTGCTCATATATTTGTCTCTAAGAGGTAAGTTGTTAATTGTTCATAACCTTTTTCACACAAAAACCCTTTAAAATTTTCAATTCATCCTTTAAAAGTGGCACTAATGCAGCCTTTTAATAACATCACAAAATATACCCTTTATAAAATGTCAGACAGTGATTTTATGTAAAATTAAAGAAAGAATAAATAAGATGAATATATAAAGATTTTGGGAGAAGCTCAGGCTGTGATTAGGCTCTGAGATGAGGCAATGCCTCTCCACGATCCCAGGTTTACACATTATTTGTCATGGGTGTGTTTGTGAATGCAGTCTGTGATTTTATTTGATTTTTTTTCTCCAAGCGTTTTTTCTGTTTTAAGCTGCTTGATCAGAGTTTCCAGCATTTTTATAAAGTTAAAGGTTTTCTCAGCAGATGGAGTCTCATCCCTATATAAAAACTTTTGCTCAAACTGAGTATGAGTTATGGAATATTTCCGTTTGCTAAATGAGTTGAACGGTTTTGTTCTTGAGAGTAATGGTTGAATTTGCTCATTTTATCATGTTGTGTTTATCGTTTTTCTTTTCAGGTTGATGTTTTGTCCAGATTAGGTGAATCTGGAATCATTTTTTTAAAAATGCTTTCACCACTGATATTTTAGTTGACTAATGTTTATATTTTGTCTTAATCTCTTGCAGTTACCATTCCCAGTATAGGAGAGCAGAGTAAGTGTTTTTTAATCCATTTTTTTTAAATCAAAAGTTTACTGAACTGAGCTCTTTTCCTGGATTAGTCTCCTTAACGTAAGAAAGTACTTTGTGGATTTAGCTTTAAAATCTGGCTCAGTCACCATCCTTTTCTTAAAGTGCCAAAGTTGCTTGCTCCTCAATCAGCGTTACTTATTTGTTTTTCTCGTCTCATTAATTACATCGATGTCCTGCTCCAGTCCAGTCTTCCTCTAGTTTTTTAGCTTAAGCAGCAGCAGCATGTCCTTAGCTCAGCTTGTGTTCAGTCAGTACACACACTAGGTTGTTTATATTGTCTTAATCCTTCTGCCCCTCTTCCAGTCATCTATCTGATCTTCTTCCACCTCTCCTTCGGCATGTTTGTGTGGTCTTATGTGAAGACCATTTTCTCCAAACCTGCCAACCCCTCCAAAGAGGTACAGTTCTCCAGAGCAGTCCATCTCTGTCTGCATGTTGGTAAATTGAACCAGCTTAAACGCTAAGCTATGTATGAATATGTGCACTTTGTGTTTCGTTGTAGTTTTGCCTGCCGAAGGCTGAGAAGGAGCGTTATGAGAAGGAGGAGAGGCCAGAGTCTCAGCAGGAGATCCTGTGGAGAGCTGCCTCCAACCTGCCTCTGTACACCCGCACAGGCACCGGAGGTTTGACCGTGGCCCTGAATATTCACAAAGATTAATTAGTGTTCTGAATTCAGTTAAAACAGTTTTTGTTACCATGTTACAGCAATCAGATACTGTGACCGCTGTCAAGTTATCAAACCGGACCGGTGTCATCACTGCTCTGCGTGTGACATGTGAGAGATCATTTTTACTCAAACTGCAGATTCTTTATGATTTAGCCAGTATTTTTACACTCGTGTCGAAATGTATATCGATGTTGATCTTTGTTTGTTTCTGATCCAGTTTTTGTTTTTCTTTGGCTGTATGAGGCAGGTGTGTGTTGAAGATGGACCACCACTGTCCTTGGTAAAACAAAGTTTTTAACATTTTTTTTTAATGCATGCAGTTTTTGCACAATTTTATGCATATAGAACCAATTGTGTTTGTGCATTTTATTTATAATTTCAAAAGCTGTTAAACTGTCATTTAGGAGAAAAATGCTTTATAACTTCACTATTATAATAAAATGTTTCAAATCTGTTCAGAAAATGCTTAATAACTTGCACTGATCTTGTTCTGAAGCCTCGTTTCTTTTACATAAGGACTTTTAAAAGCTTCCGAGAGATTTTGATTGAAGTTTTGATGATATATGATGCAGATTTGATCTCTGTGTATCTGCAGGGTGAACAACTGTGTCGGCTTCTCCAACTACAAGTTCTTCATCCTTTTCCTGGCCTACTCGCTGGTGTACTGTTTGTTCATTGCGGCCACGGTTCTGCAGTACTTCATAAAGTTCTGGACAGTGAGTAAAGAACGCAGACTCTCTTGTCAGTTTTAACATGTCCACAGATGCAGAACCAGGATGAGCATCCCTTGAGTCAGTTGTGCATGGTGCTGACTTCTCCTGCTGTGCTGCTGCTATGTTTTCTCTGTCACCCTTCACCCCTTGTCCTTCCTGTCCTCTATCCAGAGTTGGTCCACACTGGGTTCATTGTTCTCTGATCCCTCTTTTCTCTGTCTCTCTCTCCACATCAGAACCATCAGTCACACCACTCATGAAGCATTAAACACATCCTCGCTTTTTGTTTTCTCTCTTGTAGCTCCACATGGATTTCCTCTCAGCTCTTTCGTTTTTGTTCTTTCCATCAATCATGTCATTTGAACACTCTGTCACTTTTCCCTCTCTTACTAAATTTAGCCTTGAACTTACTTTGTAATTTCCAAGTTACCCTCTGTTTATTCTCCTCCTTTTCCACCTGTTTTCTCCTGGTGTTGCTAACCAGTTTGTTTCTGTTTGTACAAAAGCTTTGTCGGAGGAAATCGGCAGAGAACTGCCCAAAGGTAACAGCTTTCCTCCGAAGCCTGTAGTGTTGCATTGTCATCGTCAGGACGTGCATGAAGTGACGTGGTTCATGTGGCTGCCTTTGTAATTTTTCTCTGACTCTGCCTTTTTTAATCCCATTTTCTTCCCATCAATATCCTGAAAGTGAGTTTGATATTGATTCTTGTTTCACTCTCCTCTCCTCCCATCTCTTCCTCAGAACCAGCTGCAGGATGGCTCTGCTAAATTCCACGTCTTGTTTCTGTTTTTTGTGGCGGCCATGTTCTGCATCAGTATTTTGTCCCTGTTCAGCTACCATCTGTGGCTCGTGGGGAAGAACAGGTCTACAATAGGTAACAAACATCAACACATTCAGCAGATGTTTCTCTCAATTCATCTCCTCAAGGTCTGAAAATAGTTCTTATCATTGAAGATGCATTAGGATCTTTGGTGGTAGAGACATGTGACTTTCTTGTGATTTCCTGATTTTAAACCCCACACCAAACAGTCTAAATTATACAGTCATCAACCACCTTGTTAGAACCATTTGGACCTCTTTTACCTTCAGAACCACTTTAGTTTTTCACATAGACTCAACGAGATTTTGCAGACATTCGTCAGAGGTTCTGGTCCATATTGACAAGATGGCCTTAAACAGCTGCTGTACATCCATGATGTTCCACCACATCTAAAAGGTTCTGGACTGGATTGAGACCTGGTGACTATGGAGGCCGTTGGGAGTCCAGTGAACCCCTTATCATGTTCAAGTAACTCATTAGAGATGACCTGATCTTTGTGACATGGAGCATTATATGGCTGGAAGTAGCATCAGAAGATGGTCCACTGTAGTCATAAAGGGATGGACATGGTCAGCAACAGTACTCTGGTAGTCAGTGGAGTTTAAACTGCACAGTTGGTTCTAATGGACCCAGCAACTTGAACCGTTGTTACAAGGCAGAACGGATCCATGGTTTCATGCTGACAACAAATTCTGACTGAATGTTGCAGCTGAAATTAAGAGCAGGAAAGGATTTTCCAGTCTCCTCTGGTCCAGTTCTGGTGATCTTGTGTGAATTGTAGCCTCAGTTTCCTGTTCTTAGCTGACGGGAGAAACACCTGATGTAGTCTCCTGCTGTTGGGTTAGGTTCATCGTGTTGTAGTTCAAAGATGATGTTCTGCAGAACTTGGTTGGAACCATTTGTTGTCTTTTTATCATCTAGAACCAGTCTGTCCATTCTCCTCTGATATCAGCTGCTGCTTACTGGATAGTTTCTCTTTATTTGGACCATTCTCTGTAAACTGTAGAGGTGGTTGTGGGTGAAAATCGTAGTAGATCAGCAGTTTCTGAAATACTCAGACCAGCCTGTGTGGTACCAACAACCAAGCCACTTTAATCTCCTCGCCTCGCCTCACCTCCTCACCTCGCCTTCTTCCGCTTATCCGGGTCCGGGTCGCAGGGGCAGCATTCCAAGTCGGGCAGCCCAGGCCACCTTCTCCCCGGCCAAGTCCACCAGCTCCTCAGCTGGGACATCCAGGCATTCCCAGGCCAAACTGAAGATTTATTTCCTCCAGCTTGTCCTGGGTCGACCTGGGGGCCTCCTGCCGGCAGGACATGCCCAGAACACCTCCCGAGGGAGGCGTCCAGGAGGCATCCTTACCAGATGCCCGAACCACCTCAACTGGCTCCTTTTGATATGGAGGAGCAGCGGCTCTACTCCGAGTCTCTCCCGGTTGTCCGAGCTCCTCACCCTATCCCTAAGGCAGGCTCCACCCTGCGGAGGAAACTCATTTCAGCCGCTTGTATCCGCGATCTCGTTCTTTCGGTCATTACCCAAAGCTCATGACCATAGGTGAGGATTGGGATGTAGACCGACCGGTAAATCGAGAGCCTTGCTTTCTGGCTCAGCTCCCTCTTCACCACAACTGATCGGTTCAGCGTCCGCCTGACTGCAGACGCTGCCCCAATCCGCCTGTCGATCTCCCGCTCCCTCCTTCCCTCACTCGTGAACAAGACCCCGAGAAACTTGAACTCCTCCACTTGAGGCAGGACCTCTCTCCCGACCTGGAGTTGGCAATCCACCTTTTTCCGGTCGAGAACCATGGCCTCAGATTTGGAGGTGCTGATCCTTATCCCCACCGCTTCACACTCGGCTGCGAACCTCCCCAGCAAGAGCTGAAGGTCAGAGCCTGATGAAGCTAGGAGGACCACATCATCCGCAAAAAGCAGAGACGCGATTCTCCTGTCACCAAACTCAACACCCTCCACACCACGGCTGCACCTAGAAATCCTGTCCATAAAGGTTATGAACAGGACCGGTGACAAAGGGCAGCCCTGGCGGAGTCCAACCCTCACTGGGAACAGGTCCGACTTACTGCCGGCTATGCGGACCAGACTCACACTCCTCTGGTACAGGGACTGAATGGCCCTTAACAAAAGACCATCCACCCCGTACTCCTGGAGCGCCCCCCACAGGGTGCCCCTGGGGACACGGTCATAAGCCTTCTCCAAATCCACAAAACACATGTGGATTGGTTGGGCAAACTCCCATGACCCCTCCATCACCCTAGCGAGGGTAAAGAGCTGGTCCACAGTTCCACGACCAGGACGAAAACCACATTGCTCCTCTTCTATCTGAGGTTCAACTATCGACCGGACCCACTTTAATCTCCTTTATTCTCCATTCTGATGCTGAACTTCAGAGTCATTTTCATGATGTCTAAATACATTAAGCCGCTGTCATGTGATTGGCAGGTTAGCCATTTGTGTTGACAAGCAATTGAACAGGTGTACATAATAGAGTGGCCCGTGAGTGTGTGTTGAGCAGATGCTGTTCGGCCTTCTGAATACAACTAAGTAAATTAAATCTAATGTTAACATGCCCAATCATGGTTTTCTCTTCCCCGGATCATGCACAAGCAGGTTGTGTACCTTTTGTTGACAGTTTGACAAAACAACTGTTGTCGCAAATCTTGCAATGAACAACACTCGGAGTAGAGTCTGCAAATGTGTGAAGTCCAGAAAAGCGTGAATAGTCTACATCAAAGCTATAATTCACTAACCTCAAACTCGGTATACAAGGGTACTGCTTTGTGATAGGCCTGGACGATAATTCAATATCAATATATATCTATCGATAGACGGGAGGCTCGATAGAAAAAAAAACGGGTCGATAAAAACGTGACACTAGAGTCATTACTTACTCCTAACCAATCAGAAGCACAGACCCAGGCTTCTCCGTCACTAAGCCCCTCCCCTCTCAGACCAAAACAGAGCAGGTAACTTACAGATGAGCTCACTGTGGAGGAAACTGTTCCGAAAATAGTTTCAGTAGTTCAACTGCAAATTTAAGACAAAAAACAAACAACAGTCGTTTGCAAAATTAGCAGAGAAAAGATAAAAACCCAAGTCTGGTAACACAACCAGCTGGTTTTATCATCTGAGCTGCTCAAAGCGGCAGGACGTGCTGTGTCTCCACGTTGGAGGAGGAGAAATCCTCTGTCTGCAGCACAAAGCGAACCAAACTGGGTGTTAGAGATTTTACTCTTAGAAACCCCGAGATCTGAGGAACAGAATCAGACCAGACAGTTAGTTTAAGTTTTTTGAGCATTGTGGATGAGAGACCACCCGTCTGCTGGTTAGGCATCGGAGTGGAACTCTACCGGGATCTTTTCTCAGCCCATATTTATTCAGGATACAGGTTCCACAACATCACATGATTGCATTCATGACAAAAAGATGAGAATCTGCTGCTGCTGGTTTATTACTATTCAAAGGTAGCTAACTAATAACTTTTTCCGTTGATGTTGCTGATTCAAAACAAAGTTCTGCTGATTCCTCACAAGAATGGAATGTGTTTTGATTGTTCAAAACCTTTAGTCCGTGCATCGAAAGCTGATGCTGAAAATTAAAAGGTTACAAGCAGGATACATTTGTAAGCAGACATGAATCAGAATAATTTAAAACTCCTTCACTGGGATTACTTGCTTCTGATAAACGCGACAACCCCAAAATGACTTGAAGCCTGGACTCAGGACGCACCGACACATGCAAGATTCAGATGAACCTGACCCGAGTTGTTAATTTGTTAAACATGTCCCAAAATAATAAACCAACACCAGGCTTCAGCGTCAGACGGGAGGGAGGGAGGAAAGGAGGGAGGGGGGCTTGCTCCTCACGCTGACCACTGCATTTCATGAGCCGTCAACACTTTTCCTACGTCTAAACTTATCAAACCTTATTTTTTTAGTCAGAAAAAATTCAAAATGTTTTTTATAATTATGACACAAGTTTCCCTCTCTCTGCCATCGACTCATCCTGATCAATTAACCTAATTATTCAGGACGACCAGACCTCAGTTTGATTAAAATGTTTGAATGAAAGCTTAAAATGAATTCAATTTTTATGTTCTTTATTTTATGTGTTGTTTGTTAAAATTAATTAATTAAGGAAAAACATAAAATGACCAGGGCTGCACTTATAATATATTTTCTACATGTTTTAATATTTTCAATAATATCGATTATCGATCAATATTTTTTTTTTTTTTTATCGATAGGCTTTTTTTAAATATCGTCCAGGCCTACTTTGTAATATGTTTTATAGTTTAAATTACTGTATTTAATGACAGATCTGTAGGTCACTTATGCAGTCCTTTTTCATAGATGAGTTTTATAAATCTTTTTCTCTGATTCTGATGGTGTTCAGCATTAATGCTGTAAATCAGGGGAGAAATAAATGCTTCAAAAACAGTTTAAAATGATTTTAGTTTAATGCATTAGATGATGGATAATAATGATCAAAGATTTATCACAGTAATGCATTTCTTACACTGTTCTCACTAGCTGAAGGTTGCATATACTTCTTGTTTTTTTAACTGTTAATGTAATTTGTCTTCATGTTTCTTCCTCTCTGCAGAGGCGTTCAGAGCTCCTGTCTTCAGAACAGGCTCAGATAAGAATGGCTTTTCTCTGGGTTTCCAGAAGAACATCGTTCAGGTCTTTGGAGACCAGAAGAAGTACTGGCTGCTGCCCGTCTTCACCAGGTAAAAGAAACTCTGTTTTAGGGTTGGAGAAGGAAATTATGAAGCTGGCAGTTGTTTCATGTTTTGACTCTTTTATGTAACACAGAGGTTGTTCTAGAGCATATGTGTCAAACACAAGGCCCGCGGGCCACATGTGGCCCGCACGTCATTTAATGTGGCCCGCGACAGCTTAAAAGGTCTGAGTATTCAGAAATAAATAGGTAAAAAGCGTATTTTGACCAAAAACTACATTTCCCACAGTGCATATGCTATATGTCAATTGTGTTACCCGCGACTTGACGGCTTACCGCCACTACAGGGCAGGGTGCACACAAGCAGTAAGCTGGTCCTCATGAGAACCGGATTTCGAACGCTCCTTTGCGGACCAGCGCTGCGCGGTCCCGATGGGAGACCCCTCGATCTGACGAACTTCACATCCTGTTGCAGCTCAGTGAATGAGTGCTCACATGACCTCTGAAGCTAGGGGACACACACGGTAGGACCTCCGCTCCGACACTCACACACTCACACTCACACACACACTCACAGCATCTCCAGTGCGCCATTACGCACAGCTCGGCGCGCGCTTTAACACACACACAATCACAGTACGTCCGACCCACGCACGCAGCTCACACATGCCCAGTAGGCGTACAACGGGTCACAATCGATCCGTGATCAGAACAGATCGCCCTCTTTGGTTCAGGACACGGTTTGTAATCCAGCTGGCTGCGCTCGCGCGCTTTACTAACTCCTCCCCGACCCGACAGCTCGCGCTCTCAAGCTGCTGATAAATAATTCCCCTCTGAGAAAGACGTTCATTTTGTCATCACATATCCAGTTCTCTTTATCAGAATCAGTCATTTTAGTTGACCAGAACAAAAGATCACTGGTCGATTGTTGATCCATGATGCGTGCGCGCGTGGGGAGCTGCTGATCCTCCACCCCTCCATCAGCTGATCATTCTCTTCCCTGATGGCAAACCAGATTAACCAGTTTCTGCCTAAGATAACGTGTTGTTTTGGACTTTTATACGAGCTAATGAACATTAATATTAACGGTGCTCAGTCAGGAACAATCAGAACACCTTGATCGTCACGCCTCCTCACCTGCTGCAGCTGTCTGACTGCAGTGAGGAAGAAACCGGGTCATCGCTCTGTCAGACCGGAGAGGTGACTAGTAGAAGGCTTTTAATATTTAATTGGTTTAAATATGTTTAAAAGTTTTATTTAAGCATCAGAATGACCTCATGAGTTAAAGGTTGTTTGAAATATTGAGCATTAAGCAGAAAAATGTTGAGCCAACAGCAAATCATCATCTTCAACCCCCCCCCCATGTGCAGACCAAACACCAGAGCCAGGTTCTCCCTTGAGGACGTGTGATGACAGATTGTGTGCACCCCTAACTATAACACATGTTTTGATCAAAGTTATTATAACTTTGATGTATTTCTAATTCACTTGAATAGTTTGATCCTTGATTGATGGAGTTCAGTGGGTTTCATAACCTGACAAATCAAAAGGATTTATGTTCTAACAGAGCAACAAACAAACCTATTTTTCATGCATTTGTAATGTTTTATCTTGTATAAGTAATAAAGTCAGAGTTATGTAATGTTAAAGAGTTGTTACAATTTATTTTACATTTAATTTGGTTACATTTTTAAGTTATCTGGCCCTTTGAGGCCAGCCATTATGCTGATGTGGCCCTTGGTGAAAATGAGTTTGACACCCCTGTTCTAGAGGAATGAAAAGTCAAATATTATGTTGATGTCATTACAGCTCATTAGTTCTTGTTTTTTGTGAACGGTGGTCACATCTAATTTCTGGTTTCCTGTTTTGTTCTCTCCAGTCAGGGAGATGGTGTGACGTTCCCCACCCGGCTGGTCAACGTAGATGTCGAGCAGGCCACAGTGACGCTGCATCCCGAGCCCAGTAAAAGGTGACCAGTGAGGATTCAGGAACACTGTATCACTGTAACGAGGCTGACAGCTTTTCATATTTCAGTGTGTCCGACATCCCTGTGAGCCCGCTCAGCGAGTCTCAGAACCGCCTTCTGAGCAACGAGCAGAACGCCAACAACGTTGAAGACCACCTCGCTGATGACACCCTCAAATCAGGTGAGCTCCAGCAGCAATGGCAACACTTCTCAGTCAGAAAAAACATGAACAGCACACCTGATTATATGTTGTGTTTGACCTCGCAGCTGAAAGTGAGACCGTCACAATCTCCATGGAGAGCGAGTCCTAACCAGGTGATCGGACTCATCCACCTCTCAGACCGTGTGGTTCTGGCTCACAGCTTTGTGTGTCTGTAACCATCATGTTTGTGTGCAGATTTTCACAACAGTGTCTCTGTTTTTTTTCTCTGCTAAAGGAGAAACGCCTCAGTCATTTAATACGAAGCCTTAAACAACCCACCGGTTTAGTTCATCACCATGGCAACCGCATCCCCTCAGACCCATTCAGAGTAACTATGGACATCCGTCACTGCAGTCGTTCTTTAATAATCTTGACATTTTGCATGTAGGACATGTCACACTGACTCCCAAATGAAATGTTTGTTCTCAGTCACACATTCAGCCGTGATGCTCATCTCCTTTTGCTGTTTTCTTTGACAAGTGTAGTTCATGAAGAATGTATGAAGGACTTTTTTTTGGAGGGGCTAAACCCTCCTTTGGTCCACTGGGACTTATGTTCCAGGCACAAATCGGCTGTGATGAGGAGGAACTGAAGAGCATTTTCCTCTCACTTTTTTAAAGATGCAGCACAGACTGTGGAGATGGACTTGGTTATCTTTGTTACTTGTTCATTTTTTAGATAACAAAGTTCAAACATATTTATGGTTTGCACCTTTTTTTAAGATGGATGTTTTCCCACCAAAAACCTGGACTGTCTTGTTGAGGACTGGGCTGTTGGCTCAGTGGACTGTGCCTGTCCACAGCAGGGGGAGACTGAAGGATTTGGTTGGATATTACAGCACAAGATGGAGCATTTGCACTTTGTTACTTTTAAAATGTCCATCAGAAAAAAACCTGCATCTTCTTTTGTATCTTTTTATTTTTAATTTTTTTACATGTCTGAGAGGTATTATTGGAAAATTATGGTATATTACATTTGTGTGAGAGAGAAAATAAAGTGTAACAGCACCAAAAAAAGTAAAAATTCTCAGCTTTATGTATCTCTGTTGCCAACTGGTGTTAGTTGTCTATATAAGTATATATACAGCCGGTTTAACCAGGGAGATGTTTCACAGCTTTTCTTTAGTCTCTGCTCGGCGATGTCTACAGACATTTGTTTCCTACCGCTCAACCTTTACCGAGACACTAACACTCGTTGCAAAAAAAGGGCTGGAATGTCAGGAGCTCTGACATCTGAATCTGAAGTGTTTACAGCATCCTAGCTTTACCTTACCCTCACCGGCCAACATCATCAGACCCAATCAGTCTGAGGCAGCATGTTAGTTGTTGTTTTTAATCTAAACAGCAGATGGCGACAAAACTCCTGTTTCCTCCTCATCAAATCTTCTGTTCATTTTTCTTTCTGTTTAATTTCTTGGTGCTTTTTTTCTTGAATATAATTTTTTTAGGATTTACTAATATGACATCACTTTACTATAAAAACCTAGATTTTGTGTAAAGGGGGACTGTCGACAGCAGCTTCTGCTCTTTCCCGGGAATCGCTCGGTGTTGTGAATTGTGGAACAGGCCCTCGGATCGTGTTAAACCGTTATGGTGATTTGTCTTGTGTAAGTGTTGAACATCTGGTGTGTGAACCACTGGGTCAAAATCTGTAAAACTGTGTTGCTGGATCCCACCAGACTCTGGTGTTGTACATGTTTACAGCCGTTTCTAATGTTCAGGGCGTGTGGTTTTGAAGACTTTTACTGTGGAAGTCCTGATTTTAGTCATATCTTTCCTGATGTGTTCATGATCACCAGTGTTTGGGGGGTTTTGTGTTACAGCACTGTGGCTGCATCTCACAGTAACAGGTGAACTTAAAGACCAAGTGGAGGTGAACTGATTGCTGTCTCCGCCTCATATTTAAACGTTTAGTGAAAGAAAACAAAACCTTTCTTGTATCATACAGTATGTAAAGATCCTGGTTTGGTCCATTTGGGGGTTTAAAACCTTGTTGTGTGCCTGAATCTGCCTGGCTGGGTGTTTTTGGGGCTGTGTGTGTAAGTGTGTAACACTTCAGTGTCTTTCTGTATTTTTGTGTCTTGGAAGAAATGCTTTTTGTGCATCCATGACATTTTTTTTATCTGAACACGCATATAACTGTCAGCTCATAAGCATGGCTCCTAAACTTCTGTATAAAAAAACCATGTTTTGCTATAACAGGGATTACTTTTTTAAACGTTACTTTTTAACATCATCTGTTCACTTAGCTTTACTCTGGTCTGTATAAACCTTAAACGAAGCCATAAAACTCCTGTGAAAACAGAAGAATGATCTGAAAATCTCAGCCTGATTCTGTTATCCTTTTGTAGACTGATCATAATAAGATGCTACATCTATCATCACAGTGCAGGTTGAAGCCTGTCCTATCGTGCTAACGGCAACATTTTGTTTTTGTTCTCCTATTTTACAATGCGTGTACATATGTTATGTAAGAAAAGACGACACCTATATTTTTCTTGTCTTTATTAATTTCACTGTTCCTATTTTATGAATGAAGTTCATGCTTCTACACAGTTAATGTAAAACCAATAAATGTTTTTGTTTCTTTTCTACAAACTTGTTTGCTTTGTGTTTGATTTATTTAAAGATGTAAGAGGTCATAGGGCTACGTCAGTCCTTAACAACAGAATCAGTGGCGTCTTATTTTTCAGACAAACGTCACAGTTCGCATTTATTCCACGAGCTCACACTTGATGCACGGGCTTGTCAGACTTGTGTAAACTCAAACCGCTTACCTCAGTCACAAGTCTGGCAGCAGAAGCCTGGGAAAGTTGAACGTCTGTAACCCCGCACTAACTGATTTCTCTCATTTTGGAACAAGAACGTCTTCAGGACATTGTTAAATCCACTGAAATTACATACAAAAATCTGAGAAACTTTAAAACTACGTTTTCTTTGTTTCCCCCACATATCTAGTAGAGGTACCTAAATAGTCCCTAACTAGTCTGAGAGGTTTAAAAGAGAATGGAGGCCACACATTTAGAACATGTGCACCTGATGAAAGTTGTTTCAGGTAAGAAGAGACTGCCTGCAATGTAGTTTTTTTTTTTTTTCCATAGAAGATAATTGTTGATTTTAAGCTGCAGCTTACAACATAACCAGACTATTAGATTAGCACTGCATGGAGTTTGGAAGTCAAATCTTTCAAATTAAGGAAAAAAGTTACCTTTGACCAACAAAAAGTACACATACACATCTTTCTGTATTTGGGACATGCTGAATTGCTTAGTAGCATAAAAAGCCAATGAGCCAATCAACTTAGAGTAAATGCATTTAAACCTCTGAAGAAGGCAACTTGCTGAAGTTTAAACTGAGCATCAGAAAGAAGATTTAAGTGACTCTGAATGTGGTTGTTGGTGCCACACAGGCTGGTCTGAGTTTTTCAGAAAGTCTTGGAATTTTCACCCTTGACCATCTCTAGAGTTCACAGTGAATGGTCTGAAAATGTCCAGTGAGCAGCAGCAGTTTTAAAGACTAATGGAAAACAATGTTTTCTGAGTATCAGCTACTCTGTTTCTGTGCCTGATGAGACATTTTATTTTTTTATTGTTTTGCATCACTCAACTTATTTACCCAGCATAAAAGTCACAGCAGTCTGGATAAGAGTAAGCTAAACTGTCCTGATGGATATCAACACCCGGCCTCCTCAGGATGATATGAACAGTACTTTCTAATTAACAGGTAGTATCAGCTATGCTGTGTAAGGAGTGACTTATGCTATAAAGTTGAAGCTGAGTGAACGCTCAGGGCTCTTCTCTCCTGACTGGCTGGGAGAAAGGTCTCTGAACGCTCTTTTTGCAGTCGGATTTGTAGCGTTTGGAATAACTATTAGTTATTTTAACTACACCCTCTTCAGATAAACATTAGAACTTATTTTTGGATTATAATGAAAAGTGATAAACTGTCATTTAACCCTGATAATAGCTAATATTTATTGAAGGTATCTAGGTTCTTTGAAAGAGTACAGTGAATTGAATACCTTATTAATAATGTGAAGCTGAGACCATAAAGATTGAACAATCATTTAATTTGGAAAAACCTAAGAACACAGACAGATAAGACAGTTTGAAAGTTTGATGTAAACACAATATTCTTAAACATGTTGAGGATGTTATAGATGGTTTTAATTGTGAGTTTTAACAGACCGTAGCATATGTTTTAATGACTAGGGAAGTTAGTTAATTTAGTTAACCTAGTTGGGACTTTAAGAGTCAATTTAGGGCTAATTTGAGTTTGGAATGGGATTTAGTTTTGGCTTAATTTAGTTTAATGGCTTAATTTAGAGTGGAAGAACTAAGCTTTATCAAAGCAAGCCTCTCGATCAGAAAGGGGTTTCTTACTGAGTTGCAGGTCTCGTGGGTCCAGCAGGGTGAGGGGCCTCTGGCAGAGGTGGAGCAGGTCCCCGGATGAAGGCCCAGTTCCCAGAGGAGGCAGGTTCAGCTAGTTCAGCTGGGAATCGTCTGATGGCCCTGAGATCCGTGCGACAGCAAGGGAGGTCACCATCGGCATGGTGAAGTCATTCCTGATCAGTTCCCGTAGTGAGGGAGAGACAGAGACACCCACGCAAGCAGGTGGCTCTCGAGGCCTTGTTCAAAGCTGGTAAGGGTTCAGCTAAGACTCTGAAGGATAGCAGCTCAGGCTGCTTTCAGGCTGTAGCACAGACTAAGACTACATTCAGGCGGTAGCACAGACTCCGACTGGCTTGTACCGGAACTGAATATTAGTTTTGAGACTACGTTATCTTAAATTCAACCAATCAGAAGACATTAAGTGTACTAATCAAAACTGAGTTAGTGGACTTGTGGATGGCTCTGATTGGGTAGGGGAACTGTGGGGAGTTACCAACTCACATCTACTTCCACCCGTTAAACACTCACATTATAAATGTAGAAATGCATGACATAACAGAGAAGCATTATAACACTTTGAAGAGTGAGTGTGTGGATGACCCTGAGCAGGAACACTACAGGAGACTGTTCTGTAAACAAGAGATTACAGTTTGAACACCAGTCATTTGGTGTTACAGAAAAGACATCTTTAACGCGTGTTTTATTAACACAGCCGGTGTCCAGTGGGTCATCTGGGAGGTGGACACCTGAAAGTGGACAGTAGGACACCTGTAGGGATCTTGATTCAGGTTAAAACATAATCCAAGAGTCATTGTATTCCAAGTTATTGGGAAAGAAATTGATTATTGTTGTGATGGTCACCAGGGGTCAAAGGTCAGAGGTTATAGCATATTTGATGGTGTTACAGACTAATAAATAACCAAAAGATACAGATCTGTCTCTTGATTTTTTAAAGGAACTAGGGCAGAATTAAGAAAAAAAACTCACGAGCGACGCACCCGGCGCTGCAAGTAACTGCAGCCCTGCACAGGAGCACACATAAACTTCTCACTAATGTGGCATATATCCACATTATTCCATTAATAATAATACATTTTATTAATACAAAAGGAAATATGGTAAAACAATGCACCGCGGCACGCACACACACCGGGATCTGGCCCGGTTGGACTGCCAACCTCATAGTCCCAGGAGATAGCTAGAGGACCAGTTTCTCCCTCGTGGCTCTCCTCCACTCCCCTGCTCCTCTTCTGAACTGCGGGGGAGGACCAGTAACCTGTTTACTCGGAATGCTGATGGCTTGAAGTACTGGGACATCAGTTGATCTACCACTGGCTACGCCGCGAGGGTCCGATCCTGCTCCTCCGCCGGTACCAGTTCCATTGTGTTGCCACGGTCACACACACAGCTCGCGCAGAACAAGACATGTCCTGAAACACAAAGCTAGCAATACCCCCAAGTCGCTGACATGAGGAACACAGAGTCCAACGTTCCCACTACCCAATCCTGTATACAGTATATATACTGTGTGCACATTGACAATCCCAGCTAGCAGCCCACACGCCGAGCGAAGGCAGAGCAGAAGCTGCAGAGTCAGCTGAAAGCCTCAAACCGCTGCCCATATACCGGTATTATGACATGTTGAGCAATGAAGTAAGTTGGCCCTTGGCACACATTACTGCCACCTACCACATACAATTCCTTCCGGTTTTGAACCAGTCTATGCACAAACAGTGCCAGTTCATATCACATCCATAGGACAGTGGGGAAATTTGGGCCCAAACTACAGCATGAGCTGCTAAAAACAAAGGCACAATGCTCAAAGGTGGGGTACTGCTCAAATGACACCTCTTTAATAGGCAGAGAATTATTTGAAATTGAAGCAGTACCACCACCCTTTCTGCCGCTTCTAGCATAAAACAAAAAGTTAAAACCAGGAGGGGAGGCCTCGATGAGAACGACTGGTGCATCTGTTAAAAACAAACAATCTAGTTTTTGATCTAAAATCAAATCATTTAAGATAAAAGATTTGTTTAAAAGAGAGCGGACATTTACAGTAAAAGAGCCATTTTGAGGGTTACAGGTGAACTGACAGTGGTAGCAGGTGATAAACAGTGTCTAAGGTTATTGAAATTCACTGACCAGGTCTTTTTATGTAAAGTTTGCTCTCTGCTTGTAATCTGAACTGAAATGGTTAATAGTGACAGATGGGCCAGGTCCAGTACTGTGTGTACAACAGTTAAAAGAAGAAAGATAGGGTCCTCGACCATGTAGCCGTCAGTCTGCACTCAGCAGCCTGGTCAGATGTTGTAACATGGTCAGCCGGTGTGGGTGGTGTGGGTGAAAGTGCTTGAAGACTGTTAGTCAGAAGGATCTATATCCTGTAACTATTTATAACTGAATTCTCTTAAATAGTATCTGTGAGATGTATCTATCTGCATCCCAGCAGCCATGTGGTAACGAACCAATTTAGACAGTGGTTTTGTGTGACCTTGTTCTGTCAGCACATAAGGCTGATTAGGAAAAGTAAACATCCATCTCATTCTAGCTCAAACAACACTGTGTGGACTTGTAAAATCATGAAGCCAGTTGATCATTGACCTTCGCTATCAGCGCAACACCCAGGCCCTTGACTCACTCCATCCTCGCCATGTCCTCCCCCAATTCAGCTTTTTGCGTTTTCAAGAACTTACTAAAGTAGCTGCAGACTGAGTCAGCGTGAAGCAGAGCAGACATCCGTTCTGCAGATCTTTGTGGTCAAGTTACAAACAGTGAGACTGTATCCACAGCGCTCTGACTGCAAACACAGGCTGCAAGAAAACACCATCACTACTGTAGTTTATTAATAAGCATTTCCTCTCCACCTGCTTTGTCTCTTTACACTTCTTAAATGGTGCTGAATTCTTACTAACTTGTGCATCAAGAATCTTCTCAAAGTAATTAAAGTAATTTTTTCCAGGCAGAGATTACACTTATTTGTATAAGAGGAAAAAAACAACTCTAACCTTCAACTAAAGAGGCCCTGTTGTCATCAGAAACCACAGGATGAGTTATTTATTAAAGAGGAAGCTGTTACAAAGTGATGCTGGAAAGTGACCTCAGGTGGTAGCTTGGCAGCAGTCCCACAGCCTTCAGCTTTTGGAGCCTTGCTTGTGATTTTACATTTGCATCCAGTTGAACTTGAGGCTGAATGTCTGGCTTCCAGATGTGACTCAGGTTTTGCACAAGTCCTGGGTGCTCATTTATAAAACTTTGCGTAGAATCCTTACTAAAACTTGCTTAAGCTCAGCCAAAAAATTTCAGGTACGCAAATTCCATTTCCGATTTATAAAACCCTGCGGACACACAGATCCACGCAGTTCTGCTTTATAAATCGCTCTCAGACCTAGAACTGTGCTCAGCTGTTTTTGGGTCAGAACCCTCCTCCTACACACCCACATTCTGCCATATACGGTCAATGCTAAGGACCTCATGAATAATTGCATATGCATAAGCCGGTGGGTTTCTGGCTTTTAACAGTAAATCGTGACAACGGAGAGGTTTAGGAAGCGTAATTTTACAGAGGCTGAAGCTCGAGGTGCTTGTGGTGAAGTGGATGGACGGAAAAATGTTTTATTAGGTGGTGAAATGTGACGAATTACAAACACGGAAGTGCTCCGAGAGACGTCTCGCTGCAGCGCGCCTGCTGTCAGTCTGACAGAGAGATCGTGAAGATCTAAGAAACGTTTAATGACATTTAATTTAATCCAAAGGGGAAGACACATCATGTTGTTCATCCTATCAAACAGTCAACCTGCTGGATAAAATAAACGCTGGTTGAAACCCCAGAACGGCCGGTGACACCGGGTTTTACTGGTTCTGATGGTTCTGTTGATCTAATACTGGACCCAGTTGATCCATAGGATGCTCTAATGAATCTATCAGCTGATCGATCGTCCAGTCATTATCTAGAAATCTCTAAAAACTCTCTCCCATTCATCCGGAGTCTGCCTGCTGGCTGAGCTGCGCAGCGCATCCAGCGCATTACGCACAAGTGTCCCTGCAGGATTCCTAAGTCTCAGAAATCACAATTAATGCACCAATAAGTGCAGTTTGTGATATAATCTGAAGACGACTGGATAAACATAATGGGATATTATTCTAAAATGCGACATCTTTTCATTCAAAATTTAATTTTTTTTCTTTTTAGAGACGGGATTGTTGGTTCTGTGTGCGCGAGGGTCTACAAGTCTTTAATTGCGTCATAAATTCAACATTTTTCCATCTCACCAGCTGCTCTGACAGGTTTCATGTCTCCAACATGTGCTTACGCAAGGTCTAAAGTTTGCTTAGAGTTGCGCACATTTTTCTGTTACGTTTTCTTTTATAAATCCCAAATTTTGCGTAAAAAGTGACCTACGCAACTTTTTGGCCCATTTTGTGCGCAAGCAAGTTTTATAAATGAGCACCCTGGTAGCTTCAGATTTGTCTCAACTCACTGACTGTCCTCTGATAAGAGTCTTGGTTCTCAGAACATAATGAAGTTCGTTCGAACTCAGGCCAGTCTGGACAAATCAGTTGAAAGGAAACTGGAAAATACAATGTGTGTGCAGTTGTTCAGAAACATGCACTTTGCACAGACTTGAACAGAATGATTAAACCGTCTTCTAATGTTAGACAGAAGGGCATGTACTCTGTATTTTGTAACTTTAGAGTTTTCTTTTTGCTTTTTTAGTCATATTTAAAGGTTTCAGATCAGCAAACAATTTTCAGTATAAAATAAATATAATCCTCAGTAAATATAAAATGCCGTTTTCAGATGATTAATTTACGGTATTAGTAAAAAAAAAATTTTTTAATCTATCTAAACCATGTGAAACCTGTATGAAAAGAAATGTCCCTTTGTTGTTAAATCATGAATAAATTGTGATAAAGCTGAGTTCACTTCCACCAGTCACACCCGGACCTGATTACTGCCAGATCTGTGGAATTAAGAAATCACGTCAATAAAACCTGTCTGACAACATGAAGTAGGCTAAAAGATCTCAAAAAGCAACACATCATGCCCTGTTCTAAAGAAGTACAAGAACTAAAGAACCTAGAACACAATTTAAACATTCAACAATAAGAACATGCCAAACAAAACTTTTGATGATCATGAAGTCCATCTATCCATCTTCCAAAACCGCTTAATCTGTAATGGTCACGGGGAGCTGGTGTCTATCTCCAGCGGTCAAGGGGCGAGAGGCGGGGGACACCCTGGACAGGTCGCCAGTCCATCAGCCACACAGAGACGAATGAGACAGACAACCAGTCACACACACCTAGGGACAATTTACAAGATCAATTAGCCTGACGGTCATGTTTTTGGCCCGTGGGAAGAAGCCTGAGTACCCGGAGTGAACCCACGCATGCACGGGGAGAACATGCAAACACCACGCAGAGAGGCCGCCGAGCTGGGGAAGCAAACCCACGACCTCCTTGCTGCGAGTGCTAACAACTGCGCCACCATGCAGCCCGGATCTCAAAGTCTTTTGGGAAAATATTCTGTAAACTGACTAGACAAAGTCTAGAGTCTCATTACATTTAATTCAAACTAACACTATTTCAGAAAAACGTCAACCAACAGTCAGACATGGTGGTGGTTGTGTGATGATCTGGGGTTGCTTCAGGACCTGGACCACTTGATGCTCTATCAGAAAATCCCAGTGCAAAAATCTGTAATATAATAGTATAGCGCTTTTCTAAGTCATGGACTTCAAAGCACGTTACATTAGTCATTTACATGCTTAAGTGGGTCAGTATGCACCGGTACATACAGAGTACCAGCACTTTTACATTTTAACCCTCAGCATACCAGGACTTTTTTTTTTCCAGATTACGATACGTACCAGGACTTTTCTCTGCTTTCTCCAGCCTATTTGTTGAATTAAAAAAAAAATACTGCCTCAAAAAGTACTTCTTGCTGTACTTCAAGCTTAATGAAATCTTAAGTCTAAAAGGAGCTTTCACTTCTTTATGTTTGTAAGGAGATTTTATATCTTTACTTATATCACTGTTGTTTTTCACGTCCACCATGAGGCTTGAAGTTAATAAAAGTGGCTCCAAGACATTTTAAATTTAGCTCATAAGAATCTGATTTAGAACTTTCGTTGGTTTTTTGTAATGTCTGTACAGAAAAAGTATTGATCAATGAAAAAATCTATATAAAAATAGAACCCATCTCTACGTCTACATCTCTACAGAGACTCATTACTGAAATTATTTGAAAACTGCATTTTTATTTACTCAGGTTGTTTGACACTGACATATTTTCCCCTCATTTGAAACATTTAAACGACCCAAAAAAAGAAGAGCACAAACAAAAAAACATTAAGGGGACAAATAGTTTTTCAGAGCACTGCATCATACAGTGTGTGAACTTTGAGGAAAAACATTAGTTGATGTTTTCTGATGTGGTAACACATGCCCTTCAGCCATTCCATCAGTCATTCCTCAGATGGGACTGAACAGGCAGATCAAGGATAATGACAGCTAATTCTGAGCATACCTTTTTTTAAAACCAACAAAACCACAACTTTAAGCACACGAGGATAAAACTAATCTCAGACTCATTAGCCTGTAAGACAACCCGACTTTGCTTCTGCCGTATGAAACCGGCTTTAATTGAGTGATTGTTTAGAACTTTGTGGCAAACGACCTCACATGACAGCGCCCTCTGAACGTGTTGCTATGGGAACGGCGAGGCATGTGATGCGAGTTTCTGTGTTGTTCGTAAGCTCTTAGCAATAAGAAACCTACTCACCCATTATCTCACACAGGAACACACAAATAAACTGCTCTTCTTCATCGTCAGCTCCGTTTTCAGAGCAGCTGGGATTTCCCAATACCTTGGAAAGAGATTCCCTAGGATTCCATGCTGAGAGAGGAAACGGGTGTCTTAAACAGAGTGCATCGTGGAGACTACTTTTTACCCCACAGAAGACTCATTGAGGCCAGAAACGTCAGATGGAGGGAGGAAATATGCTGACTTACTAAAACTAAAAAGTCTGAGTGAGCGAGTTTCACAGTCTCATAACTCAGTGTTTCTGAAACATTAACGTAATAGAAAAGTTTAGGCAACAAAGCAACCTGTCACTCATTAAACATCTAAGTACTGATATCCTGGCTCAGATTCTGTCAACATTTTTGTCAATTTTGACATTCTGTAGCTTTAAAGGAAAACATAAGAGGTGTATATAGGCAACGTAAAGCAAAGTCTCAATTATAAAATTCTTCATTTTGGTGAAACAGGTGAGAAAACCCTGTTTGGAGCTCTAGATGTTTTTGTGAAACCCTACGTGACTGAAGTGGCACTTTGGTAACTTTTACACAACCACAGATTAAGTTTTATATATAAAAAAAATATTTTTTCTTTAATGAGCGTTGAACTGACATTCTTAACATTTAAACTGTCTGAGAATATTTTAAACTAACGTTTTCTATCCCCACAACCTTTTAAGTACTTATACATCACAACATGCCCTATAGGTTATAAATAGTAGGTTCCAGGACTCCCTTGAAAAAGAGTTTCTGAATCTCAATGGGACAATTTCCTGGTAAAATAAAGGTTAATAAAGAAATAATTACACAAATTGTACATAAAAGATAGTTTCTTCTTCTTCTTCCTCCCCTCAGTGTGTCTCTCACAGTTCTAACATCTATGGTTTTCTCTCAAATCCCCTTAGAGTGCACACACCAAAGCTTTTACAAACTTCAGTTATAGGTCAAAATATTGTCTTTAAAACTGAGAGTCTCTTTAACCCAGTACTTTTCCCAGTACATTGAGGGGGGGGGGGGTCAGGTGTCAGGGGCATGCAAGAGGCAGGAGCACTTTTTAGGATTAGTGTCTGTATTCATGCTTGGGCTGGGTTTTATTGCGGTGGCTTTTTACTGACCTTTGTGTGGGATAAAGTTGAGTATCTGGCAATCCAGAACGGTTTAGAGCTGGGAGGCAAAATGGAGACCTTTGTCACGTTGGTCTGCAGAAAGTGACTGGAAATGCAGCGAATCAAATGTGGATCCTTTCACTCTCGGCTGTAGCGGCCGCTCCATGGGGATGGCGAGATTAATGGTTGAAAAGGGTCAAAGGGTAATGCGTGGGGGGAAGGGGGGGGCATCTATGCTTGTAGGGGGGCTTGCCAGAAAATAAATGAAAACCACTGCTTTAACCTGTCACTTCTCTAACATAAAACTCAGTAGAAACAGACAAATTCACAAACGTGATGATTTAAGCCTTCTGTCACTCACAGAGCTTCTTAAAAGATTTATGAGATTTAAGAATTTTTAAAGCCATACTCAGTAGCCAGGTAAACAAACGAGGTCTCGCTAGCTATTTTACAGAAACACGTCTCGGTGAACTCACCCCTCCCGTCGGGTAAAATCCATACGCCAGCATCCCGCCGACATAGGACCACAGTTTGCAAAGGTGACAAAGCAGAGTATAACTCCAGCCGCAGAAACGTTCCCCCAGCTTTTCCTCTTTTCACCTCCAAACGTTTTTAGTTTTCTGCTAGCTGAAAATGTGCTTTTTGGGGGGGCTCTGGTATTTTTATCTTAAAATGGAATCACCTGCTGGCTCTCTGTCCTACTTCTACTTTCACTTTCACTTCCGGGATGTTCTGCCCCAAAATGTGTCCGGGTGGATTAATGCCAATCCCAGCAGTGAGGAAATGCGGCAGACAGACAGCTGGATTGGCTGAGGTTTTTAGAGAACTGCGGGACAACTACTTTATTGATTTCTTTCGGGGTTTTTTTAATCTCCACAATATTTTTATGGCTATATTATATTAGAACGTTGTTAAGAGGCTTTAAAAAAAACGTTAAAAGTTACATTGTTATCTGGCTACTGAGTATGGCTTTAAGAGTTTTTGCACAGCAACTATTTGTTTGAGACATACCTTTTAGTGTGTTCCCATCCTATAAGAGACACAGATAAATTAAGTGAACACACAAAAATTAATTTCCCTCTAATGAACAATAAAGGGAGCCGAATTAACCAAACAGTATGTGGTTACTATGGTGATCCTATAAGCCACTGACAGCAGCTTTAACATTTATTGTTCTCTTTACACTCACAGTTTATACATAACTTGTAGACTTTTTGTCTGTGCAGAATTGATGTTGGTATTTTGATAAGTAGCTGCACTGACGCTCTTAAAAGTGTCTTTGTAAGTTTTCTAGTTTTAAAAAAATGGTTTAAAATTGGAGAACAATGTGCATAAATCTGGTAATGTGTCTCAACCCTTCAGTGTTGCATAAAACAGAGAGAGACCAACATAAATCAAGCTGAGGAACCAATAGGTTCCAGATTTTTATGTTCTCTTTCTCCTCAAAAATTCCCGACAAAGCGAGCGTCACTCAGCGCTGCAGAACTCGCTGCACAGTCTCATGACACAGAGGAGGAGGCGGGTCCAGATCACACAGAGACTCTTTTTGGGGGGGTGTCTGTGTGTGTGTGTG